>JALJCO010010720.1:600000-872107 GCA_023101725.1 Atherinomorus stipes | reverse complement strand
GGAGAATGTAGGACTGTGTATGGCGACCTATCGCCTTTGGGATTCCATCTTTCTGTCTCCAATCAGGTGTGCGGCTCCAAAATTGACTAGCCTATCAACTACACGCGTCAATAATTTGATGACCAATCGGAGGGCGAGTTCAATCTTTTAGCTCCATAGCCAATCATCGGGACGAGTCAATCTTTTGCTGACCCGAATGGTTTGCCCCGCCTTCGAGGTGCTTCTTGTCATTCATACAGGTGGCTGGTTTGTTTGGAGAGAAGTTACGTGCGCATCATTGATGTTTTGTCGTCGAATTGGGTAAGAACGTTTTGTGTATTATTTGATATTTATATTACTTTCTATTTTTGTTCACAATTTAGCTAGCCTATGTGTTGCCGCTGGCTAAAAGCAGTAGGCATTCAGAGACCAGCTACCGAGCGGCAACAGTCGAGTAATGTGCGCTGCACTAAACCGTCATTACTACAGTTATTCAAGAGTAAAAAACAAACAAACAAACAAAAACAAAACAAAAATAACTTAAAATCAGGTTTACGCCAAAGCGTACACTGTTGCCCTAAATTAGTCCGGCTTTTCCGGCTATCGTCAAGTCAAGGCTTGATGTTAAACTGATGTTGTATTAAATGTTATGACGTTTTGTAGTATTATTTAAAGCCTATTGTTAACTGTATTTATTCAAGAGTAGAAAGAAAGTTATTTATAGGTTTTTTGTAAATATATGCCAAGGCGTAAACTTTGCGCTCAATTAGTCCGCCTTTTTAGGCGATCGTCAAGGCTTGATATTACATTGACAGTGTATAGTAATGACGTTTTGTCTAATTAAAGCCATTGGTTACTGTTTTCATTAAAGAGTAGAAAGAAAGTCATTCATTGATTATCTTGCAGATGTACGCCGAGGCGTACACTTTTGCGCCAAATTAGTCCGCCTTTTAGGCAAACGTCAAGGCTTGATATTATCTTGAGTGTATAAAGTATTATGGTGTGGTGTCTTATTTATCACAGCGTTTTGATGGCAAGCCTGCATCTAAAAATGTTTTAAATGCAACATAAACATGGTATGATTAGGCCTGGAATATTTGTTTTTATATGATATAAGAAATAAATCTAAGCTCAACATCTGCATATCTTCATTAGAAATCTAGCAGTGTTTGGCTTGTTGGCTGGTGTTACTATCAGCCCATTCCTACTTAAAACAAGGGCTTAAGTGTGTTATGTTGGATACATCTTATGTACATCTCTTAACATTCATTCATTTGGGGTGTCTGGGTGGTGACTTAATGTAAATGTAACATTAATGAAATTGCTTATCTGTCATTATTATCATTCATTGATTGAATTTACCTCCTGGGATAAATAAAGTATTTTTCATTTCATAACAGAAAATGTCGAAGCAATCTAAAAGCCACAAGGCCATGCATGACAGCGAGTGGGCTTCACGGTTGAAGTGTTTTGCCTCAACTGGTGTCTGGCCATCAGATGCAGGTAACCGACCTGCCCCAAGGCAACAGAAGTGGCACAGTCTGTATCAGAAGGTAAGTTGGAAAAATATTAAAGAATTTTTTTTTTTTGTAAATTACAAACAGCTGACATATGTTTGAACTCAAATCACAAAAGATGCACATGACGAAAGGTACAATATATAAAGACTGCAATGTGTTTTGTTTGCAGATTGAGAAGTGCCCTCTGCAGTTAAGAGGTCAGCGGACACTTTTCTCCCAGCCACAAAGGTGCTTGTGTGGGTTTCATCCTTACAAGGTAGGCTCATTTGGACTCCTATTTAGCTACAGTTGATGCAATTTACACACAATATAAAAATGAAGTATTCATTTACCTTAATGGATTTTTGGAATGTTTTCTGTTGTTTTTATCTGACCTGGTTTGGCAAAAGACACAGCAGAGGAAATACCATAGCAGGTAAAAGAAGGTCATAAAGTTAAAACTAATGACATCACTAACCACTAAAAAAATCTGAATCCGTCACATCATTTGCATGAAATAGTTTGCTTTTGGTGCTTGATTATAATATTAACATAAAATAGAATAATGAAATAGTGGTATTGTGCTTTCTTTAAATCACTGGTAGCTTTGGGCATCATCTCTAAGTTGGAGATCCAATGCTCCAGTTTATACACACTAATTTTCTCTTCTTTAACAGGTTCCTACAGCCTCTTCCAGACCTACAAACAAGTTAGGCCAATCAAGCAGTGGGGAAAGTGGTTCTTTAATGGTAGGTAGATGGTATTGCTTTATGAGTATGAGAACCCATAATGGCAATAACTTATATTCATATCATATTTCAGCTACAAGCTGCTGCTCCAGGAGAGAACTGTACGGGTGACAGTACACCTGCAAGGCTGGCAGAAAGCCCAAAACTCACCCTTTCTTCTGTAAATATGAAGGCCTCTGTTTTAGAATGCGTCTTATGCTATTCTTTTAATAATATAAGTCACAATTGTTATTTCTCTTTTAAGTTTGAAAAGTCCAGATTTGGTGGCAAGCATGTGGAGAGTGCAAAGCCAAATCCAAATGTTGCACGCAAAGCTCATGTAAGCAATCAAAAAATTCCTTTGCGACACACAATTGGAAATGATTTACATGTTAGGGAATTCAAATTTATTAAAATACTATTTTGACTGTGTATTTTCAGACTATTTCAACACCTGGCAGCACAGATGCAGCAAAAAGGCCAAAACTCACCCTTTCCTCGGTAAATATGAGAGCTAATATTTTAAAATGAGTCTCAAATTGTGATGCTCTGGGCTGTCCAAAGTTGATCCTCAAAGGCTGCTGTCTTGCAGATTTTCAGTGTATCCCTGCTCCAACACATAACACATAACAACTGAAATTAAATGGATCCAACAGCATATGAAGTTCTGCACAATGACTCATTAATTTGAGTCAGGTGTATTGGAAAAGGAACACATAAAAAACTGCAGTATTGTGGCCCTCAAAGACTGGAGCTGGACACCCTTGGTGATACTAATTCTTCTCTTTTAAGTTCGAGAGGTCCAGATTTGGTGGCAAGCACGTGGACAACGCAAAGCCAAATCTAAATGTTGCACGCAGACTTCATGTAAGCAATAAATAACTCCTTTGTAACAAAACATTTAGAATTATTAACATTTTAAGGAACTTAAATCTTATTTAAATACTATTTTGACTGTATTTTCAGACTATTTCAACACCTGGCAGCACAGATACAGCAGCTAGTGAGGATCCAGTGCCAGCAGGTGGACCTCCTCTCTCCAATTCTCCACAGTCCCCACATACGGAGTCTTTTTTTCTTGCTCCACCACCTGCGCCACATCATCAGCGAGTCAAGGAGCAGAGTTCAGCAATGAATCTGGTAAAACATATTTATATTGTCACTTTTTATTATTAATACATACATGATTAATAAAAATTAATAACTATATTTTATGTCTAACTTGTCTTTTCACTCTTTCTGAAGAGTCCATTCCATCCAGAGAACACTGCCGTGCTCCCACTTCTGTGGCCTAAGACCATGCCACAGGAGGATCACCAGTGGGTGTCCACAGCCTTATTCAGAGTTGGTGCCAATGGGAAATTGGAGCTTCAGGACCATCTTCAGCTGTGGTATTTCCCTCCTCAGCCATCCCTCATTTACCACCAGGCGCCAACATCAGCCAGGTTTTTTGCCCATCCCTTACTGCTCTGGATGCCGTACAGGGTGTGGAAAGTTCGGCTCCTATGCACTGACCAAGCGTGCAAACACACTCTGAGCAGTGGAGGTCTTCACAGGCGGGTGCGTCAGGTCCTTGACATTGACCGCTTTTATAATCTGGTCACAGAGACACTGATTTGCTCCAAGTGCCGACGCAGCTACCTATCTTGGAATAGGGAAATTCTAGAGCAGCTGGACATGGCGCATCGCTCTGAGTTCAGAGTCATTCTTACCCGCCGGTATGTCTTTTTTGTTTTGTTGGGTTTTTTTTTTTTATTAGATTTTGTACATTGCTTTTGTATACGTTTTTAATTTGTTTTTGATTTCAGATATGCTTGCGACATCAGGGTGATACGCCTGTTACGGGAACGAGGTCTGGGGAATGGCCCTGTCCGACTCATCGGCCAGTTGAAAGAGAACCACAGTGAAGAATGGCTGAAAAGGGTTGCCCGTTACACCAAAGAGTGTGCTTCTTTTATCAGCAAAAGTTGCCTGTTGCCACCAGCTTTTGAAGAGCCCCCCAGACCTGTGGCCCTTCCCACCTATAAGTGGCTTTCAGTGGTGTACAGCCAAGATATTCTGTGCAGGTTGGAGGATATCAAGGCTGGTATCACCTCAGTCTACGGCTCCATCATAAAACTGGATTCTACCAGAAAGGTACATCTTGGAATTTTACTATATAATCGTACTGTTATACATACTCTTTGAAGTGCATCCATTGTTAACTGTCCATGTTAATAACACATATGTATAAATTAATATTTTAGATCACCAAGAAGCTCTCAGGACCAGCAAAAGGCACTGCACAGTGGCTGACATCAGTTGGCAATGAGATGGGTCAAGTGCTCATCAGTGTCTTGACTGCTGGAGAGGGACCAGGTTTAGATCTAATGGCTGCTGGCCTCGTAGACAGGTAGGTTACTAGCTATATATTTGCTGTTACATGTTATTCTTAGCATGTACTAAAATGTGCATTTGTAATTTACTGTAGATGACAGTGTTGTGGTTTTTTACTTTTTTTTAATGTAATGACTTCTCCAGGTATAAAGCAGCAGGTGTTGACCCCCCTGTTGTACTCTATGTGGACTGTGGCTGCTGCAAGGAAGTCGGTGAGACCAAGCTGAAGGCCAGATTTAGTGGCTGGCCGAACTTGCTTGTTCGCCTAGACATCTGGCACTTCATGCGACGCCTGGCTGTGGGATGTACCACTGATGCACACCAGCTCTACCCCACTTTCATGGCTCGCATGTCAGCATGCATCTTTGAGTGGGATGCTGCTGATGTTGATAAGCTCAGAGAGGCAAAGAGAGCACAGCTTAAAGGGCATGGCTGGACAGATCTGACTGAGAAGCAACTGGATCGGCAAATCACAAAAGAAGAGTTGGAGCTGCACTGCAGGAGGAGAACACGTGGAGAAGAGCAGACCATAAAACTGTTGGATCAGCTCATCAGTGAGCTCATTGGTGACAAGGGGAAGGATGCGCTTGGTGTTCCTCTTCTGGACCCCATCAGAATGCAACACATCTGGCGTGTTCAGAAGAGACACATTAAATGCATTCAAGACCCACCTGGTGTTGCACTTTACACACAGACCGGTACCATCACCAAAGGAGGAGTCCAGCTACAGACCTTGCGTTGTGCCAGAGGTTCGACATCTTTGGAGTCATTCCACTGTCACTTAAACAGATTCATTCCAGGTAATGCTATTTAATAATGTTGCTTAAGTGAAAAACAAACACTGCACTGTACTCTTTCTAATGTTTTTGTTATTTATTTCAGGAAACAGTGCAAACTCCCTGAACTTCCAGATCTACCTGTTGGATGGGCTACATCGCTGGAACCACAACAGAGCAACTGCTGCTGTAGAGACAGAAGCCTCTGGCTTGCGGACGTACTCAGGCGAGCTGGTTCACAGTGTGAACACAGATTATGAGAAGGTTTTTGGAAAGAAGCTGGTTCCCTCCTTCACACCGCCTGCAAAATACACAGGTATTTTTTCACATTTTATGTTAACGCTGACTGTCCTGAACCTCTGTGTTTGTGTGTAGTTATGTTTTTTAATTGTTCTGCATTTTCAGGTGAACTGATTGGAGTGCAGTATCTGCTGAGGCAAAACGATGAACCTCTACAGGATATGACGCCAGATTCTGAGGAGGCAAATACATTACTGGAAAATATAGATGGAGAAGAGCCAGTAGAGACAGATGAGGGCTTCGAGGAACTTCAGAGTGTTGAGGTCACTCTTGCAGATTTGTTATTGGACATGTCTGATATCTCAGTGTTTCCTGCCCAACACCCCCTTCCTCAACATGCTCCACCTCCTGCTGAGCCTGCCAGTGAGTCCTCTGCTCCTCTGCAGTCCACTCACCTGCCTGCCGTCCAGCCGTCGTCCTCTGCTCCTCTGCAGTCCACCTACCTGCCTGCCGTCCAGCCGTCGTCCTCTGCTCCTCTGCAGTCCACTCACCTGCCTGCCGTCCAGCCGTCGTCCTCTGCTCCTCTGCAGTCCACTCACCTGCCTGCCGTCCAGCCGTCGTCCTCTGCTCCTCTGCAGTCCACTCACCTGCCTGCCGTCCAGCCGTCGTCCTCTGCTCCTCTGCAGTCCACTCACCTGCCTGCCGTCCAGCCGTCGTCCTCTGCTCCTCTGCAGTCCACTCACCTGCCTGCCGTCCAGCCGTCGTCCTCTGCTCCTCTGCAGTCCACCTCACCTGCCTGCCGTCCAGCCGTCGTCCTCTGCTCCTCTGCAGTCCACCTACCTGCCTGCCGTCCAGCCGTCGTCCTCTGCTCCTCTGCAGTCCACTCACCTGCCTGCCGTCCAGCCGTCGTCCTCTGCTCCTCTGCAGTCCACTCACCTGCCTGCCGTCCAGCCGTCGTCCTCTGCTCCTCTGCAGTCCACTCACCTGCCTGCCGTCCAGCCGTCGTCCTCTGCTCCTCTGCAGTCCACCTACCTGCCTGCCGTCCAGCCGTCGTCCTCTGCTCCTCTGCAGTCCACTCACCTGCCTGCCGTCCAGCCGTCGTCCTCTGCTCCTCTGCAGTCCACCTACCTGCCTGCCGTCCAGCCGTCGTCCTCTGCTCCTCTGCAGTCCACCTCACCTGCCTGCCGTCCAGCCGTCGTCCTCTGCTCCTCTGCAGTCCACCTACCTGCCTGCCGTCCAGCCGTCGTCCTCTGCTCCTCTGCAGTCCACCTACCTGCCTGCCGTCCAGCCGTCGTCCTCTGCTCCTCTGCAGTCCACTCACCTGCCTGCCGTCCAGCCGTCGTCCTCTGCTCCTCTGCAGTCCACCTACCTGCCTGCCGTCCAGCCGTCGTCCTCTGCTCCTCTGCAGTCCACCTACCTGCCTGCCGTCCAGCCGTCGTCCTCTGCTCCTCTGCAGTCCACTCACCTGCCTGCCGTCCAGCCGTCGTCCTCTGCTCCTCTGCAGTCCACTCACCTGCCTGCCGTCCAGCCGTCGTCCTCTGCTCCTCTGCAGTCCACTCACCTGCCTGCCGTCCAGCCGTCGTCCTCTGCTCCTCTGCAGTCCACTCACCTGCCTGCCGTCCAGCCGTCGTCCTCTGCTCCTCTGCAGTCCACCTACCTGCCTGCCGTCCAGCCGTCGTCCTCTGCTCCTCTGCAGTCCACCTACCTGCCTGCCGTCCAGCCGTCGTCCTCTGCTCCTCTGCAGTCCACCTACCTGCCTGCCGTCCAGCCGTCGTCCTCGGCTCACTTGACTGGGTTACCTGGACCAACTACATCTTCAGAGCGAGTTGTAAGCTAGATTCCAGTGAGCTTTAAAATTGTTGATGTTTTTGCTTCTTGAGATATTTAAATTCTAATAGGAGTCTTTTCCCTAGGCCGTGGATGAACACTGTATGGCGGGATTGGATCGGGTCGATGAGCTTGCGGAATACTTGGTGGAGCTAAGAAATGAAAAAGGCTTAACTATTACCAACCAGCAGGCCCGCATCATTGTGGATCTTTGGCAGCACTTGGATCAACGTGATAAGGACAGGATTCTGTATGCTGCACGACATCAGGAACATCTGCAGACAGGTCGATATAGGTCTCCCAAAAAGAAGGCTGTTTATGCAGGAGTTGAAAGCACAAAAAGGTGTGTACTTGGTTCAACTGGTTCTGCTGCTCAGTGGCCAGATTGCAGCCGCCTAGTTGAAACCATATTTATCAGATTGTGCAACATTCATAGTAGCCCCAAAAAAATTGGACACCAAACCTTTTCAAGATGGTCACTAATTCTAAATGATTACAAAAAGATCCGACAGCTAATTTTGAATAATGGCATTATAATGAAAGACACAACCCTGCAACTTGTCACTGTAAATCAGACCACCTTAATACAGTGGCATAACAAAAGATTTAAAGCACAAGATGTTGCCATTCTGATGCAAGGGCTGGTACTCCCTGATGAACGGCCAGTTGCCAGCGAACCACTACTTCCACCAAACAGTAGGCCCACTGAAACCACACCACACAGGCATGAACATACATACAACATGCCTCCTGACACTACAGGGCAGGCAAAATCCAAACTTGTTGTCAGAGACAGAGCTGAGTTGAAAACCATTCAGCCAAAACCACCTGCACCTCAAACAGTTTTTTATATGCCACTCCTTATGCCACCAACCACTGCAGAAGCCAACAACTTAAAAATGCTTCTGCCACCACTCCAGACCACTGCTCAAAACATCATTTTCCCACCACATTCCACAACTCCTATCAGCCCTACCCAAACCCAAACTACAACTCCAAAAGAAAAACGCAAATACACAAGGACAGTCACATCCAATAGATGCACGAGATGTGGAGAGCCCCGCACCACAGACACTGGCCATAGCCAGTACAAAGGCAGAGTTTACTGCCCAAACAGGGAGGCCTTAACCAAAGAGCAGTGGCTGAGAATGATGAGAAAATAGGAGAAGTGTAATTAGGTACTCCACACTAGTATTATTATTATTATTATTATTACTATTATTATTATTATTATTATTATTATTATTATTATTATTATTATTATTATTATTATTATTATTATTATTATTATTATTACTATTTTTTATTATTATTACTACTACTACTATTATTATTATTTTTATTATTATTATTACTATTATTACTACGACTACTACTACTACTACTATTATTACCATTACTATTATTATTATTATTATTACTACTACTATTATTACTATTATTATTATTATATTATGCAATTGTATAACTTATAAATTATTCAAGAGCCTTTGAAATTACATTTTTGAACTTGTAAATAGTTATCTATTCTAAATAGTTATTTTATTATTATTCATTGTCATTATTAATGTTATCATTATCATTATTATTATTAGGCTATTTTGTAACTTCTAAAGTATTCAAGAGCTTTTAAGATTATACTTTTTAACTTGTAAATAGTTATTTAATGTAGTTTGAAATGTCAGTTTAAATTGTTATCTTTTTGTATAGATTTTGCAGGATGTGTATTTGTGTGTGTACATTTAATGTTTTTATATAAAAGAATTTTTGTTCAAATCCACCATTTCTCAACTTTTATTGACCCATTTGTTTTTATATTTGTTGATGGCTGATAGTGAATGTAATGTGCTGTAGAATGTTTGTGTGAGGGTTTTCAAAATACATGAAAAAAATTGGGTTATACATGCTCTAGGCTCATTCATTTTTACTTGTTTGATAACACTGGATCATTAATGCAGGGTGTTAAAAAAGGCTAAAGATTAAGCGCCCAAATGTGCTTTGGTACCTGATTTATTTTGTTTGTGTGTCACTTGTGAGTTCACAAGCACCTAATAGTTACTAGTATTTGCAGATCACTCTGACTAATGTCAGTTTAACTAGTTGGGTCTGTCTCTAAAATAGAAATCCTATTAGAAATACATTATTTGTTGGCCAACAACTCTAGTATAGCCTAATATTGCAATAAAATGTAGTTTGAAATTATTGAAAACATCCTATCATGCACAAAAAACGAGTATGTGCCAAAAGAAATCATGGTAGACTTTACTTGTGGCAAAAATGAGGGGCAAAAACCATTTCAGAATACATGCCCTTAGCTGGGATCGAACTCACGTTCACATAATTTTTCTCCCTCCCCCTTCCCCCCTCCCCCTCATTTCTTCCCCATCTTATACGGACAATTGTTCCCCAGCTTTGGGTGCAGGAGAGACTGGTATCTCTGTCTGTGGGCCTCAGCCCCCGGCCCGCGCCCCCCCCCCCGCTCGCCTTTTTTCTCTCTCCCCCCCTCCCCCCCCCCCTCTTTCATATCCCCCCCCCCCCCCCCCCCCCCCCCCTCCCCCCCCCCCCCCCCCCCCTTCTATTAACCTACAAAAAAAAAACACCTTCGGTTGCACTTTTAATTAAACGTCGTAACAATACAAACAGGTCTCTGTGCTGTTCGCTGAACGCCGCTGATTGTTTCTTCCATTTGCAGCCGTCAAACGGCTCGCTTGTCATAATGGACACCGACTACTCGTCTGGGTTGGAAAACCCTCTGTACAGCGAGCTAAAATACTTCTGCAGGAAAATACAAGAGGCCTACAACGAGCTGAAGGAGGATCTGACACCTTACCGTGATGATCGCTTTTATAGGTAGGTAGCTGAGCATCTGATGATGGCAGAATATCCGAGTTATTGTTGTGCTGTGATTTTGAATCGGCATTGCGTGTTTGGATAGAGAAATTGTCTAATATCACGGGCCTATTATTTCACAATGGAACACAAACAGACTCACGCCAAGAGATCAGCCTCTCTCCACATAGAGATGATTAAAATGACAATACGGGGGGTGCAAATAGATCGCTTACTGTAATTTTTTTTTCATCACGATTTTGTTTATACCAAGCGTTGATAAACTTACAAAATACAATTGAAAAAGGGCAAACAACATGTGGAAATGGTAGAAGCAGATTATGCAAATTATACTAATTGTAATTGTAATGTATCGTGTAACATCAGCAGGGGCATCACGAACCCACCACAAACGCAGAGGCCTCAGACTCACATGGGCAACAAGTGTTGTCTTTTAAAATGGGTTACTGTTTTTAAATTTTTTAAAAAAAATGCAGCAGTCATATTTGTTTATTATTTTCAGCATTCTTTAAGCTATAAGAAAACAAATCATGTTTAGAAATAAAAAGATCTATCAGCATTAGACGCTCATGCACATGCGCGGAACATCTCATCCAGGTGACGTTCAGCTGTTTCCTTCACGCCTAAAACTCTTATGGTTAAGTATAAAACCCCAAAGCCTCAGATTCAATATAATATCAAATGTACTGTTAATATATCGTACAATACTAAATTGGGCTATAGTTAGAAACTAGGAGAAAGAAGGGAAAGGAAACAACGAAGCAGGTGCATCCATTTATATTGCGCCTACCCGCTTTCGTTCATTTCCGCTGCCGTCACGTGATTCTGGCTCCTCCCTTTAGATGACGTTGCTCTCCAGTTGTCGCAGGCTGATGTTGATACACGGATGTGGATTCACGAGGAAAATTTTACGCCTTTTCTCGCTACAAAATCTGTAAACCTAATGAAATGGAACGGTACGTGTATGATTTTGTCCTGTGGACAAATTCGGAATGTGTTACCGACCCCTTATGCTCATGAAACAGCGTGTGAAACCATAGTGCTCTATCTTTCCATCTGTCAGTGCTAGCATAAAGTAGCATGGATGCTAACAGTGTTGACATATCCGCCCTGAACCACGCTGTATTAAACTAAGAAAACAGATGTATATTTATATATTTTTGTCATTCTGTGTATGAGCTAACTCTAATGAATATTTACATGTTACAGACTGGCCCCCATGCGGCTCTACACTTTGTCTAAAAGGCATTTTGTCTTGGTCTTTGTGGTGTTCCTGATCTGCTTTGGCCTCACAGTCTTCATTGGGGTTGCAGGTATGTCTAATAAACATTTCTGCAACATATGCCAAAGCTGGATGCTGGATTGAAGTACTCTTTCTCTTTTTTTAAAACACAATAACTGAGATTTGCAGAAAATAAGTGTGTTACTCGATAGAACTATGTACTCATCTGCTGCTAGTTTCAGGAAAAAAGTTGATTTATTTATTTATTTTCATATGGCAGTTTTCTGATTCTTGAATGATCAGTTTGATGAAGGTATTTTTGTTGTTTTACATAAGAGAGTCAAACCTTTGTTTATCTGAATAAAGAAATGTGTATCTATGTTGTCAATTTTGTAGGTCCACGGATTATTGCTGAACAGGAGCACAATGGAGATCGATTAGTTGCTAAAAATTTTACAGTAAAGGTAAGGGATTTGCAAAGCAAGCGGGGGCATATTGTAAGTTGTGATTACCTGACATTTGAACATGTTTATGACTGTCAGTTTTGTAATACATGACTTCAACACTTTTCTTATCTTACCCCAAAAAGAAAAACTATACATTTCCATTTAATTTAATTTAATTTAAATTTAATTCAAGATATGATATGGTGTGCACAGACTGGTGACAAACAGAGAATAAAGGGGAAAAAAAGCTTTGAATTTTTGACCAACATTGTGCAAGAGAGATCCACTAGCTCAGTCGTGATGTGATGAGCATTTTACCGGCAAAGCTCTGGTTGTTTTTACCTTTGACTAAACTTTTTTGCACCATCATCAAACCATTATCTGACTATCTTTGGAAAGAATCAGTTCCCTCTCTCCTGTAGAGGCCAAACACGTGTACAGTCAGCAGTGTGCACCAGAGATGTTCATGTAGAACACCTTTTTAAAAAAAAAAAAAAAAAATCAAGTTGTCACCTTATCTGCACATGAAGTGAGTGCTTTGCAATATCCTGCAAAGACAGATGTCTAATATACCTATTGACTACACAATGTGATTTATATTGCACTCTGATTCTTTCTTATGCATTTGTAATGACTGCACTGACTTTGAATCATCTTTTGGCATTAAGAAAAAGCATTTGAGTTGGAAAAATCCATTTTTCATTTTTCTGTATAGCTAGCAATATTCTGATAATGTATTATGATTATTTTATCATCATTTTATTTATTATTTTAATCATCATTCAAATGTGCCAATCTACTTTTCTACTGTTGTTCAGCTTAATATTTAATTTGGCTTTAAACATTTAATAACAGGGAGAAATGATACTGAGCACAACACAAACTTTTTCTATTTTGTTCCGATATGCATTTATGATATTTTTTCTTATAATGTCATTGGTTGTTTTCAGACTGGGCCCTTCAATCTTGTTTCTCCACCTCTCAGTACCTACAACCAGCAGCTATGGCTCACCTGTGTGATGCAGGCTGAAAACAGCAACAGTAAGACCACAGAAGTGTTCCTGTAGCACGATGTGGAAACTTTACCATTTATGTCTTTGTATGCAGACGTAATAACAGCCACTACTTCTGTCTTTGTCAGTGGGAGACTTCCAGCAGCCCTTTGAGATCAATGTTGAGCTGAAGGGAGTGATGCAGGACGCTAGTGTGATGCACATCAACACCGTCAACCAGAAATCACGAACACTGCACTGTGGGGCTGTAAGTACCTGTCAGCATTCTGTCACTTTTCTCACGGTGAGCGAGTCGGGCCGCAGCAATAAACTCAAGTGTGTGTGAGATGAAATGGAATGTAAAGATTAAAGACTTGACTGCATTTTGAATATGAATCTTAATTTGATTTCCTATGTGAAGATGCTTTATGTCCTCAAACACTTTTATTGATTAGTTCAGTTATTCTGCCCCTTTCTTTTTTGTCTTCGTGCAGAAATGTGACGAGATCATTGTGTTGCATCTGGGCTACCTGAACTACACCCAGTACCAGGTTGCTGTCAGTTTCAAAGGTCTTGAAAATATCACATATGAAATCAAGGTCAAGTTTGTGGTAAGTGAAAAATATCTGTATATTCAACTTCCATCTTCATATTTAAGGTTTTTTATGTGTTTGAATGAGTGATCAGACTCATTATTGTCTGACTTGTTTAGCTTTCAATCTTTTTTTTTTTTTTCTTTTACCTATTCAGTGGAAAACTTACAATCCCACCTTCTCACAAGTGGAAATCTGGTTCCGGTTTGTCTTTGTGGTGTTGACTTTCATGGTGACTGTAAGTACATATTTTGATCTAAAGGCCTTGAACATTTCAGTATTCTGACATTGTTAATGTGACAATAAGCAGAAGATGACTCTGACTTGAGGATGACTTTCTTTTCTTTTTCATTTGATATTCCAGTGTATGTTTGCTCATTCACTGAGGAAATTTTCCATGAGGGACTGGGGCATCGAGCAGAAGTGGATGTCTATTCTTCTCCCTTTGCTTCTGCTTTACAACGGTAAGTTTGTCTTACTTATGTGAGGCTACTTTCACCAATCTAACTTCTAAGATTTGTGTATCACTAAATTAGATAGAGTTACACCACTAACCATTTCTTATGTAGAGATTAGCTACTGGTAAATATTTACTGAAACTTACTTCATGTAAGCTGTACTATGAAGCAAAATGAATCTATAGAGTACTTTTACCCTTATGTGGATTCAGTGATGCCACAAAAACCTGTCAACATGGTACTTAAATCCAAGATTTCTGGCTTTGGGTATGATTGTGTCAATAGTGTAGTTTTTGTTCTCGTTATACTAAGCAAATATGAGGAGTTTAAAGGTCATGTCCTTGCTGAAATGAACAGATGCAGTAGCCAAAGTAAGGAAGGAAAGCTGGTCACTAAGTGTCAACTGTGTAACCATTTGAGTTAATATGACTACAGATAAAGTTTTTTTTAGGGTGTTTTCAGATCATTACAGCTTTAATCTTTCAGCTCCAACCCTGCTGGTGGTATTTAGTAATCCATATTCTGTGACAACTTGACTGTGCTTTAGAAATACATAAAAGTAATCTGATTAAGTCAAACTAAATGACCAATAAGAGGGATGATACAGTATGATGATCTGGTCTGTAGACCTTTAAGCTCATTGACTGCCATAAACAGTTTTCCAATATTGTTTTTCAGATCCTTTTTTCCCACTGGCTTTCCTGGTGAACAGCTGGTTTCCAGGGACGTTGGATGCTTTCTTCCAGGCTCTCTTCCTGTGTGCTCTCCTTCTTTTCTGGCTCTGTGTTTACCATGGCATAAGAGTTCAGGTGTGCGCCAACAGGGACACTCCCATAATTAAATAGATTCCTCCATTTCTGAGCTTGTAATAAATCTTTTCTTTTTCTCCTTTGGTAGGGTGAGAGGAAATTCCTCACTTTCTACCTGCCTAAGCTGATCATTGTAGGCCTCCTGTGGCTCTCAGCTGTTACTCTTGGTATCTGGCAAACGTAAGTACAAACTCAAGCCAGCTTGAATCTAATTGTGACTTGGAACAGGGCTGGAAAGATTAACTCAGCTTTTTTGACATTCCAGGGTTAATGAACTCAGGGATCCTACCTATCTGTACAAAGTGGATATTGCAAACTTTAAGGTAACAGTTTCCACATATAGAATTTAAAACCACTTCTTTTAATATTTAAATGGATTATGATCCATTTCGGAAAACACCGTTACTAAACTTCACATTTTATTTTTTGCTTTAGGGTATGAAGGTCTTCTTCCTGATTGTTGTGGCCCTCTACATCCTCTACCTGATATTCCTGATCGTCAGAGCTTGCTCTGAACTCAAGAACATGCCTTACTCAGGTATCACTGAATGCCTGACTTGTCTGTTTCTGAATCGACTTCTGTTTTTACCACGGCAACATTAACCAGCTGTTTTCTTTGATCGTTAGATCTCCGGCTTAAATTTTTGACAGCACTGACATTTGTGGTGCTTGTTATCAGGTGAGTACAACAAAATGCTAATTATCTTTGAACTTTTTCCCTCCTAATCAGATTTAAATGTCCTTATCACTCTTTATCTTCCTCAGCATGGTCATTCTCTACCTGAGGTTTGGTGCCAAAGCGCTTCAAGACAATTTTGTTGCCGAATTGTCAACTCATTATCAGAACTATATCCTTTTGGACAGTGTTTTATTTGAGCCATGATTTTTAGTTTTTTTTTCTTTAAATATGTCATCATCACGTGCCATGTTCATGTCATAGTGAGCGATTACTCCTTGATTTAAGAAATACCAGCTGAATTTTTATCCTTTTATGGCCTTCTAAACTTTTACTTGTACACGTTAGCATTTGTGTACTCTCCCTCCAAAAATGCCCTTTATGGTAGGTTATACATTACTTTTTTTGTCGTAGTACTAGTAGTAAATTGAAGTACTTCTTGGCAGCAGAGGACGTTCTATTAATGCACGAACTGAACTTTCCCAGATTCCCAGTTGAAGGATAATCCAGCTTTCTCCATGCTAAATGATTCGGATGATGAAGTCATTTATGGGTATGTTTTATTCACTTGCTTTTCTGAATTTGAGCTCTTTACAGTGGTGCAGATTATTTTAAATGTAGATTTATGTAATGCCCTCTGATTTATTTGTTTACATAGGAGTGATTATGAAGACATGCCTTTACAAAATGGACGTGCTATTAAAGCAACTGCAAAGTACCAGGATGAGAGTGACAGTGACTGATGCATCTGGTAGCAGCTCACTTCTCCCATCTCCCAGTTGGAAGTTATGAGGATTCATTGCAATAGTGTGTGTATGTGCACATAAGATGCATCTGCACCTGAAATGATATACTGCAAGTGTACATAAGTGTATTTTTTTAAAAAGATAACTCAGATCTACTGAATGTACTGTACTTTTGAAAGATGATGTAGCTGCTCGCACTAAGGCAACAGCAATGTAAAACAATACAGTTTTTACCAATATTGTAAATGGATTTCTCCTCATTACCAGCACTTCTTTACCACCTGTTAATTACAAATGATCGGGAAAAATGCTAATATTAGATATTAAGGGAATTTCTATGGAATCATTGTGATTTTTAATGCTTTGTGTTGAACCACTGTTGACTTGTGCTCTTTATATCATTCCTTTCTGCTCTCTTACAGTTTGAGAATAAGTGACAGCTGGAAGATGCAGCTTAATAACATTACAATGGTTGGAACTTGGGCTGCACAATATAAGGAATACATAATATACAACACATCAATACATTCTACATAAACAGTGTTAAGCTCTAATGTATTAACAAGAATATCATTCTGCTTCTGCACATGTGCATGCTGGTTAGTAATAAAAAAAAAAAAGGGGAAAAAAAAAAAGCAGAACTTCTTTAAAGTTCCTTTGTCATGCTATTTCAAGTCAAAATGTCTGGCATTAAAAAGGTTTACAGCTATTTATTGCAGTCCAATCATTTTGCAATTGTGATGTCAGACAATTTGATCCTGTAAGAAATATCTTTTTCTTTCGTTGTGCAGCCCTAGTTGGAAGTTACACTGACCACTGTGCAGAATTTTGCTCACTATTATCAACGTTATTGATAAACATGGAACCTGCTGATAATTAAGTTTGTCCTCAGGCATATTTAAAAGTACAGATAGCCTTTACTCCACTAGGTACCACTACTCTTGCTTTTCTCTGGAAAGCAGCTGTGAAATTGCACTTCAAAAATTGTATTTTATTTTGCCAAAAAGTGATTTAATACTGTATTATCAAATTATTTGGCAGAGTTTACTTTCTATTTTCCTCACTGCTCAGTGTTCATGGATGACTGGAGTCATGCTTAACATTTGTCTCAGTTTGTGCAGTTCTTATACCACTGGCCAACTAAATGTTGCCTTTATTTAACATATTTAAATTGATCAGTTTCCTCAGAACTTTGCTTATATTGCCAATGTTGTACTTGCATTTTTGTATATTTTTTTTTGTTTGTGTTATGAGATGGGCGCTTATAGACAACAGCCGCCAAAACCAACGTACTTCTGCCCATTTGTGTTTTAAGATGGTGCCTTGTCTTAACATTTTTTTTTCTTAAAAATGGGCTCCAATCTCAGATATGTAAATATATATATATATATATACACATATGTGTATGTTCGATTCTTTCAGTCTGAATGTATCAAATGTTGGTGGTAAAATTAAGTTGATTTGAAATGTTAACTTGTGAAACGTTTCTTCATGAGTTTAAGGTTGTATTTGTAGCTGTATAGTGATGTGTAAATAAAGAAAAGAAGATGCAGCACACCAATGCTGTCACTGGAACTTTACTTAAAAGAATGCCATTTTAGCAAAATGTTGCCAGAATGTCTGAATATATCAAAAGTTTAAAGCAGTACCAAAATGAAAATAATTTACAACATGATAACATTCATAAACACTGAAAGTCACAACTTTGAAACTCTACAGTAGCTGTTGTCCATTCAGATGGCCAGGCCAAAAACGTAGACAATGCAGTACATGGACTCATTCTCCCATTTCACTGCACAGCTTCCTGTGGGATGACATAACCACTTTAGATTTGCGTAGGTTGTATTTACAGTTGGAATTACACATTTACAGTCATGATATGATTGCACTGCCAGTTTCTAGAAAATATGCGAATAATTACATGAAAGATTGGGATTTGTAATAACATTAACAAGTTTAGAGGTAAAGTGATCATGTAGATAATCAAAATGAGCTTTGTTGTTTGTTTGTTTGTTTTTACCATCGGTAGAGTCGTCCCAGAAACAGCTGCTGGCTGTTTGAAGTCCGGCTCCAGCCTTCTGCATAATGACACAGTTCACTAACAAAACACAAATGGTGTCTATTAACACTCAGAACTACAAGAAACACAAATATTATGCCATTTCTGACTCAGCAGTCCACATACCGATGTACTTATAAGGTTTTCCCAGCTTGCTGAATTGACTGAGGCACTGCTCCACAACACCATTGCTCCACTGATTCACTCTGCTCTGCTGGAAGGCACTTTCTCCGATTGTTGATTGTATTGCCTACACAAATTCACACAGAAATCAACACAGATTATGTTGACAAACACACATTTGCCTGAAAATATAATGATGAAAATTATTCATTAAATTTAAAGAGATGAGGCGTTGCCTAGCAACCGTTACTGCACTTGTCAACTACGTTTAGCTAAGCACAAACTTGGTAGCTAGCGGTAAAATAAATTATTCAAATAGAAAAAAGCGTTAAGACATTTAAAATACAGTTGTTCTTTGCTTACCTCTGTAACAATTATGCGCACTTCGTCAACAACGAAACCGGTCTGCTAGAAGGGGAAACACAAAAACGCAGTGACATTAATCACCTCACAAGTAATTGGAAACTTTTGAAAGCATTACGTGTTCATTTTTAATTAAAAATCAATACATTAAATTTACCTCTTCATCCCCCTGATAATCAGCCATAGTTTCTACCTCCGATGGCGCACTACAAGACGGTCAAAGTACTGTAGACGTCGCAGATGGTCGTTTTTAAAAAAATTCTTAGCTAGCTTTTTTTTTCAAGAAAACTTTATTTAAATTTGAACAACGAACAATCAGTCATTCCAGTTCAGTTTGTCTTTGGTTTGTACGGTTTGTACAATATGTATAAAGAAAAGTAGGAGAACTGTTGTGAATAGACACATACATAATATATGTATGTATGTATTTATTTATTTATGTATTTATTTATTGTTGTGAATTTGAATTCAAAATAAGTAATTTCCCTTCTGCACAAATTTCATATGTTTTTGCACAGTATATAATTTTCAAGTTCTTTTCAAAATACAACAACTGTAAAACAGATTAATTACAGTTTCAGGTTCAATTCTCTGATTTTTTTTGTGATACAAAATTTGAAAAGAACAAGCTACGCCTTATGCCAATTGAAAATGGCATTCTAATAAGACTTCTTTTATGGTGTTTTTCTTTTCTTTTCTTTTCTTTTCTTTTCTTTTCTTTTCTTTTCTTTTCTTTTCTTTTCTTTTCTTTTCTTTTCTTTTCTTTTCTTTTTTCATTTGTTGTTCCGGATGATAGATTCATGTGGAGAAAAGTTAAGTGAAAAACTTGCATAGCTTGCATGCTAACAATGCTTGTTGATAAAAACAGGTAACTTTGGAATATAATTACATGACAATAAGAGCCTGAAGACCTCCCACATTCCTGAATATGTTGTGTGGAATGAAATGTCAAAATGATTCTTAAGGTTTTTAGCATTCTTTTAACCATTTGCCTTAAATGTATAATTTAGATCCATTGAGTCCGTAGATCAAAGCCACATTAATCTTTAGGTAGAGCCGTTGGTTTTTTTTTGTTTGTTTGTTTTCAGCTGATGGTGCTTATTTTTCCACATAAAGTTAGTGAACATATTATTAATATCTTTATATGAGGAGCCATACACATTGATGCCAGCCTTACATCAGAGGACTTTTAAAAGATTTGGATCTTGGACAACTACCATCTTACACTAGCTCACAACTAAAGACAGTTTTTAATCTCAGCCTCGTCACAGACTGAGAATTTCCAAGACTGGGAATCTTGCAGGACCATTATTTACAAGACTACAATTAGATTCTTTCAGCATTTTTCCCATCATCCAATTTGTTCCCATCATCATCATCATCATCATATTACATTTTATTTGAAAGCACCTTATCAAAGCGCACAAAGACACTGTATAAAACAGATAAAACATTAAAAACAGTGAGATAAAACACTAAAAATGCAAACATAATCTGCTCTCTGTAACCGAGAACATTCAGTGACCGGCATGTCTATGCAGCACCATTGTTTGTTTAGTGTTTACTGTCAGTAATCTGATTACTGCTGTGTGTTGTGCAGTCAACTATGACAGCGCAGGTTCGCATGGCATTCTCTGTGAGTCACATGACCACTTTGGAAGGGGACCCAACTGCAGTCACAATACGTCACCATATATCCAATCCACGCCGGAAGTCCCAAGCGGAAATTTCTTCTCCATGTAACTTACTAAAATCTAACCCCAACCCTGACCCTTCTCCTAACCCTAACCACCCGACTACACCACACACTTCTGGTTGCAAGTCACAGATAGTTACTCTTGGCGATGTTTAACTAACTTCTGCTTGAGACTTCCTGTATGGATTGGATGCATGGAGGCGCCCTTGTCGGCCACTGTAACTGCAGGAAGGTACTGTTGTTACTTTGAAGGCAATGCATGTTGCAACTCTGTATTTCTATGAGCACAAGTGTCCCAGGGTTTGCTGGACGCAACCATTCGAGCAGCTTTATGCACTTGGTTTAGGCCCGAACTGATCCCCTCATGTGGGTTGGGGCCCATTTCTCCCAATGGAAGTGTTGGACTCGACAAAGATTTTTTTACCAATATGGACTGTTTATTGGGCGTTCAGGCCACACTGCCTGTTCCAAGCTGAGATCAAAAAGTGCAGGGGACCTAGAACGATCTTTTGAAAAAGTGCAGGGGTCCCCCTGTCCCCACCTAAAATTACGTCCGTGATCTGACTGTTCTTTAAGAACTTCTTTAAATGCGCCAGTGTCCGATTTGTCTCATTTCCTTTAATCGGAATGTTTAACAGATCAGAATTTTCTTCTGATAAGTTAAAGGTTGAATATGGAATACGGACAGAACAACAACATCACGTGTGTCTAGGTTGTAGTTGCAACGGCAGAAAAACAACTCCAGCCGCTGGGATGCCAGGCTCGCTGCCGATACGCAAGTGACCAACAGTCTGCAGCATGTCCAACAAGTAACGCAGAGGAGTTTATAACCGACAGCTAACGTTAGCCATGTTAGCAAACAAGCTAGCTTACCGATCCAGGAGGAAAGTCGCCTTTTCTGTGTTTTGACTCCGTGGAAAACGTTTATGTGGGTCCATTTAGTGAAGTCTTCACCTAAATTTACTCCAGGTTTTGCTCTTCTCAGGTCACTCCTCCTCAGAAACAGATAACAATATTTCCAGGGCTCTGAAGCAGCTGCTTCACTCGTCATCTCCACGGTTTTTCCCTGCACAGGCCTGACTATGACCGAAATATTGTTTCCACACAGAGATCGTATTTGGCAACCTGCAATGGCGGCGTGTATTGGCTTATAGACGTAAATAAAATGCCATTATCGAACCCGTCAAAATTGATTTTATAATTATTTTTAGGCTAAATATAATTTTTCTGGGAAATGTTGTACTTTCATTCTGTACACCCCCAAACGACCTGTGGAGGTATTTTTTTTTAAAAATATAGCTTTTAATAAAAATGTTCCATATTCAACCTTTTAAATGGGCCTCTGAAACAGTCTGGCTTTCACAAAAATGTGAAATATGAGATCACAGGAAAACTATTTTATGCCCACATATATGATAATGAATAATACAACTCCAAATCACAGAAAACAGGAGGAATATTACAAATATAGATAAATAAATAAACCAAAGTAATCCTGCTATTTCATCATAAACAGTGTATTACGACTGGAGTCGCACCAAGTTTTCTGATTATGCAAATTTAAGTGTGCAGGTGCTTGTCGGTGATTGGACGCTGGAGTTCGGCGCATCAATTGGTGGCCTGACTGGAGGCAAATCTATAAAACAGGCTGTGAACTTCGCTCCATCTTCTCAGTTCACCCCAACCCAGCCACGTCTTCCTGTTCTTTGAACCGTATTTATATATGTTATTGAGGAGCTTCTAGGAGTGAACTGCCGTTTATTTTAATCTCAGTTTTCTCCTGTTTATTTTAGTTAGGGAGGCAAGTCGGTCATTTGGTTCATTTGTTTTCGGACAGGTAAGTTTTGGTGAACAAGGTAGTTTTGTTTGTTGTTTTCGGCACTGGCTCACTCTGAAGATAACCACTCCTCTTGTACAACTGTTAGCCTAACTCATGCAAAAATAAGCTTTTAATAAAAAATCACATAAGATGCTGAAAACGGTGGCTGCTTGAGGTCTAACGAGGATGTATCTTTCATGGTGCGATCCGGCCACGGCCGTAACACTGTATGTTATCAGTTCATTACAATCTCATGAGAGAGATTTCTCAGCAAATCATGGCTGCAAACTGCACAGTTTTGCAAAGTGCATTTGCTGCCTTTACCCATAAATAACTGATTGAGTTTTGAGAGTTGCAGATAGGCTACAGCTGAAGTCAACTTTCATGAAAAGGTACATACTTTATCCATATTATGTAGAAATCCTTAATAAATATTACATATAGCCTAATAAGTGTAAAAAGACAATGATATAAAATAAGACTTGAAATTACAACTTTACCCCATACAAACCCTTTGGATCCTGATGTGGAAATGACCCTGCATGTCGGTACTCAGACTAGTTCTTTAAACTCCTCCAGTCTTTTCTGGGTGACTTCATGGATGATAGCTGAAACAGACAGATCAGATGAACATCCTTCATACAGATTCTCCTCTCTTTGCAGTCCTGCTGCACATCGATGATCTATTTGTCATGCTTAACAACAACCACTAGATGCCACTCAAACTGTCTTGCCAGCATTGGGGTGCTTTGCTTGATTTCCAGAAACGACTTGAATAACAGTTGTAATTTTAACAAATTTCTTTCTCAACATAAAATCTAAAAAAATGTACAAATCATTTACATTTTGACTGAAGGATTGGTTTATAAGAACTTGTGTTGACCTAGAACTTGGACCATAAATGTGATGGAGGCAGGTGACTGTAACTTACAGTTTTCACATGAGCAGCTGGTGGACACAGTTAAACAGGTGCTAAATTATTCTGTTTTATTGCATATGAGGAAGATTTATGTACTACTTTGCCAGAACAACAAACCACTAAATATTCATATTTTGCAAAGAAACACAAAGAAGGACTTCAAAAATATTAAGATAATTAGAATAACTTACTGTCCAGCACATCTCTTGCTACGTGTCTCTTCTCCAAATTTTTGTGAGCCTCATCCATGAGCCATGGCATGAAATTGATCTCAATATCTGAAAACCAGAAGTACAGAAGTTATAAACATCATCATGAGGAGTTGATGAGGTGTGAATGGAGTATGGTGCAGTACTGCCCCCTTGTGGCAGGATGGTGCAAACTGGACTGGCTCACCTTTCTCCAGAGGGTCAGCAAAGGCAAGGCAAGGCAAGTTTATTTGTATAGCACATTTCATGTACAGAACAATTCAAAGTGCTTTACATAAAACATTATAAGCAAAAGGGAGAGAAAAAAAAGATTAGAAGCATGATTCAAAATTAAGAGCATTTAAGATTAAAAGAGAGATACAGAAACGTGCGGATTTTAACTTTTGAATAAAATCTACGTAAATGCAGCTGAGAACAGGTGGGTCTTCAGCCTGGATTTAAATAAAGTGTTTCAGCTGATCTGAGACGTTCTGGGAGTTTGTTCCAGACATGTGGAGCATAGAAGCTGAACGCAGCTCTCCATGTCTGGTTCTGACTCTGGGAACTGATAAAAGACCGGACCAGATGACCTGAGGGGTCTAGTAGGTTCATACTGGGTCAAGAAGAGGTCACTGATGTAAGCCCTGGGTTTTCAATGAGATGATTGTCCTGATTGATCAGCTGTAATCAGCTAACAATATCTCTTTGGTGATGTAAACACAGTCCAACAACTATTTAAAAAGAGGAAAGTGTACACAGAAATCTTTTTTGTGAAGCCCTACTACTTTTATGAGACATTTCAAATTTACTTTGGTGTTAAATTTAGGCTAATTTGATTTAATTCATCTATTCATATTTTGTTTAATTTGCCTTAATTTGTAACAAAGTAACTATTGAACTGCTACTAACTATTAAATATGCTTACTGAAATGTATTTGATACTTAGTGTTAAAACCTTTATTGGTGATTCCAGCCTCCAGACGCCTCTCATATGCAGAAACCAGTGGAATACGTTGCTCAGGTGTGATTTTGGTCCATTCTTCCACACAAACTGCCTTCAAATCTTCAAAGTTCCGGGGGTCTCTTCTGTGAACTCGGATCTTCAGTTCTTTCCAAAGATTTTCAATCGGATTCAAGTCTGGTGATTGATTGAGCCATTCTAGCAGCTTTATTTTCTTTTTCTTTAATCGGTTGAGTGTTTCCTTGATCCAGCCTCTTTTCATCTTCAGCAGCTGGCAGACAGCAGCAGATTCTGGTCAAGAATGTCTCTCTACTTTTCTCCATTCATTCATCCTTCAATGGTAGAAGTCTGCCAATACCACATGCTGAAAAACAGCCCCCACCATGATGTTCCCACCTCCAAACGTCCCTGTTGCTATGGTGTTTTTGGTGCCATTTCTGCTCCAAACATGTTGTGTGTTATGACATCCAAAGAGTTCAGTTTTCATCTGTCCTAGAATGTCATGGGTTTGTCCTGATGTTGTGTTGCAAACTTCAAACCAGCATCAACATGCTTTTTCTTCAGAAATGGAGTCTAGCGTGGTGTGCTTGCATGAAGGCCATGGCGGTTGAGTGCATTACTTCTTACAGTTTTCTCTGAAACAACTGTACCTGCTGATTCCAGGTCTTTCTGAAGCTCTCCACGAGTGGTCCTGGGCTGCTGGAGAACCTTTCTGATTATTGTTCTGACTCCTCTGAATCTTGTGAGGAGCACCTGGCTGTGGCCGGTTTATGACGATACCGTGTTCTTTCCACTTCCGGATGATGGCCCCAATGGTGCTCACTGGAACTATCAGAAGTTTAGAAAAGCACCTGGAACCAATGCCTTCAGTGTGTTTGCAATAATAAGTTTGCGTGGGTCTTTAGACAGCTCTTTGCTTTTACCTATCATACAATGCTTCTTGTCTGACACTTTGGTGATGAGACACCTTTTAAAAGGCGTCAATCAGGACTAAACCAGCTGTTATTACTTTGCACTGATAGGGGACATGATTACTTTCTAAATACTGACAGACTCCAGCTGCTTTCTTGGCTTTCCAGATCTTTTTGTCCCTCCAGTTCTTATGTGTTCAATACATGTGTCATTTCACTGTATTACACATAACTTAAATTATGGACATAAATGTTAGGATTTCTTTGTATGTGTGCATTACTTGGGTTGTCGCTGACATCTGGTGAAAATTTAATGTCAATAGCTCTAGTAGAAATATATTTACTGAGCAAAAAGTTGATATTTTAATACTTTTTTTCCCTTGCATATTTCTGTGTCTTAGTTGAATTTATGAAACTAAAAAAAGAGCTCCTTGTTGAGCTCTGTGTAACCACTAAAATGTCTTGTTCTCATCTTTAGTTTTCTAGACCAGCCATCTATGTACTAGTACCGTTGCTGTTCTCACAAGATTTCTTCTGATGGTGATACAATTCTGAGTACTTGAAAGAGTTCTTATCCATTTGTTATGGATAAAATAGATCAGACATTTCTGATTAGATGAAAATGGCCAGAAAGGACTCAGACTTCTACATGTAGTCATCAATAATAATTAGGCTTAGAAGACATAGATATACTTTACCTTTAAAAGTGAAACCATACTTGGAAAACAAACAGACAAATGAAGTGGAGCAAAGAGCAGATGTGCTACAAGTGGAAATTTCACAAAAACCTGTCACAGTTTTCTTATACACTCTTACAACACACTCCAGCGATTCTGAGTATAACCTTTAGATGCAAGCACCACTTCCTGCATAAAAAGCTAAAGGTGACATCCTCCTATTGCTTATCAACACATGTCTTTAAAAGGTTACACCTCTCAAATTTTAATCTAACACCAGGATGTTTGCCACATCTTTACAAAACAAAATATTTTTGTGGGCTCTGGTGCAAGTTCGGAGCTTCTAGTTTTGTTTTTACATGCCTGTACAAGCAAAACAAATCTGCACACTTGAAAAACATTTGCTTTGCTCACAGTCAACACCGAACTGTGGGCACCATGAGGTGTTTAGTGAAAAGCAGAAACTCAGCTCGACACGATGCCAAACCACTGAAAGCATCCTCAGCTGTACATAAAAGTTCGAAACTGTGAGAGAAAAGTAGAACACCAGAACTTACACTAAAGCTGTATACGTGAGGAGAAAGGTGAGAGCTTTGTGGTCAGGGTGATGACAGAAGTGGCACCTTTTCTTGTCTCCATGGCAGTGATCCACTTCTTCATCTTTGATTCTTGTTTTATTACATAACAGCCAATGCTGATTTGAATATCAAGACAAAGGATTTTTATATAACATTACCCTGAAAGCTAGGTTTATTCACAGCCCAAACAGCCAAATATAGCAGGAGCTGCAATAGCACGATGAAGCTACGTCATCTCTTTTTGATCTTGTCATAAAGGAATAATGAACAACTATTTACACGAGGAGCTTCGCTGTTGTTAGGAGCTGGGATTTGCTGTTGTGTCCGTGCATGTTGCATTGTTTATACTTCCGCTGTCCCAAATCATCACACATTATTTAAAGAGTAAACAGCTTGGCTTGCCAGTGTATTAGCCTTTTCTCATTAGTGACAGCCACAATATTACATAACCAGCAGGGCATGCTTCCAAGCATTTCAGCCCTTTTCAGCACCATAATGTACCCACAACATCATCTTTTCACTGTTTGTGGTGTTGATTCTGTCTGACGTCACTTATCCAACACAATGAACAGATCCCAGGCTGCTGGAAGATGTGCTGAATTCTTTTAGACAGAAGAATTAACAACATATGAGTAAATTAGCATCCAGGTAGAAGAAGAGGTAATAAATAAAACTGTTACGTAACAGAGAAGTGAAGCTTGAACATAGAGTTTATGCATGAGGCAGACTCAATGCCACTGAAGTGCCATATCGGTCTTCTTGGAGCGTGAGGTGACCATGTTTGGACCAGATGGTGGAGCTGTAGAGTGGTACTTGAAACATTTGTGGAGTGTAGAGCATTATGGGGTGGGACTGCCATGTTGTAGAGTCACAAACCAAATCAAAGCGACAGAGCTCTGCCTCTCTTATTACTCCATACACGCCTCGCACAGTATAACTGCAGTATGCATCAGTTTAAAGGAGGAGGAATTACTGTACACAGACAAACGCCGATGGACACAGCAAATGTAAAGAGCTCATTTGCTACAACTGCATTGCTGGAAAACTTTATGTCTCTACATCTTACAGCTGATGTCAGTCAGTTTCCTCATTGTATTGCTATATTTAGCTTCAGTTCATCCTTTGGCCATAATGATGAAATCCAGCTTTGTGGACTTGTTGCAGGCAAAAACCTGCACACGGATGGAAACAAACAAGAACACTTTCACTACAGAAACCAGTCCAGTGAATCATTCTTGAATAACTGGCCTCCTATGAAATCATTTGACCGCATTTACTATGTTCAACATGCATAAACTATGTTACATTTGATAAGCTGAAGAAGAAGAAGTAGAGCCTTAGGTTAAATTGCTATTCAGGTCATCTGACAAACTGTCTCTATGACAACAAAGTCCATTGGATGTGGTATTTAAGAATGAATATAGTAAGTTTTGGAAAGCTCAAAATCATCCAATAGGATGATTTCTTTTCCACATTTTGTTAATAAGTTTCCATTTTGTCTTAAATTTTAACTTGTTTTCCTGACAGCTGCTTAATTTCTCTAATTCAAACTGGTCGTCTTATGTTGAGGGTTTATCCTCCCTCTGCAACTCACTTCTGCAGTTTTGCTTTCAACACTGTTCTTAGAAATCACAGTGCAAATGAAAGATGATGATTAAAATATTGATATGCACATGTGAAAAGCCTTATCACTTTGCAGAGAGCAGTGAGCGGAGCTGAAGATCTGGCCAGTGTGTATGTGTGTGTCTCCTGGTATTGGAGCAGTTACAAGTTGTAGAACCAAAATGTAGATATGAGGACAGAAAATATCAAAGAAACAGCAATTAATAGGTCAACGTTCAAGTGGTCGGGTATGTGAAGGCAGTTCAAACCCAGAAAGACAAACAGAAAAGCCGCCACAGGTTTACACTCAGTGGCCACTTAAGTACAGTACTGTGTTTGACCTTTTTCCTTCAGAACTGCTTTAATTCTTCAAGGCAGATTCAACAAGATGCTGGAAACATTCCTCAGAGATTTTGCTCCATATTAACATGATATCATCACACAGTTGCTGCAGATTTGTCGGCTGCACATCCTTGACGAGAATCTCCTGTTCCACCACATCCCAAAGCTGGACTGAGATCTGATGGCTGTGGAGGCCGTTATAGTGCAGTGAACTCATTGTCATGCATAAGAAACTACTTTAAGATGATCTGAGCTTTGTAACATGGTGCTTTATCCTGCTGGAAGTAGCATCAGAGGATGCTACACTGTGGTCATAAAGCAGTGTTTCCCGATTTCGGGTCCTAAAACTGCTGAACCAGCTTTGTTTAATGGGAGTTAGAGACTGTCTGAGATCAGTAATGCCTTAAAAGACATAAAAAGTAGTTCCTCATAGTACAGTCATTGTTACACCTGAGACCACTGGATCCACTCACAGATGAAAACATCTTTATGTCTGGGAGAATTTTGACCACTAATGGCCACCATACATTCACAACAGTGCTGGAATATGAAGTCTTTGAATAAAACATCTTTTCTTTCAAATACCCATCTTTACCACTAGGTGTCAGTAATTCTTACATACTGTACCTTTAAGCATTTAGAGTTACAGAAGGTCTAGATATGGCAGTCACATAGATACTTTTGAATCCTTTTTATTCAAGAATGCCCCCCCCCCCCCCTCAAGAAGAGAGAGAGAGAGAGGGGGGGGGGGGGGGGGGCAAGCAAAACAAAATAGGTCAGAAAAGCCATCATAATTGGGGACTTTCTGTCTCACACTTACTGTATGTATATTGCTCTTGTGAAAAAAGGGAACACCCCCCCCCCCCCCCCCAACTTAATCAAATATGTTTCCACACACACATTAAATCTCTTTATAATCATCTCATATCCTCGGTAATTGCTTTAAGGGTCATTTGGCATCAACACACTGCTCCCTGAAACATTGCTGTGAGACTAAACTAATCAACAACAACTACATTAAAGGACAACAGTAGCAGTTATTGCATTTGCCCTCCAGCATATCGTCCCGCTTTGCTGCCAAACAAAACACCAACGTGATGTGAGCAATGTTGCTACAGTATGGACTGTAGTGCACGTTAACGCTGAGCACCTTTGATTATTGAGCTGGTCACACCGAGTACACTGGTATGCTGCAGAGTGCACGGCTCTAGCTTTAATTATCAGTAAGTGGTCACAGTGAGCTGAGCTGTAACAATGCACGCTGATGGGAGCAGTAGGACATGCTCATTGTGACTGCAGGATCAAACGTACCTAATGAGGAGTCTGCTGATTAGAACCTCATGGATGAAACCATGCTCAGCAAAGACAAAAGTTTCTGTTCGAGACTGCATGCGAATATAAACTTGCAATTGTTCTTATGAGGTGCAAGATATCTACTGTAGGAGGAGCAGAATACTAAAATGGGAGAGCAGTTAAATATGTTTAGAGAGCATTTGATAACAAAATGGGAATTTTTCTGTCTTCATAACAAAGTAGGCAATCTTAACAACTGTTAGATTGAAAAGCATCTTTTTTTAAAGGATACTGAACTGTGAATGCACTTGACATTTACAATCATGACAGGTCTGACAGGAACAAGGTGTCCTTCATTTGAAGAGGACTCGGTAGGTGAACCATGAAGAGTATTCACAGGATTCACACAGATGACAGAAAATGATATACAGCTGTAAGGGAAGCTTCCTCTTCATCCTTCTCCCTTGCAGTCTTTATCCAAAGGCAGTTTCTTGGTGTTTATGTTATTGTACACCCTTTTTATCAGAGAATATGAAATGCCACTCTGCCATGTTACGATCCTTAGTTCACATACAGTTAATTAACTTTTTATAAGGCACCCACACTTCAATAAATTGCACCATCCATTTCTCTTCACCTGTAACAGGTGCCACGCACAACTACTCGAAACATGCTGTCATGTCTTCACAACATAATACAATGTTGACTCCATTATATATTGAGGAAACTTACTCTCTTACATTTTTATTTTAAATCCTGATTGGATGAACATCTTTTGCTATCTGGGCAGTTCACATGATTTGATACTAACACCTCTTTTTTTTTTATTAAAACAAAAAATAATAAAAAAAAAAAGGAGATAAAGTTGGTGGTGGATGAGTTTTTGGAGAAGAAAACCCCAAAAAAGGTGAAAAAAAACCACCGACACGGATTTGGGTTTTTAAAAACCCCTTTAACCTAAAAATCCTTTTAAATTTGAATTTTAAAATAAATTTTTTTTTGGGATTTTTGTTTTTTTTTTTTTTTTTTTTTTTTTTTTAAAATTAATATTCATCTCCCTCTACTGTAGACTGGTGACCTGTCCAGGGTGTACCCTGGTGTAGAAAATGAATGAATGAATGAATGAATGAATGAATGAATGAATGAATGAATGAATGAATGAATGAATGAATGAATGATTCCTTGTTATTCTGTGACTAACTTATATCTGCCATGGCCTAACCTATGTTAAGATCTACTTCCCATTTCATCTTACATAACTGGAAAATATAAACAGGATATTATATTTTTACTTTGCTTGTTATTGTCTTTATTTGCCATTGAGGAATTTTTTTTTTTTTTTGCCCCATAATAAACCTCCACCTCATCTTTACTTTGGTAGAAGTTTTTATTGGGGTTGTGTTGATCTGCTTGTAATCATGCATAAAAAATGTTTTTGTTGTGATTGTCTTTGCTTCACATGAGTAATAATGAATTTAGCTTACTGCGGTTCTCTGTTTTGAAAAGAAAAGATGAATGGCATCTTTTCTAAAGCTTCATCTTCTTTTTCTCAGTTCTTCATCCTCTTCAGGTTCTTCATCCTCTTGTTCTGTGAGTGCTGCTGGAACAGTTACTGGTTCAGCTTTTTCACTGACATGTGATGGTTGTCTTGAAAAAGATGCTGACATCAAGTCTTCACAGGCCTCCAATCTAGTCTCAGAGTAATCCGGATACAGCGCCCCGTCTTTAAAAAGATTTTCAGTCTCTGTGAGGGTGTGTTGTGATGTCAACACTCTTTTCAGATGGTTTTCCAAAGTATGTCCAGACAGCTTCTGATAAAAAAAAAAAAAAAAAACTCAAAAAGATCAAAATGTACTACTGGTCCCTCCATATCTTTGATCCAGACAGGTCTCCACCAGCGAAAACTTGGTGACACGTGTTAGCATGATAATCTTTTCAAATAAAAGAATCAGCATAAACTTTTATGTGCATGTTGGGATGCTCATGTTAGCATGTAGCCTCAAGCAAAGCAGCGCTCAAGTTCTGTACAGCCTCTCAGACTTTGCTAATGTATTTTATGAACCAAGTTTAGTTAATTACTTAACATATGGACTCTTAAGTTAGCTGCAGCAAATTGTTAACATCTTTGTCAGTGCTAATTGTAAACATAAATGCCAGTGAAGCGTTCTGATGGTTTTCAAGATTAGAAACAACCTGCATTGTGGTGATAAATGATAATTCAACAGATTTAGAGAGGAATGAGCTACTGACTCATAAAATGGCCTTCTTCTTTTTTTTTTTATCATCGCAGAAATGTTCACAAATCCTCGCAGGAAATTAGAACAACTTTCAACCTATTAAAAGACAACATGCATACTGTTTTATACTTGTAATTCATCAGAAGGGGGTGCATTCCCCCTTCTGACTGCAGCTCCTGATGCTATTTCTAAAAGTGTTACTCATTAAAATGTTGCAGCTCTCAAGTTTCTGTTCACACTTCAGTTTAGTAATATCAGCATAATGAAGGTGTTAAATAAGAACCATAAAGTGAGGAAGGTCAAACTTGTGATAAATGTACCTGCTTCAGCATAGCGAAATACTTCCTAATGACAGCTTGAGTGTTAGACTTTTGTTAATGCTGTGTAAGAGCATTAGCTAAGCATTGCATTGTGTTGTGAGACCTTCCCGTTTTAAGCATTATTGCAGATAATGCTCAATGTTACGATGAAACTAAGTACACAAAAGTGTGCTCTCTTAATTGCAGTTTTGTAGTGAATTAAATCAACATGCAGGAAGGAAACTGTGTTAAAAGATTTTAGAAAGGAAGGAAGAAGCGGTGGCATCAGCTCATCGCACTGTCACAGACAAGAGGAACAGCAATTCGGAGAAAAACCAAATCCGTCCATGTGACCCTGTCTGGTTTCCTTCTGTTTTAGCATGCAGTGAGTGCCAGAACATGCTGTTCTCTCAATGAGGTCTGTGAGCCTCTGTTATGTAACACATTTAGCAAAAAAAGTTGAGCCAAGCTAGCAATTTGCTCCATTTTATCATCAGTTCTTCTGCTAATGAGTTCATTGGGGTAAAGGACCACATTCACCAATGTCAGAGGTTTACAAAGAGTTCATAAATAAAAAGACAAAATACTCTTATTTGCAATTTTTTGTTTGTTTCCTTCTTTTATTTTCTTTGTGGTAATCATAAACCATTTTTATCGCGTTTCAAGAATCAAAAAGGTCCATGGACAAATATACATTTATATCTACTGCTGCATACAAATAAGAAGAGCATAGTTTATCATCATAAAAGTGCTTTAGTGTAGTGGAAGAAGAAGGACTTGCAAAGTGAAGTGCATTTACAAAAAGCAAAAATACATAAAACAAAACAGACATAGCATATATTATCCACAGTGAACTGTGTTTAGCTTCATTGTGATAGACTAGATATCTATCTTAGTAACTTCATATAATATAACAAATGTACTTTTAATAGCACTACTGAGAATGTGCAACCACACTGGCAGCACAAAAACTGACATTCACTCAAATAGCAACAGTGAAACATAGAAAGATTTGAATTTATGTACATATAAAAACACTGATATGAAACAGAACCTTTCAGTGGGCACAGCTGTGCATAGTCAAAAGCTAAGGAATAAGGTCAAGTGCTCTTGCCACTAGAAGAAGTTTAGCCATCCAACTATATTAAACATAGTTCAGTTGAACATTTTAAATCCAGGACTGAGGCTCTGAGGGAATCAGAGGTTTGCTGGATTGAAGTGGTTACTTGTGACTTTTCATGTCTGTGCAACTAGATCGCATTCTGCAGAGCTCTTCCACAGTCAGTCACACATAAGACTCCTTAGCGTAAGAAAATTCCTCAAACACAGGCTGGCTGCATCTTCGAGACAGGACCTCGTTCTGGCCTGCAGGTACAGGTACAGACTCAGACATGGCTCTCTGGCGAAAAGGCTGCCGCAGCTCAACAGCATCATCCTGCGTCGTTTGTGTTAAACAGTCCTGGTTACATTTATACTCTCTGGCAGAGTAGGTTGGAAAGTCATAGTTTACAGAGGAGGGGCGGGATCTCCTCAGTACAGCATCCTGTACAGTCATTGAGCCATACTTTGGGGGGAGGCTTGCATTCTGCACAGCCTGCTCGTATGACGGAGGCCTGCTTGGCAGCTTGCTGTCCACCATCTTAAACACTTCAATTGCAGACAGAGGGCGTTGTTTGTGCAAAACCTCGGTTGATGGATCTGCTTCACACTGGGAGTCCTCCGGGAGGGTCTCACAGGGGAAGGAGTTTTCCTTCTGAGAGTCTTTCTTCTGGCTGCTCCTGCTGAAGGCTCCTAAGCTCCTGGTCCTCATGAGGACCTTAGTAGCTACTCTCATAGACTGCGACCGCTTCCTCTCATCGGAAATCGGTCTGGGAATGTCCTGCTTAGCATTTGTTGCCACTGAGGGCTGATTGGTGTTCGTTCTTCTGCTGGATCCTGGTGAACCCGATGGAGAGCTGGTGAAAACGGAGCCCTCTGAGTGGTTAGACGCAGTGCTCTCCAGCGATGAGCATGAGCAGTCCTTTCCCTTGTAGGGCAGCAGGTCTGTGTTGGAGCTGCTGCTCAGTTTTGGAAAAGACAGAACTGACTTGGCTCCACCTCGACCTCTGAGCAAGAAGGAGTCATCAGAGATCTGCTTTTTCAGAGGCTGCTCCTCAAAGTTCCCCCTCTCCACAGAACAGTCATCGTGGCTTCGGGCGTGGCAGCACATCCCCTCCAGATTAACAGAAAGGTGGATGATGGGCTCAGAGCAGCGACGGTTAAAGGTTGCTTGTGTGTGTAAGGCGGCATCAGACTGCCAGGACGAGGTGGTTGTGCTGGGACTGAGTGAAGAACACGAGGAAGACGAGCCACGTTCTTCATGTGTGGACCTGATCTTCTCTCCTGCCTCTACATCTCCATCTGGATCGGTGCTATCATACGCAGAGTCATGGTGTAGAGAAGACAGAGAGTCTGCAGGATGGAAGAAGGAAGACATGATTAGCCTCTTGTTCTTCTTATTTACTCAAATCCAGTTCAGTCAATGCCTCTGAAAGAGATTTATGTTCTAATAGACTGAAATGTATGAAGCAAAACACAAACAAATGTTTTACCTTCATCAGTATCCAGCAAACTTGGGATATTCTCTCCCAGAATCTCACAGTTCTCAATCAGAAACTGAGTTAGCTCTGTGACCTGCAGCGGATCAGAAAAGGCATCATGATTAATACAATCAACAGCATCAAAGTTCAAAACTAAAACTGATGATTAGATTATTAATTCTGCTAAAAGTCCAGGCACAGTGCAACCTGATAGCTACTTGTTTATTAGCCCTTAAAAGTCTGCACAGCTGTAATCTTACTTGTGAAACCTGAGGTTTTCTGTACTGTGAACCGCAAAGCTTCAAAGCACCAACAGAGAGAAGGCATATTCATAATAAGACTTCTCACCTTCTGCATCTTCTCCCTCTGCCCATCCAGCGGGGTGTCGTCCAGCTGCAGCAGCGTGGGGCCGATGCACACCGCCAGGTTGTGAGCATCCATCTTGTTGGTGTCTGCGCTCTCGAGGATGTGATGCAGCACGCAGATTAGGTACTGCAGGAGGAGTTTGTTGGGTCCCGGGAGATCATTCACTACTCTGTTGCCACAGGCAACAAAAACAGGAAGAAAAATAAACAGGAAGGTTAGCTTGCCGCCCTTTTTTTTGGTTTTAAGTTTCTTCCCTTTTTTTTTTATACTAACAGACTTTAAAAAAAGGGAAGAAGCGGCTTGTGTTCGGCCTGCAGACAGAGGACATCTGGCAATTTGAATGGTTTTAAAATAACTTTTTAACCTCATCGCCATTCATGAATATACCAAATGTTCACTCAGAAATAAATGCCACATGTTTTCTACAGCAGATGGCACAGACTAGCCTCATTAGCAGGTATTGATTACTTACTTTGTAATTTCCAGAGATCTCTCCTGGGTGTCTTCATTGTCAAGAGCTGTCATCCATTTGTCATAAAGTTCAGACCTCAGCAGGCTGCCAGGAAGCTCCTTCAGAAAGCTCTATGAACAAGAGGGAGAAAGTGATGAGGCCCATTGCTTAAAGGTTGACACTCAAATATGCAATCAGTCTGCAAGTACTAACTTACATATAATGAATTCCTGATCAATCATGATGAATTCTTAAGTAGAATATTGATTTAATGACTAATTTGTTGATATTTGCATATTCTGTGGTTAAAACATATTTTGGTGTTTAAAGTGAATGTTCTGCTGTAAATAAAACATATAATTGATGGTGCAGATCCAGCGCTTGTGAGGAAGTTGCTGTTGTGGTAACTGTGGTAATAATCTTCTAGAATAGTAATATTACAAGCAGTTTTTGCAAATGCACGGTGTTTGAAATCACTGTTGTGGTATTTTTTTCTGACTCGGAACGAGTCCAGAAACTCACTTTAAGCAGTCCAACGAGCAGAACGACCGGCTGGCCGTCCAAGTCCACCTCCACGCCGCCGTTCAGCTGCTCTCTCATGTCCCTCATGTTCTTGCTGTTGCACGGCTTCCGAAACACCCCCTCTGTGGACGGGGCTCTCTTCCTCAGCAGCACCAGCAGATCCTGTAATGGAAAAGAAAAGGAGAGGATGGGGGAGGTGAGATAATCATAATAGAAATCGTCTGTCTCTTTGCATGAGTATAAACATGCAGCTCGTGTGCTTCCATGAATTTCACTCCTCATTAAATCTGACATGAAGTCAACTTACTGAGATGGGTTTGGGAAGCGAGTATTCATCTGGGCATATCTTGCAGAGGGATTGTCCAAACAACTGATTCCTGGTGTCTGTGTCCGTCCGGCATGCTTTGCTGGTGGAACCTTTTCTGAGCCTCATCTTGCTCCTCACCAGGTTCCACTTGGTTTCTAATGGAAGCAGAAAAGTTGTATCCATCAATACGTTATGTCTTAATAGTTGATTTTGTATTTGTGCAAAGTCAAAGTCACTTGAAATGCCAAAGCAACAGAACTGTTTTCTGATCAGTAGGTAGATTTTTCTTTTTCTGTCTGTGGTTTTTCTCTTTGGTCTCAACGCGCCCCGAATGGGGCCCTCCCTGCAGCGACACAGGCTCAGATAGAGATGTCTGCAAAACCGACTTTCAAACTCACCAATGGGCTGTGCCAGCCTCTCCTCTTGATTCAACTGTTTTGACAGAGCAGAGATCTTTGCACCGCCCTGGTAACGAAAAAAAAAAAAGTGATATGGTGACGAGTTGGCATGAGTTACATGAGTGCACAAGCAAGCACAGAAGAGGAAGAGGTTATCTTTTTTTCTTCTTTAATCAACCCACACCACACAGCCTTCAGCCAACACACATCTAACACATGACGGAGTCATAGTGATATAATCAGACAATAGAAGACACACTATAAAATGAATCACTATCCACTTCATGTATCTTTAAGAGTTTTCTCAGGGCAATTTCTTACAGCTATATGCTTTTCTGAAGCTCTTGTAGCTTTATTCAACATGAAAATAAAGGCACAGCTGTCTTTTACCAGCATTTAGCATCACGTGAAGCCAGTGACTTGAAGCTATTACCTACCTCAAGTGGAAGCTCGATCAGTTGCTCCATGCCACCTCCTGTTAGAGTTTTAGTCTACAATAAAGGGAAAAAGCAGAAAAGACTATAAGAAATGTCTTTTATGTAAAAGCCTTTCTGGTTTCAGCTGGTAACGTGAACACAAAGAGACTCACCGCGATGCTGCCACTCAACACCTTCATCAGGACGTCTGGAGGAGAAGAAGTACAACCAGTTCTCGCTTTTGCGTCTTTAATTTTTCTGTAAAAAGAAGAAAATATATTTGATCTGAAATGTGATTGCTCCTATTTCAGATAATGCTTTTCATTTGAAGTTTGAATGAACCAACCAAACACGGGCTCATTAAAATTGAGATATCTGCCTTTTTTAATTTTTTTGAGCAGGGCAGAGGCAAATATGAAATTAATAATTTATATCAAATGCCACGCTTTATAATAAATGTTGATAATAAAGGCCTTCGATATCAAAATCAATTTAAGATCATTTTAAGAGTCAGGATTTGTACAGTGTGATTACATTGCTATACAGAAAGGGTCAAAAAGGCTTCAATTCTGTCAAAACCTTTGCGATACCTTAAAGGTTTATTGACATAAAGATCATTGTTCTTACCTGTGAAGAGTATCTAGCCAGCGTTCTTTCACCTCAGGCGAGCTGCAGGCAAAATAACAGCATGGTATGAGTTACTAATCCACACAGAGAAACAAACGAGCTCTTAGATGACAGTGGGAGGACTGAAGCAAAGCATGCACCCACGGCCTCTTTTAACAACTCTGGCGGAAAGTGCTCCACAGTCATGGGAACAGGAAGCAGCGTCACGGCTTGCCCCGACCAAACACCTTCCACTTCCTCCAAGGCTTTAGTTTTGTTGTGGCTTGGTGTCCATCAGTGGAAACAGGATGACGGCGTAGTTACACACACCTACGTGTGCACCTGTAAGGCCTCTTAATAAACTAATTTCATGCCAGCTTTTGCTTTTCTTGCTTTTGGCAGAAGAAATATCAACAAAATACAAGGTTTCTCACAGGCTCCCTGAACATCTCTGTGAAACTTTCACATAATGAATCATTAACAAAGTTCAGACATTCATTTAGAAAAACAACTCAAAGCCCTCCTGGCTTCTTGGAATACAATATTTGATTAAAAACAGCTTCAGAGTTTGAATGATTTTGCGAGAAGTGTGGGAGTCACTGAATAAGACAAATTTGTCATCTGATGCCACTTCAGTGCCTCTGATCAGAAACCGATCATTCCTTTTCAGCCGTTTAACCGTTTCAACATGAACTATGAGTAAGATGTCTCCTGCATTTAACCCTTACAGTAAAAGCCTGCATTTCTTGATAAAGTCAGCTGATGTTAATCCCCTCACATGGAGGTTGATTTGGCAACAGCACCACTTCCCATTTTTGGCTTTTTGTCTCATGATGCTGGAAGGAGGACTTTCTATTTGCTACTTCTCCTCTCTCTTAAGGCCACAGATCATATGACCATTTACTATATGTGAGTATCTTCAATAAAAAAGCCTTAGTTTGTCAACCTACCAGCTTGCAAAAAAAGTGATGTTTGAAAAAGAAACAGAAAGCTAATATTTGCACGCACAAGTGTTGTTTTGTCCATGATCAACATTAAATATGGAGCTACATGCATCAAAATCCTGTCGGAGGATGTAGCAGTTTCTATCTATTATCTAATAGTTTTATCTTGTATTAACTTTTGAAATCTGACATCTTACACTTTCAGGTAAAGGTTTTGTTTTTATAATCCTTTTTACTTTCATACTTTTCATCACACGTACATGAGAAACGTGCCATTAAGAGCAGGAGGAGGATATGAGGATAAATAATCACATGCAGCTATGGATGATTTTAGGTGTGTGTGAATCAACACTTTACATGCAGCTGTGTGTATGTGAGTCATCAGCTTTGTGTCCTCTCACCGAAAACACACTAAGCAAAAAGTGAGAGCCCAGGCCAGCATGAGAGTCACCCTGAGGTCAATGTCCCCAACGGTTCCATCACTGTCGTCGTCCTCTGACTCGTCCTCAAAACCGTAAAGCCAAACATCCTCAAGGTTCACTCTGTGCTTCAGACGGTAGCTGGCAGTCGATCTGTTGCAGAAGAGGAATAAGAAAAGATGTTTTGTTGACAGTGCTTTCTCTTTTCTATTTTCTGGTGTGTTTTTTGATTACACGGCAGTTCCGCCCACCTCTTTAATCAATTTTGGAGTAATGATATGAAAATACGTGACTTTTCTTCACACAAGCTACTTATTTTTCTTCTTTTGTTGAGAACGTTGGGTTTAATCGCTCACTTTAAGAGCAACTTCAAAACATGAAATTACGTTTGATTTCCGTGAGGTAAACAAAAACATGATGACCTTTTACAGCCTGGGAAACAAGATTGAAAATGATTTGCTGGATGCTTGTTCACTGTATAGAAACATAAAATGTAAACTTGTTACTTTTCTGATTCAGTTAAGTGACTGCAGAAATATAAATGTTAAAGATGAGCCAACTCTTTTGCTCTCTGAAAGCTGCAGTGGTGGATTCTGAATGGATGGCCTTCAGGGGTTAAAAAAAAAAACAAAAAAACAGCTTCTACAAAAGCCAGTGATTAGAAAAAGGAATCATTATTTTCCCATAACACCTCTATTCAGCCACACTTCAGCTTTCAAAAGCATTTGAGCACGACATTGCAGACCTCTATGTGTCTGCAGCAGAGGCCTGCTGAGCGGGTCCTGCAGTGCCGATAGATCGGAGGAAAATCTGAGAGCTTCTACACAAATACTGATCTCGGGGGTTCAGTGAGCGATAGTAGAAATTTTGAAGAGGTTAAATCATAGAAAGAAAGAACATACGGACTGATTAGCTGTTATTCAAGCGGTTTATTGACAACTTTGTTACAGTTTTCTCCATTTATTAGTAATAAAATGGATCGACTAGGACTTAAATGGAAGTAACATTTCAAGATTTTACTGAAAAATGGAGTGAAATGAGCCACCAAAGAAAACTCCGTCCACGTGATGCGTTTGATGTTTTCACTGCAATCTAAAAAAAAACTAAATGGAAGATGAGTAACACTTACAATCATCTCTGGATGTAAGAATGCTCATATGTATAAAGCGATAGAGCTTCAAAAGTTTGTTTACTGTATGGCAGTGTTGTCCCAGCTGTGCACACCTACAGGAACAGTGGGCAGGTTGTGGTACAGAGATGACTGTGATTATCCTCCCACACAACATCTATAAAACTTCCATCACCTCTGACAAACATTTTATCAGAGGTGAGAGATTGCTCGTTGTTATAATTAGGCCTCAATATATCTTTTATTGTTTTAATTATGATGTAAAAGCAAGCTGAGGTTGCTTTCTTCATTATTCATAACAATGATGCTGATTTAATTCTTCTGTGTAAGGCACAATTTCAGTTTTTATGATTTAAGATCTTTTCACTATGGGTCGACAGGTTAAAGTTGTGTGTTTTGAAACAAATTTGTGACATGACCACATTGTTTTAGGTGAATACGGCTGAGTTTCCCCTTATGCGACTTCACTCAAAGGGAAGCACCATGCTTTCTGTTTGCAAACTGAAGCCAGAGTGACTAAACAAATAGTCTGCGTTACTGGGAGATTCCCCAACAGCCAACTGGGCAGTCCAAAAATAATTTCTTTTTACTTCCTCTTTCATTCTGCAATTAAAACTGTACAAAGATTTCCAACAGAATTTCTTTCAGAATACCACATCAGCATTTCATGACTTTATTACACGTTTTTTTTTTTTAAAAGGTGAAGCAAATACTTCAAAGTAGGAATTTGATTTCTCAAAACACATCTAGTGAAAAGTGTCTATTTCTAGGGATATATTGATATCTTACTTGAGTTTAGCGAAGACGATAACATCACTGAAGAGGAACAGGTGTCTCTCCCTGGTCTTTGTGCGCTCTGTGACCTGAACGCATTCATCCAGAAGCAGCTCTCCGTTCTCGCTGGTCAGGCCGAGGACGAATGGACTCTGCTCCACAGACACCCAGCATGGAGCCTCCTCCCTGAGCCAAAGGACACACACCAAAACAAAGCTGTTTAGAAGGGACAGCCCACAACCAGACCAGTTTGAGACTGTACAGTATTTTAGATCATTTCCCAAAATATCTAGATCTCTTCACATTTACAGCAGATGCCCTTTAAAGGACAAAGATAATCATATCTTACTGCAGAAATTTGCATGTGCAGGGAATTCACCTAAAAGTAAATGAACTTCTCAGTTTGCAGAGATGCAGAGATTCAAACCCAACTGGTTTGAATAATCAGTGTTAACTTCAACAGCAAATGTGGAGATTTTAAAGCGCTCATACTGGATTCATATGTTACGTTGTTATAGTGCCAAATGAAATTTTTGAAGTTATTGTGAAAATGTATGTTTGTTTGAAAGCACTGGAAGTCTCAGGCTCTCCCAGCATGATGGCGAGTTGTGTAGAAGGCTTGTCTTATGAACAGTGTCTGATCGTGTTTCCCATGTGGACAATCTAAACTAAACCAAAACCATTTGCTGCAAAAGAAAAGTCCACATTGAAACTCAGTCCATTCACAAAAAGCCCTAATTTGATCCAAAATAGCAGGATGCTTCATGTCTCAGACTCCAGGAGGACGTTCCCCTTGAGGAAATGTTGCATTCTCTCTTTTAGCTCGTTCAATTCTTTTTAGTTACAAGCAATGTTTTTTTTTTTGTTTTTTTTTTTTGTGGTTTTTGTATACTCCTCGCCTGGTGAGGTTTTTTGCATGTCTCACTGGTAGGAGGCCCCAGAGAGTACCCTGAACTGGAAGGACTATGTCTCTCAGCCGGTCTGGGGAAAGGCAAGTCCTACCTCAGATAACAATTGGATTGTTGTTCACCACTTCTTTCCTATCCCATGCTGAAGCTCATCCTTCTTCTCATTTGACATCTCTAAATTTTAACCTTCTTCTAGGATATGGCTTAAAATTGTCTGTGCCACTTCTTTCTCCAACCACAATGTTGACTCACCAGATACATTAAATTGTCCTGGTCCACTGCAGTTAACATTCATAAAAGGCAGAAATAGTTTAACTGTTTTCAGAGGTAAAAATGAACGAGGCTAGTCATCATAGCAATAGCTAAAGAAACCATAAATGTGGTTTTTGGTGCGTAGGACAGATTTTTATTATGCTATCATGTCACTCCCTCCCCATAAAACATACCCCAGGGGTTACTCTGACTCATTCACACATATTTGAGAAATCCCTGAATGTCCTGTGGAAACCAACATGGCTTCCAGAACGGCTGCTACCACAGAGCACCTGCTATACCACGAAGGTCCTCCCACTCCCTTGCTAATCTCTGCCCCACCTAAGAGTGTTGTGATGAGTGGAATGGGTAACTTATGTAAAGAGTATAAAATGTATGTTTTACAGAAAACAAATACACATTTCCTTTTTTTTGGTTACAAAAAATAGTCAAAAGACTGTTAGCTTAGCTTGAAAGAATGCTAACAAGTCACAACAATTAAAGAACAAGACTCAAGTCAGGCTAATTGAAATGCTGCTTTAACCCTGAACAGCTGCCTTGACCAGTCGTCTGAAGCCAACTTAAGTAGTTGAGTCCCAGGCTGATTCACATCGCAGACGGGAGATGGCACGCCACCAATCGCAGACAAGGGATGGCACAGCCAGCCAGACAAGAAAATAAGGAGAAGAGGAACCAGCCCAGTGACCAGAGATCCAGGAGAGCCGGCCAATCACCGAGATGCAATCACACACAGAAATCTACATACATGTTCAAGACCGGCCTGGGGCCGTAACAGAATGAATGAATTAAAATGTATTTCGAATAGTACTGGAAGAGAAAATAAAAAAGAAACAGAAAAAATAAAATAAAATAAAAATATCAAAACGGACATTCGAAAAGGAGTGGGTAGCTTAGCACATGAAACTCCACTTAGCTAAATGGCCTGTATGATGGATGAAACCACTTATGTAGGACATGAAGTGTGTGCTCTACATGTTACTTTTCTCATATATAGCCTAATTTTTAGCTTGGAGACAGGGAAGTGAGTGAAAATCACGTTTTCTTCAACTAACATATTAAATTACCTTAGACAAAGCAGGATCATGGCTTAGTTGAAAGCTAACCAAACCAGCTTCTTTTTTTTTCTCTATGAATATTAATCATTTCCTGAGACAGAAGTTTTATTCTTATTGAATATGCAAAGCTTTGCACATATTTGGCACTGAGCAGCTTGTGGAAGCAGATAGTTAATATCTGCATCGGTATTCTACTTAGAGAAAATTAAGACAAAATGTGATCCCAATCCATATGTAAAATACAATTTAAAGTATTGTAATTAAAGTTTCCAGGATAATCTACATCTACTGGAACATCACATAGTCACAAAGTTCTGGTATCAAATGAACTTGCTTGGTCTTTTTTTTTGTTGTTGTCCTGTTGTATGTCAACCAAGTCAACATGCAGATTTAACTTGGACGAGTTTATTCTAGAGACTGTGAAACCAGCTTTGGTGAGCACTCTTCCCACTGCATTTTGGTTTAATGCAAATGGTTTGCGTGCAGGTACTTCCCCATTACCGTTTGTATCCCACTTGAAGTGCCACACAGAATAGCAGTCGGTAACACAGTAGGGAGCTTGGGGTGATCTCACCAACAACATAAATAACATGCATAAAGTCTAAAAACACTACAGAGGAAACGTTTTTAACCTTTACCAAATGGAAACTATCAATGTTCCAAACTTTCTTTTATAAACTACTGTTTAAAGGTGTTGTCAGTCCAGGTTAGGAAGTTATATGTTTGACACATCATCCTACTTTAAAACTTGCTGGTATTTTCAAAGTATTTCTATTTTGGTGAAGAAAAATAACTGGCCATTAATACAACTACAGCTCTGCTAACCAGGAAGCTTGACATGAATCTTACAAAGTTTTCTCTTTTTTATTTAAGTTTAATAATTTACTTACAGTAATTATACAACTAAATTAAAACAAAACAGCATTCATGCCATGAATGTTTATGATTTTTCCAAGTCATTAAATAAAACTGCCCATAAATGCAGCTTCCAGCATTTGCTACGCATGGAGCCATGTTTTATTTAGAGGTGTTTTTTTCCCCCAATTTTTTTTTTTGAGTCACCTACAGTATAAGCTGACCATGAGGCTATAGCTATAGGGTTTATTACAAAAATAATGCAAAAAGTGAAAGTTTGCAGTATTTTGTTTCAGTGGGAGCCCCCTGGGCCCTGTTCTGGGATGCGGCCATTTGCACTCATGACCACAAAAAAAAAAAAAAAAAAAAAAAAAAACAACAAACAAAAAAACAATAATTTTGAGAAGATAATCATAATAATCAGAAACTATGAAAATTATTAACCTTTTTGTCTGTCTTAAGGTTTATCTTTAATTTGCTATTTGTCAATAAGTCACTATTAACGAGATTATTAATAAGTACTGTCCAAAAATGGTTGCTGTATAATATTGCAAACAAACAAAAAACAAAAAAGATTAAAACTGAGTTCTTGATTAAAGAAAAAAAATGTGGTTAATAATGTATCTTCAGTAGATTTAACTACATAAGGCTAAATATAATAAATTTATCAGTTTAACTGTGGAGTTACCTTGACATGATCTCTGCTGTATGTTTACGTCAGTGGAATTCCCACTATAGTAAAACCAACACCCACGAGCCCACCCCCATCTCAATGTGTGACTGCATGCAAACACTGGTTGGGTGGCTGTATGAGGGTGGGATGTGTCTGACATTTGTCTGTTTTCGCTTTTACATTCTCGCCCACTGCCCTGGTGGTCCTCAAGCAGCAACGTGTGATGACAAAAGGTTAGACTCATAAACAAAAAGAGGGCGATGCAGAGCCCACACATCTGTCTTTACAAGGCTTTAAACTCTTGTAGGTGTTTATAATGACGCTACTGAAAGATAGCGACTGAAAGATAGATGTTTCTAAAAGATTGGACATCAATAAACTGTTGCTTTGTTTTGTTTTCTATGGAATCTAAGTTGCTATTTTCAGACGTAGAGGTCAGCTCTGGCAAGGAAAATTATACATGAGGTATCTACAGTATGTCTAATACTTATAATAATTACTGTTGTAGTTATAGTTTCTTTTTGGATGGGGATCATCAGTGTAGTCTGAGTGGGATAAAACGACTCAAAGCAAGTTCAATAAGTTTTTCATCATCAGACCACTAAACTAACTCTCAGTATTTATGACTATTGATTATTTAGTCTCTTCCAACTCCCTGTTACTAAATACCATGAGAGTGAATTCACAATATTCATTCATTAATTATTTTTCTTAACAATGACAATCTTTAGGGATGCACGATATTGGAATTTTGGCCGATATCCGATATGCCAATATTTTAAAACTCATTTGGCCGATAACCGAAATCGATACCGATATTAAAGCTGGAAAAAATAAGCAGTCATTGCAAATAGCATTTTTGTTATCTGTTTCCGACACTTTGAAAAAAAGGGGTGGGAAAAAATATTGATACACTGAAATATCACGATAATTTCATATGCCGATATCAAATCTATATCTAAAAATGCAGTATTGATCTATTTTACTTACAAAATCGCGCCTTTTCATTGTTTTGTTGCCAACTCTCACAATATTTCGTGAATTTTCACAAGATTTCCTTCGTAAAATAGATCGACCCCACGTTTTTAAATGGTAATATGATATCAATATATGAAAATATTGAGATATTTCAGTGTATTGATACTTTTTTCCCAACCTAGTCTTTAGAAGTTTTAAAGTCTGTAAAATAGAAGTTTTGGAAGAAGAAAAAGAAGTTTTGGGTTTATTTTAGACTTTAGAAACAGTGGGCTGATCGGTTAAATATCGTTATGGTGGCCGATGTCTGATACTCACTTTTAAGGCCGATATAGGCCGATACCGATAGGGGGGGGGGGGGGGGGGATTATATCATGCATCCCTAATAACAATCTTAATGCAATATCAAACATTTGTCAACCCTGACATAAAATATCAGAGTAACACCTTTATTTCGATGTTAAAATCCAACTTGGATATATGTTTATGGTATATTAATAATCAAAAAGAATGTTGCAGACTGAATATGGGGGAAAGTGTCTGAAATCAAAACAGAGGATATACAGAAATTTATAGTGTTGGCCTGAACATCATGTAAAGTGACTTTAGCAGAGATATATACCAGAATTCATCCCTGTCCAGTTTTAATAAGTGATGTTTTTCCTTAAAGTTGTTTGTAAAGGAGCAAAAGTCGGCTTTGAAAAGCTAAACACATTGGCCTGAAGGAGAAGAGAGATGACAAGGTGTTACTGTTGTAAATAAAGTTGTAAAAATGTTAACTATCTATCTAATCATCTTAAATAAATGAATGCTGGCTTGCCCCTACAGCCAAAGTTGAAAGAGTTTGTGTGTTTGCAGGTTCCAGTTTCAAACCCTCACTGTGTAAATCCCCTCAGGGGCATCTGTGGCCTGAACAGAGAGAGTGGTGAAGCCTGCTTTTGTCGTTACACGTGGAAAGATCAGGGGCAGAGGAAGCTTGTTTTTCTCTGAGGTGCGTTTATGTGATTTTTAGGTCGTGTTCGCGAGTGCTGCCATCTGTATGTTGGAGGCTGCAATGAGGAGAAATTGAAACTGAAAGGGAGAAGCATGTGATTTTCTTGCCCACTACACGCTGTTACTTGAAAATGTATCATTCATTTTGGATCCTGATTTTACTTTTAAAATGCATCTCACATTTTCTTCCTTATTTTTTTAAATTTTAACAAATTTTTTTAGAAAAAAAAAACTTTGTCTCATAATCTGTGGAACCAGGTTTGTAGACATCTAGACGTGTCTCAGCCTTGAGACGTTCCGAGAGATAAATTATCGAATAAATTATCTGTTTGGTTTCATACAAAATCCAAACATCATTGTCATGGAGTAACAGCCTGATCTTTTGATGGACCTATGGGTTCAAGCTCTGCCATACAAGTACTAGAGAAAGTTCTTGTATGTATTATTTTGTATCTAAATTTTACACTTTTTTTTTTATCTCTTCCATTTTATACCTTTTGTTGTTATCATTACATTTCTTTATGGACCAATTGCGAGTCTGAAATAAAGATTAAATTGAATACGCTAAAGGGAAATACCAAAGGATGAGCAGGTGGAGCAAGTTTGCAACAGAAACCAGGTGCAGGGAACAGGAAGTAAACTGAGCAGAAGGTAGAAGGGGAAAACCTACTAAATAAAACAGGACAAAGGACTAAAACCAAAACAAGATTAAAACCCCACCAACCATGACATTTGTTTATTTCTAACTCATGGTGGTCAAATGGAGAAAAAGGTTTTATGCTTACAACAAAGTCCAGATATCGCTGAAAGATGTTTAAACTTGTTCTCGAAACCGCACACAATCAAAACTGAAAGTTAACTGTGATTCAACCACGTGACTTTTCTTCATTCAGCCAATCACTGCATGTCTTCTTTTGAGTTTACACTTGTATAAATATTGTAATATAACTTGTTTATCTTTATTATGAGGGCAAAGCCTCCAGATGACCTGGTGTTGCATGGTGCTTTCATCACAATTCACACAGCAAACAAAGAAGCAAACAGATGTTCAAACATGAACTTCATAAATACACAGCTTTACAGTTTCTATGAGGTGTGTTTATTTAAATTAATGACACGTAAAGTTAATTCTTTAAGAAAGCCAAAAAAAGGGAGCAATTAAAGCAAGCAACCTTGTTATTTTCTGCTCATGTCTGTCTCTTCTGGTTAGCTCTACCTTACATGTATCACCTGGAAAACAACAGCAGGTTCATTCTTATAATACTGCAGCAAAAGGGCATGAATGAATGATTTAAGATGATGTATTGTGATAATAATAATATATATCTGTCTTAAAGCTGACCAAATAAAATTGATTAGGCATATCTGTGACGTTGTTGTCTGAAAAAATAAACTGATATGACAGTGAGTTTTATCAATTTGGACTGCTGTTTGGAACAACAGATGCAAGTCAGGAGAGATCTCACTGTGACTAAAGTCTATAAACTTTCTTAATGCTTATTTTTTCATTTATTTTGAGACTCAGGCATCCTTCAGCTGAATACCTGAGAAACTCAGAGGATGAAATGGAGAAAGAAACTTCTCAGAAATACGTCATGGCAGCTGAGACCTGGTTTTAGTCGTTGTTTTTCCATTTTTATTTAAGTTCCACGGTCTGCAGCAACACCTGCTGCAGCTGCTGCAGCTGTCTGATAATCACGTCTGCAGATTGGGCATAAAAGAGCAGGGTTATATTATTTTATCAGCTTCAAGAAACCTTCTCATCAACCACATCAGTGAGGTTTGACCTTTGTTTTTCTGATGAACCCACAGCTATATCTTTTGGATTATACTGATTTTGCTGAATTAAATTCTTGTTATAATCTCAATTTTTCCTTTTTGCATCTTTGATTTTCTCACCTCTTTTGTGTGTTATGTAACTCACAATCAGATCCTCGACTCTCCGTGAGACTGACATTGATTGCAAACTAAGTCAATTATTGATCTCAGCCTCAGCAATAGTTACACATCTCCTCCATGACAGCTGCTACAATGGTCTAACAAGCTCTTCACCCACTCCGAAACAGAAAACTGAAGTGGATTATAATTGCAGCTCTCTATTGGCCATTTGTCAGAGACACTTGATTGCAAATTAATGTACTGTACAGGTGAAAATGCATCTGCTGCACAGTATTTAACCATAAGAGGAGAATATGCACCTGATTGGAGACCACGGTATTCCCAAAGTCTTTCCAAAGACCAAGGACGGAGCTGAGCGTCGCCTCTGAGCCAAATGCCTGAAGTGCTGTGTAAAAACAGAAGGTAAAGGTGAAATTATTACAGTGTAGAATATACTGTGTATTCGTTATGATGATTAGTTGCAGTGAAGAGAAACAATGGATGCCTTCTGGAGTCAAATTTCATTGCAGAACAATTTGCAGTGACTTTGATTTCACGGTTTGCTTGTTATCTAACCGAATATCTCAATGAAAGATCTATTTCAGTTCAGAAAACTAATCTAAACAGAATATTAAAAGTCATAGAAACATATTTTTTATTAAAACAATTAATTTTTCTAAATCAATACACCGACAGGAAGTCTAGAGGGGTTAAAAAGTATTAATTTACAAAAAAAAAAAAAAAAAAAAAAAAAAAAAAACCTGAATAATTGTTTTGTCATATTTGATGAGTCCAAAATATATAACTATTTACATCTGATTACCATGCCAATGTCAATGCTAAAGGACTCTAATAGCATCAGCTCAGGAGTTGCTTGCTCTGTTGCTCTGTGTAGAAATAGTCCTTGCCCTATTTCTCAAATTCAAGCAGACAAAAAACAAAGCAGGATAAGGGTGAAGGTAGCAAAGGAGCTCCAAAGCCCCGTGGAGGTGAATGCTTTCCTCCCGGATACGTAAGTTAAATATTTGGTGATGCTAATGAATGGTTAGCCAGTTCTGCAACTTTGCTATTGCTGCTAATTGAGTAAGTGAGCGTGAGTGCGACACCCACTGGTGGGAGGAATTGAACTTGTAGATACCACCTTAAAGGAACTAGAGGCAGGAATTTAAAAAAAAAAAAAAAACATGCATGTCCCTTTTTTAATACTAATGGGTGATGAAGCGCTAAATACCAAAAATAACGTTTCCACCCATGTTTCTCTCCGTTGCCTTGAACAGGCTGTGTGCTGCAAAATGCGCTGCGATTCGGTATCCGAATTTCCCGCGCTGCCCTGCGGACGTGACGTCAAATGACGCTACATCAGCAGTTTTGATACAAGAAGAAGACGGTCGCGATAAATTCAAACACTGTAAGCGATAGTTATGGATTCTTCTGCCGTCAGCAAACGATCAAGATCAACTGAAAGACACTAAAAAGTGTAACTACGAAGAAAAAGGTTATTAAACAACATTATGGCTTCGGTTTGTGCACGCTCCCGTGACGGCTTGCCTCGTGGCTGCAGTTACCTGAAGCGGCAGTCATGAGTTTCGTCATGTCCCTTTAAATGTTATATTACTTTATGGCATTTTAGTATATCATTATCTTACATGACATTGCTACAAAGATTAATTGATTTTTTTAGCCAGTTGTCTATAATACTATATGTAAAATTCAACTAGCCATGTTATCATTAACTGATTTCTAAGAGAGTTTTTGACCAAATGAGAGAAAAACATTCATTAATTTGTTTTTCTTTTTAGTGTTTAAATCACATTTAAAAGATGTATTTCTGTCTAATTCCTATTTAGATATAACAGAATTCCTTGATATTTTATCTTATTTCAAAATATGAGTTGTAGTAACAGCCTACTCATAGGGTAAATATTTAAAGCACCATATTATGACTGCTGCGATTTGTTAATTTTACAAATAGTTGTGTGGAGGTGTCGGCTAGTAGCTCATCTGTGATTGGCTTGTGAATAATAGCGCCCCTATAAATACTTAGACTGTGGGGAGAGAAGCCACACACTATATACACACACACATATATATATATATATATATATATATATATATATATATATATATATATAAAATTTTGTTTTGGGATAAATTGCCTCCTGTTTTGTTCAAATAGGTGTTTTATTTTTACTTTTTTGCTATAATTTTTGCCCTGGTCCACCTTGAAGTAACTTTTAACTCTAATTAGACTGTGGTTGCATATTTTTCATAAATCTAACCACATTGTTTCTTCTTTGTGTCTCTTAATTAATAAGTCATAAACACAGATGTCTTTTGTTCATCTGTGAGACTAGAAACAAATATGTTTTTTTGTATTTTTTAGCAGGATGAGGCTTCTATTGTGCTCTAATTGCTGCACAAACTAAAGAAATTGGGTGACGCAGAACTGAAGCTTGGAAAAGTTCAGGAAAACAAACAAAAACTGGAACAATTATCAGTTAAGTGTCTGCAGTTGGAGCCAAGCTGGCACACAAAGTGCTGTGACTAATAATGAACCAGGACAGAGAGGGCTGAGGTGACCTGCTGCTTGTGGGTGGTCGTGGCTCAGCTGGTCATTTTTAACCAAGAGAATCAGTTTGATCACCAACCCCTGCACTTTTTTAACCATCCCTGGAAAACCTACCAGCTTCCACAATTTCTCCAATGTGTTCGTTCATGTGTGATTGTAGGTAGAAGTGCTGTATACGGGTACAGAGTGTAGGATAAAAAGCATGTGCAGAATTTAAAGACCCCCCCCCCCCCCAAAAAAAACAAAACAAAACAAAACAAAAAAACAAAACCCAAAAAACAAACAAACAAAATAAAACTCAAACTCTAAGAACAGACGTTTTACTAACCTTTTTATTCAAGGAAAGTGAAAAAAATGTAATCTTTGATGAGAAAGACATGCATTTATCCCTTTAAGTTTCCATTCAATGTCTTATTCAAACACACCTCTCATTAACACCAAACCTTCAAACATTATGAGATTAAAACCAAGTCTTCAATATATATCTTTATATCAGTGCCCATATAATCATTTCGTTTGTCATGGATAAATTACTTATACGTACCCATTACACAACACGCTGAAGTATCATCAGTTTTAAATGAATGCATGAACGCATGAAGACCTTTCAGTATTAATCAACCAATGTCAAGATGGGGGAAACATGACCAAATGACAGAAACAGCAGGAAAATAGTGACATGCGTCAACTGGAACACTATTTTTGTTGTGATTTCATCATTTTTAATGGTTTAGTATAAACCAGGTGATATTTCTCACCATTAAACCTTGTTCCATTTCCTCTCAGTAAAGAAACAAAATGAAAACAGTATTTTTTGTATAGATTTTTTGTTGTTGTACACAAGCAAAAAACTCATTTGTAAGGGACTTTTGAATCCACGCTTACTGCTCGTAGATTTACAGTCTGGCTGTCTGTGTGCAGGACGCAGTGCACACCCTGGACAGGCAACCAGCTTGTCTTCTTGTTTTTTGTCTGCTTATTAGCAGATTTGCTAATTGTGATCTGCAAATTTCTCTCTGCAGGTTTCTTAACTTCCTCTTGTGGTTTTTGTTGACAAAAGTAACAATAATAAAGAAATTACCAAATGTGCTATTAAAATGATCAACATACTTTACTCAACAGATAGAAGAGAAGAGCTGTGTCTGGTCTCCAAGTATGCACAAACCCCAGTTGCCTCCAGAGAGACACTTTCAGAAAAATACATCAAGTAATGCCCGACCATCATTATACAGACAGAGGTCTTACATGCATGTGCACGCGACATGTTAATGAACTATTCCATACTGGCAAAAGAAAGTTACTCGCCCACACGCACTTCTGATTACCAGTACGTGATATGAATGCCTTTCAAATTTCATGTACTCATGGTTGTGTAACACACCCGTAAAACTACATCTGCTCCAGCAAACACTCTTTTATTTTTACTATTACTTTTTCTTCTGATTGCTCTGCCCAATTACTTTCTTTTGAAAGCAACAACATTACAAAAGTTCAAATAATGATGTTACAACTTTCAAATTGGTGGCAGAGTTGATGTGGGATCAGGACATGGTGCCTGGTCAGGCTAGGAGAACTGACCAATCAGAGCAAAGGGAGCTTTACAGGAGAGGGTTTGCATCACCAGCTGGTTTATCGTACAGCCAACACGAAAGTATTCGAGGGGAAAAAGCAGCTAGCTATATTCTGCAAACAGTAATCTTTGAGCCCAGTTTAAAGTCTTTCTTTCATTAATCTGATGGCAATCAAACATCATCACATATCTGCATGTAGACACTGTTGATCAAGCAAACTGATGTCACTTTAAACAGAATGGAAATTATTTGAGTGAAGGTAAGTGCAGTGCTAATAATCAGACCAAATGTTTAACATGATTTCTAAAACAACTGGGACGTAATCTCCTAATTCCAGATGTCATTCAAAGGAAATATTTGGTATTTTTTGGACAGTAACAAAGATCTGAGATCATTTAGTCATATTTTTTTAATGCTTTTTTGGGGAGTAACAATATAAACTGTCACCAATAGGGCTACAATTATACACTCTATCCTGCTGATCATCCCTAACAGGATCTTATTAATCTTTGCCAGAAGATGATGGATCAATACTCACAGGACGCAGAGAAGCCGCAGCATCGTCATAGCTTCCTCTCCTCATTGCCACTCCATAATCTGTAGGGTCCATGCTGGCGTCTCAGAGCGAGCCCTCAAACCCGCTGCAGCTTGTGGAGTCGATGCTCAGCTTGCACAGTAGCAGTGAACCAGTTTGCATCCCAGTTTGGGGGCTGTGCTGTGAAAGAACCAGGGGAACTGCTTCAAAATGACGCCCTCTGTCCTGCAAAACAGCCCCTACTAAGTGCTGCTAATGAGGATTTGAACAATGGAGGCCTGGCTGGCACAAAAATGAGGAGAGGGGGTTTTGTGCCTGACCTGGACCTACAGAGACACTCTGAACTGAGCTACCAACCAAAACTCCAACATTGTCAGCCCCCCCCCCTCCCAACAAAACCCTCCTCAGCCATCCCTCCCAGCATGTGCTGTCATGCTTCAGTGGGGCAGATTCCTCCCATAATGAGATTGCCATTCATCTTATTAAGGCCTACCACCTTGTCCCCATTTCCAAGCTAATGAGGGTTAGATGATGTAGGTGTCGGTATCTCCAGAAAACATGGTTTCATAGATCAGCTCTGCGTTCCTGGTCCGTGCCGAACAGGTACACCTGCACCACTGGAGTTGACCTCCTAAAGCTTGCAGACAATCTAAGTTAAAAATGATCATTCTGCTTTTGATATTCCTACCTTGTGTGCTTGTGTGTTTGTGGTGTTTTGTCTTTTACAAGATCTCAAGCAAAAAATCTGAAGATGGAAAAGAAGAACAACTGGGCATAGGTAATAAAAAGCTGGTGATAGGTAATAAAAGGGGGGGAAACAGATATAATCACTGTAAGAAAAAGCTGCTCTGAAGCTTTGACGCAGGGCGACCAATCATAGTTGAGCCCTGGACCCACCTCCTGTCCCATTTCTCATGCAAAGTACACAACCATGAAGGATGTTTTTGTCTCATTCCCCCAAAGGAGACGTGACCTGTGAAAAATCATTGTTGAAAGATGTTGTTCTGGAGTTGCAGTGCAGAGGTAATTTGGCTTGTTTTATGTGCAAAAACAACTTCATTAGCTTCAGTAACATGTGGTTGAACCTGGTAAAGGTTCCAGGTACTTTGTTGTGATTATAACAATAAATGCAGTGGAGCACCAACTCTATACTGGTTTATACATGCAGCAAACTGGGGAGAGGATTATGTTGAATGCCCAAAACACTTTTTGAATGCCATCTAAAAAGGATTTTTCAAAAAACAAAGAAAAAGAAGTAGCTTTTTAGCATTCATTCAACATTTCAAAAGATTTGAAAAGAAAATATAGGTCCCAGGAAAATAAGACACTATTTTGTGTCTCTTGAAACCACAAAATTGTCAATTCTGTACTGTATTTTGCATTTTAAATGCATGCATGCTGCCTTTATGCCTTATGTTTTAGGTTTTTTTATATTTTAGAGACACATGCATGAAAGACTTGGGGATCATGTGTGAAAATCACTTTTATTACCTGACAAACATGGGCTTATTAAGATGTAGTTTTGAGCTTGTAATGGGTGTAAAACATTTTTTTTCTCAAATAAATCAGAGAAAATATACAACAGCATACAAATATGATGTTTGGAGTCACATTCTTCTACTATCTGACTGAGTCGTTACACATAAATGTAGCCTCGTTTACAGTAAAATCCCTCCAGTGGTGTGTAGAACCGACTTCTCATTCCTACCTCTAGGGTCCTCATTTCACTAGGTCCTGTACCCAACATGCAAACTCCAGCGAAGAGATTCAAACAAACAAACAGCACCTTTGCCCTCTCGTTGTCGTCATTTTGAGTTGGCTCTGATGCTGAAGGACTCGATTCAGAGTTGTCGGGAGAAGTTAATGGTTTCCGTTCAGTTGTCAAAAGCTCAGCATGGAGCCAATTCAGATGAGGCTTCTGTTTTGATCTCTGCTGTCTGTTTGCAGTGATGGGCTGCACATCTTTCGCTTATTCTGCCACTGCTGCGATCCATGCAGCTCCACATTGTCATTAATAGATCTGCTGGGAGCTGTGGATGAGTACTGTGGGTGGCACTGATGGACTGTTTTGGTAATAGACCTACTGTTTCAGTTCTGGTTAGGTTCAGGTCTGAGTACATGAGGTTTTTCATGCTCAGATACAGGTCTTTTTTTAAATTTATTTAAAGTTTTAACAATCAGATAAATGCACCTGTTAGATCAGGTGTTGTTTTTGCTTTATGAAGCATTTTCTTGAATATTTGTTGCTGTATTAAAGTGCTTGACAAAGCCTTGTGGTGAGCTCATGATGGGTCATGCAATCACGTTTTGCAGCTGATTCAGATGATGGAGGAAACACTGTGTTTCTTTGTGGCTTCACTCATCAATGCAGCCTATTGTACAGAGGTTACATCACCATCAACACATTACCAAGCCTGAGTAAACATCTGAATGCTCATCTTTAAAGACCTTCAGCAGAAACATCCAAACACAATATTGCTGCGTGAGGAGTTTAAAGTGGAGCTTTGCTTCACTGAAAATAATTTTTTGCCAAATTCAGTCTCTCGATTCAGTTGGTTTGTATCGCTGCTGTGAGTCTGGGCATGCATTGAGGGTGTCAGCTCTGAGAAGTCCTCTTGCAGTCTACATCAGATTAAAAGATCCAGGAAAGCTCAGTGAAGAGGTTTACATCCTAATTATGTCCTACAGATGCCAGCTCACTCTGAAATGTGACTGGTGGTGAAATCAATCTGGGCCAACAGTAATGAATTTGCAATGAAGCAATCTGCATGTAAAATCAGGCGAACTGATCGTAGTTTCATCTTATTCAGTCATTCTTTCAGTCGTCATTCAAGAGTTGCTCCATTCATCTGATTCTGCCACATTATTGTTATTTAGAACCAGTTAGACACATTTTTCTGGTTTGTTTGCAATACTGTCTCATGACAAACTGTGTTTAATATTCAAACTCGCCATGAAAAATAATGGCATCAACTTCACAAAAAACTGCTTTTACATTTTGCTTCTGCAGGAAGAGCACTCAGGAATGACTTCAGAGTGCTGCCTTCTCTGTATTTTGTGTAGAATTGAACAATAGAGCAACCAGATAAATACAATTAACACTTTATAAAGTGTTAATTAAATAAAGCTTTATAAAGCTTATAAAGGTTATAAAGCTTTGGCTTCACTCACTTTAAAATAAACAAAAACTTTTTCTGGTTCATTTTATTTAATGGAAACAGAAACCAAAGTTACAAAATTGACAAACTAATAGCAGATGTCATAAAAACACAATAAAAACACAAAGCATCATTGCTGCAGTTCAGCTAGTTTTACTGGTTTAGCCCAGCGATGGACTGGTGCCTAGTCTCATGCCAACTGGACTAAGCTCCAGTACCTCCCTTCACAAGCTTTTACTATATTATATAAGGAATCTGCAAGTCTGGACCTCGAGGGCCAGTGTCCTGCAGGGTTTAGATGTTTTTTGCTGCAACACACCTGATTCAAATGAAATGGTTCCAAACCAGAGAGCAAATTTCATTAGTATTTATTAAATTTATTCAGTATTGTCCACTGAGACAGAGCAGGAGCAGATCTGTTCGTTGATGACTTTGTGGCGCGTAACCGGGGCACCTTTAACCCATCTCTGTAAAAAAACAGAGAGAACTCATATGGAGACAGGCTGGTAGTCTTTGTTAGGTTGATTGTCCATGACGATGGGGCCATCCTTCGATGTGGACCCCCAGCAGGCAAACACCTGCCTGCCGGAGACGTGGCTGCAGCTGGTGCGCGTCGCTTTACTTTTGCGCTTGCTCCTGCTGTGAGATCTGTCCTGAGACAAACCAAAGTTCCTCTTTTGGATGCAGCTTCGCTCCTGGAGCTGAATATGGATGGGGTGAGGGGCTTGTTGGCCTGTAGAGATGTGCACCCCCACCCGATTTCCCCGAAGTTTGTGGTAGGACAGCAGGAGAAGGGAACGCAGCTCCCGTTGGAAGGTTTTGTTGAAGTAGAAGTAGATGAATGGGTTGTAGATGTGGGAGCTTTTGGCGAAGAGGGCGGGTAAAACAAAGCCCTCTGGAGCCATGTACCCAGGCTCTTTGTGGAAAATGAAGAGGAAAGAAACAACTGCGTAAGGCGCCCAGGCAATCAAAAACCCCAAACTGATGCAGAGAAACATCTGGAAAAGGAAGCCATGGAGTGGAAAGATTACTTGCTGAACAAACGTATAATGAATGAATCATCTTATATGACGCATGCTGGAAGTCTCCGAGGAGACAACCCTCTATAAAATAACAAAACAAATCAATAATCATGTGGCTGAGCTGCATAAAAACGTCTTATGTTTCTGAATTGTAACTAAGAATGACAGATTAAAGTCACATGATGATGATGATCTTATTCAAAAATGTGAAATCTTATTCTATTTTCAGCAGCAAAGCAGAAGTAATGTTTATAGCCATCTGACCTCCATGTCAGCCCAATTTTTATTTTTTTTGCACACAAACATAATCTTTTATATCTCCTACTTTTGCTTTAAACCAATGGGAAGTTGTATTTGTGAGACTTTTATGCAGTGACTCCAACAGTGCAAAATTGCTTCTGCGGCAAGTCATTGATATTTCCTAAATGTCTCATGTAAGCAGTGAGTGTTTAGTGCAAGTGCACAAAACACTGACAACTGTTTAACCAAAGTTAAACCAAGCTGGACATCTAGCAGATTCAAAGTTGGCTGGTTCTTGATAGAACTGATGAAACACTTAAATGTATATAAGATTCCTACATTTCTATGTTGCAACAAGTACAGTCGATTTCTGTCCCTTCTGTTGTGCTTTATTTATGAATCTAAGATGAAAATTAGCTAAAATAGTTTTTAAAAAGTCTCAATTTTAGACTTTTTATTTGAAAATGCTTTGAAACTTGGATTTAAAAGGTACTAAAAGTTAAACAGATGGACTCAGGCATCTGGGATATGTTTTGTCTTGTCAAAGCAAGTTTATCGGGGTTTTTTCCTGTTTTTTTCTTGTTTTTGAGTCAGTTGTAGAAATGCTCCTGTTTTGAAAATAGATGAGAAGAAAATATATTAATTATTGCTTTAAAACAGAAATGGATGAAATACTGACTCTTTCGTCTTCAACCTTTTTCATGTTACGACCCCCAGAATATTTAGGTTGGTGGCTACAACCCCAATCCAATAAATATGTAAACGATACATATGAGGCTCATAAAATTAATCAATAAAATCTATTTTAATAGAAGTTGCATCACTTTTACAGATGATGTCATGTTTAACTCATCCCTTGTTATAAAATGTGTTATATATGTGTGGCAAGCCCCACAGTTGAGAGTCACTGCAGCAGCTCACCATGGAGAGTCGTTTTTCAGCGTGACGCAGGTTGTTGCGGATTCCTCTCGCAGACAGCAAGTAGGAGAAGCGAGACACCTTGTAGAGGATCCGACACTGTGACACCACAATGAGGAGAACAGGAACCAGCGTGAAACCGGCAAAGGAGCAGATGACATAGAAAGCATCTTTTCTTGATGTGTGATAACCCCTCCAGGCGATAGTGCAGGAGAGCCCGTAAGGCTCGGGGACATACTCCCCCCAGCCGAAAAGAGGGAAGCTGGACCACACAGCAGAAACCAGCCAAATAAAGCAGCACATCAGCCGGATGTTGGCTTCTTTCAGCCACACAGCTGTAAGACAAAACAAAACAGGGAAGGAGCAAGTCTGATTTAGTATAAAGGTCAATTGGTTAAATTTAAAGTAGTATAACTTAAGATGGAGTATCTTTATAAATCTTGCCCTGCGAGAGAGAGGTGGGTATGTGAGAATAATGAATGAGAGTGTGAAGGAGGAAATGTGGGAGGGAGGAACTTGGGCTGGAAGAGGGAGGAGATGTGGGTAAGTGGTTGAAGGAAAGGGGGGATGGAGGAAGGAGTGGCATGCTCGTGAGTGTCTAGTAGGGATGGTCGTGAGGGGCTGAAGGAAGGAAGGGCGGGAGTGTGATAGGTCAGAGGGATGGGCGGGGCTGGACATGTAAGGGGGGACTGTATGGGGTATTGGGGGTATAGGGAGGTGGGGGGCGTATGTGTGGGGGTGGGGAGGGGGTTGGTGCAGTTATGTGGGGGGAGTGCATGTGTGTGTTAGAGGGTATGAGGAGGTGGGGGTAGGTGTGGACGGTAGAGGGAGGGAGAGTGTTGGGGGTGGAGAGAGGAGTGAGTGTGGGTATGTAAGGTCAGAGAGCGGAGTGGGTGGGTGTATGCGTGTGTGGGGGGGGGTACACGGAGGTGTTGGGTAGGGCGGGCGGTGTGGGCGGAGGTTCGTACCTCGGTATTCGTGCCGGGCATCTTGGTGTCGGTGCGGTGCGGTGTGGCTGCGGGTTGGTTGGGGGCCGGGCGCTTTGGTGGGGGGTGCGGTTTTGTTTGTGGCTTCCGGGGTTTTTTGTGCGGGGCGGGGCGCAGGGGGGATCTGTATCTTGTATGTGGTTGCTCTTGCGGTATTGATGTCTTGGGTGCCTGTGTCTCGATGTGGGGGCGGTGACGGTATATCTTTCAGCCCCAGTGTTGGGGTAGGTGTGTGGGGAGTGTGTGTGTGAGCGTGGTGGCGGGGTAGGGGGTGGGAGAGGTGGTGGCGCCCTGGTGTCAGGTGTATCAGGGACTTTGGGGTGGGGGCTGGCCTGCCCTGGGGGGCGTCGTCTGGGGGGTCCGGTCCTCCCTGGGTTTCGGTTGGGCCGCCCGGGTCCGGGGGGGGGTGGCTGCTCCTGGGCGCTTGGGCCCTGGGCCCGGCGCTGTCTCCGCTCCGGGGGACGCCCGGCGCCCGGTGGGGTCGGCAGCTGCTGGTCTTGGTCCGCTGGGGCCTGGGCCTCCAGACTGCGGGGGGCTCCGGCTGGGGCCGCTTTTGCCGCCCTTCGGGGGATGCATGTCCGCTCTTTGGGGGGGGGTAGCTGGGATCTGGGCCTCTGGGTGGCTGCTGGGGGCCTGGGTCGCGAGCCTTGCGGGCTTCCTCCTCCTTGCAGAGACGAGGCTGCATCTGCATGACTGTATCACCACGGAGCACCCTTTATTATGCATGTTGACACTGTGACACTGCTTCCCATTGCGATGACTAGGTCGTACCTCTTCTTTACTTCCCATTGCGATGACTAGGTTGTACCTCTTCTCTACTTCCCATTGCGCTGACTAGGTTGTACCTCTTCTCTGCGTAGTTCTGCGTGTGTTTGTATGATCTGAGGATATTTAAGCCACCTGCAGGTACTCCTGTAGGGGATTGCTTGTTTTGTTTTCCAACAGAGACCTTGGTTGTTTAGGGATCGCGGTACAGATGTACCAGTGAACTGTGTAAGTGGATTCATGTTTTCTCTTCTCTCTCTCTTCCTCTTCCTTACTCCTCTCTCTCTGTTTCACTTTCTATCATTACCTCTATTCACTTTCATTTCTCCCTTGTCAGGCCCAGCAGTATGAAATGGAATGGTGTAATAGACAAATGTTTAAATAAAGAAATAAAATGAATAAACATGATATCAAGTGGAGCCTTATGTTCATAAAGCTCCGCTTGATAAAGCAAAACTGTTCAACAGAATAAAGCAATCAGATTTCCATTCTGCTTGCTTCAATGCTGGACAGGACAAGTAAAAAAAAAAAAAAAAAAAAAAAAAAAAAAAAATAAATCTTGCCCTGTCACAAATCTAAAACTCTCACTGTTAGCCGGGCTGCAGCAGGTCTTCAGGTAGCGGATGATGCTGATGGCGGTGATGGTGAACATCCCGCACAGGCCGAAGATGTAGCAGCCGAAGCCGTAGTAAACACAGGTGATGTTTTCTCCCAGCCACACATGGTGGAAGGAGGACAGGATGGAAAGTGGGTAAAAACAGATGCAGCAGAGGAAATCCACCACAGCCAGGTTGATGCACAGCAGCTCCGAGCCCGCCATCTTCTTCCTTCTGCGGTAACAGATCACCAGCACCAGCCCATTGCCCAGAACAGAGAGAAGAACTACACAGCAGGACAGAAATGGAAAAGCAATTTAAGTGTTCAGCTGGACTTCAGTTACACAACCAATGACAGATTTCACCACAAAAAACAGATCAATAAAATACAGTCGTGAAAAAAAGGTCAACAATGGGAATTATTGACTTATTCTGTTTTCAGATAAAGAAACTGCACTTCAAAATCATTTCAATTAAAACAGTTTTTTAATCATTTACCCCCACAATATTCATAAGGGGTTGAAAACCTTGATAGAATTTGTAGTGAATGCAGTAGTGATCCCAAACCATGACACTTACACCACCATGCTTCACAGTTAATTTTAGCATAGCTCTTGATAAGACAAACTTAATCTGCAGCAAACATGTCTACTAATACTGTGTACATATGTACATCCTCTGCCTTTAAGGCCTTTCATAGGAGATTTTTTTCTTGATTTGAACAAATATTTTGTAAATAATTTCCTCTTTAAAGATAAACAAGAAACACCAGTTTTACACTGATGTGAAGCAAGTAGTCATCTACAACTGTTTATTACTTCAGTAGCCAAATGGATTAAATAGATAGCTAGCTAGGAAGTTTTGATTATCAGTGGCAGAGCTAGACTTTTCACATATGTGGGGGCAGAAGGCTTTACTGGCTGGATCAGTTCTGGTTTCCTGTCTGATGGTGGTGGTAGACTGGATCCTTGTGTCTGACCACAAACACTTGCATGTTTTGCTCCAGATTGGGAGCCACGTCTGTGTTCACACGATCTTCGTCCTTTCTTGACACAAAGAAGTCAAATATCTCTCTCTTCATTTTATAAAACAATAAAACTGCATGCAGGCTATATTTCTCTACATTTTCATGTTGTAGCTCACTTTAAAATCAACTAGCAGCCTTATATTCTCCTTTTTACACTAAACTGGATCATGTAGCGCTACTTTATAGGTTATTTTCAGCTCCGGTGTGAAAATCCTCACCTCCAGTGACCTGTCAAAGTGGCACCTGGGGTGTCAAACCAGGTTTCTCGCTATCAGCAAATTCTGAATTTACTTTGATGTTCTGGTTAAGCATCAATACATTTGGACACATACATACAAGAGTAAACTGGGATGAAATATTGAAGTTCTGTACATCCTGGTATGATGATGACAGAAACTTCAGGAGCAAAGAAACACCACACCCTTGTTATAGAGGTTTAAATTAGACTAATTCCACTTACCAGGCCTTTTAATCATTGACCACTAGTCTTTGGATCCTGATAGAAATTTTATGAGTTTAAATGTTTGACAAACAAAGTTTGTAAAAATAGTTCCTACTGTACCTAATCTTTATAAATGTTTATTATATATATGCTTGAGTGGATTATTATTACTTAACTAATGAGCTCTATAAATCTCCTCTAAGAGGATGCACAATAACTGGAATATTTTGTTGTTACTCGAACTTACAGACATGAAAGAGTATACTCGTGTCATAGCAGAACACTCCACACACAAACTGGTCAAATAATTCACCGAGAACCGTAGAGATAAAAAAAAAAAAATCATGTGAAAAATATAATTCAAAGTCAAGAAATTCAAACTATAAGTTAAAACTGGGGCTCAGAAATGATCATCATAAAGTGTAAGTAATTGCAGCTTAAAAACACTGAAAAAAATCATTCAATTTTTAAACTGAGTATAAAATGTTCATGCTCAGTTTTTGTAGAAAAACTAGCCTTTCACATCAAAGTTGTTATGATGCTGTGAGGTGAGACAGAAATGCAGACAGCGAATGAATGCGCTCACCGACGAAGAGGATGGCCAGTCCCACACATATGTCAGCAGCTGGAGTCAGTTTGGAGGAGAAGACTGAGATGGTCCGGTTGTCATCAGAGGAGTTCAGAGACATCTGTGCTGAGTGCTGAAGTCCGGAGTTGTCTGTAAAGGCGAGATGTCTGCATTGAGGCTGACTTTCTTTTATGCAGGAGGTGGGAGAGTCGTCATGGTAACCTAGAGCATGGGGTCTGTGGAGAACGTGAATATTATATGATCTAAAAACTGAGCTGGTGAAAAGACTGCTTCATTAAGTTTGTAATTCCAAAGGTTTTAAGGTTTGGTCGTCTAGAGAGGAACAAATCACACCTGGATTATCTCATCTATCTCCGGTAGTTACTGGACAACAGCTCTGAGGAACAATGGAAATCATATCTTTCTGTTATTATTGCGGCAGCATCCCTGTATATCAGATCCATGAGTCATCTGATGAGGAAGTTGTCCAATGAGCTGCCTTGGTAGCATTTTTTTTTTTTTTTTTTTGAGATTTTTAGAGATTTTCTCTCTAAAAATTTAGAGAAAAAAAAAGGTTAAACACTTGTTGACAATATTGAATACTGACATACAATCAGAATTGGTAAAAATATAAAAACAAAACAGTCAGTGAAGAAGAAAAAACAATTGAGCTTGATTTCAATTGTGTTTTTTTACTTGCCTATTATATTAGTTTTTTTTATATATTGTTTAAAAGAACAAACACGGTTTTATTTAAATGTCTCCACTTGTTTGGATTAAGCAAAGCAATTAAATAAAAAAAGAAAATGATCCACAAAAATATTGATCCATCCTCTATAAATGAACCTTTTTCGTACTGTTGATAACTCAGTGCACGTTTTTACATAATTCATCACAAACATACAAAAAACAACATGGCTTCCAGCATCATGCTCATGTATAGAACCGCTGACCTCTGGCCTTCTGTATCAGGCTGCTAGAAGACCATGTTGTTACAAATCATGTTAAACAAGAAAATCTTTATTGCCCCCTAGTGACTGCATAAAATTTAAGACATTAGGCCTGCTTCCTCTATCTTAACAGATAAATGAGTCACACCAAAGGAAATGAAATAAACTCAAAATAAGTCCCCAAAACTTTGGTTTCATAAAAGCACCTCTTTTACATCTGTTCATCAGTGGGGTTTTTTTTAAATAATGTAAAATTTAAAAGTGTGCATGCTGACAGAATGTATCAGATAATTGTATCTGATACCTACAGTAAGTAAGAACAACAATACAAAAAAAAAAACAACAAAGTTCTGGCTCCAAAAGAGACTTTTGGCTCTTATGTTGACATGGCAGGATGCTGCAGTGCTTTAAGTCACAATATTTAAGAATCGTTGACATTTAGTGTCAAAGATGGGTATAGAAATCACATGAAGTACATTGCCTCATTGTAAATGGACGGTAGCTTCAAGTGTACGCGTGTTCTAGCTTCTGTTTTGTACCTTTAAAGAGGTTCCTAAAAAAAAAAAAAAGCAGTGCTCTCCTATAAAATAAAGCCAAAGCAGCATTTTTAAAACTCAGATGGTTCTCACTCCATACACAAACTTGTTTGTTCATTCAGAGACACCATAGTAAAGATTGTGGCACAAATATAGCAGCTTCCATGTGAACGCAAGGCTAGTAAATGTAAATGGTTTATTCTGAGAATAAAAACGTGTTATTTTAGAAAAATGATTAAATACCAATAAAAACAGTTTTTAATGATCTTTCAAATTTTAACAGTATGTCATTGACCTCTGATTTTGTTATACATAAATCTTTAAGTGGTGATAAACACAAGAAATGAAACTGCAAAAGACAACAACAACAAAACAAAGAGGATGGTGCTTATTGATTTGGGCATGCTCCAGATTTGGTGCTTTTGGGTAGACATAAACTTTATTTTATAGATGTGGGAAGGAAAAAAAAGAGAGAAAAAGACTGAATAAAGTTAAACAAATCAAAACAAGTGTGGATGAGGCCTGAGAAGTAAAAGCAATCAACATTTTTATTTTAACTCTGCTATGTTTAAGTCATTTAAGGTCAGTCTCTGTTAGCTTCCAGACACTTAAGCAACACATCATTAGACTTTAGTAGCCATATTCATCAAGGGAAGCAGCTGTTGAAGCAAATGTAATAATCTAAAAAATGCTGCCAAGTGAATGCAAGTGCTTTGTCACACCAGCGCTGGAATAATGGCTGCTTTGATTTTATGGGACTGAATATGAAACCAAGATTTCCATCGCAATATTTTAAAAACATTCTCCCTCTACCTTTAACCCTGTTATTAATATTAAAATAATAAATACTGGTTTTGTTGTTGCTGTGTAGGAGCTGAGCCACAAACTGGCAGAGAAAGAAAGAAATCTTTGTGGCATCTGCTGGTTTTTATGCTGTACTGCAACTCAGCACTCCAGAGAGGTAAAACCAAGAAGAGGAGGAGACGGGTGGTTCCACTTTGAGTAGAAAGATAAAGTAGACTTTATTTGATGGTGAAACCTAAATAAGATCTGTGATTACAAAACAGGTTCCCCACATTGTTTCTCTAAAGTTCACAGAGGCTGGAATGCTGTACTGACAGAAAGGCATCAGAAAAGACTGGACCTAACAGATGAACTGAACAGAGCAGACACTGAGGTTCAGAAGGACCGCCATCCAACATTTAAAAGCTCTCAGAGGTCATTCCTGCGATCTCTGGCAGTCACAGTTAAATTAATAACATTTCTCAGCTCCCAACATCAACTTGATGACATCTGCAAAGCAGAAACAGCAAACAGGCAAAGATGGACGAGAGCTACTGGTTTCCTGGTGCGATTCTCTCGGCATCACTGTGTCAGGAATAAAAGGTTTTCTACACGAGGCTTCCTGTACATCTCGAATGCCAGATAAGTGCTAAGATAAGTTTATGTCTTTGCTTGTACACCCATCATGTTTCCATGGCCACCAACTGCACTTTCCTAAAGCACAGAAACATCACGCTGTACGCAGGATTTGAAGCTGAGTGGCATTTCCCTTTAAATAGCCTCCAAACTGAACATATACAGAACAAATATACAGTCAATCACATCCTGCATCATGTTACTGTATAACCCAAAATAGTTGCCCCCTGAAAAAGATGTTTTTACTTTTTTTAAATCAACTTTTTAAAGGAATAATTCAACATTCTGGTACATATCTGTTATTGTTGAAGAGAATTAGATGAGCCTCTAAGCATAATTCATTAGTGAATTGACAGTTAATTAGTTCCCATTAAAAAGTGCTTTTGGGTGGATTTTTTTTTTGGGGGGGGGGGGGGGGGGGGGGGGGGGGCTAGATAAACTGCTTTCCTTTGTTTGCCTACATGAAGTTCTGAGTATTTCCCAAAATGTTGAATTATTCCTTTAAGTCATAAACATGTCATTCTTTAAAAGCCCTTTCTCAACACTTTAGTGTGATCGTAATCTAAATGTATTACTACAATATTAGCTTCATGTTTTTAATCCAGATGAAAAAAATATTTACCAACACCTAAAACACAAAAATAGACTCAAAAATAGAATTATTTGTTACTCAATAATCTAAAGCAGAGTTTTTCCCCCATATATGGGATTCATCTATTGTTTTTGGCTATTATTTATCTCTCCTCTCTCATCAGGAGGTGACTCTCTAGACTTCTTCTGCTCCTCACATCAGTCCTTCTTTGTATAGAAATGGGTCTCCGTATAAATATATATGGGTTTCTGTATGTAAATGGGTCTGGTCCCATCTGCACAAAATGCTCCTAACATCCGAGTTCCCTTCCGTCTTAAGGTTTGCACCCAGGTGTTGGCAGCAACAAGGAAAAGCACATTAGAAATAAACATCTTTAAATAGCTATTCAGCTCTTCTAAGTGCAGCACAATCAAAAAAACATTAAATTCAAGTCATTATTTTCTCCCCTTCCACATATCATACACTGAATATAACAAGAAAAATCATCAGTTAAGAAACTAAATGTGTAAAGATACATCATTTGATCAGACAGATAAACAATATACTGCGGCCACACTGTAACATCCAAAAGAGTCTGAAGTTGAAATATATATATATATATTTTTTTTTTCTGCCAAAGAATCACTGGCTTTCTACGTCACTAAATAGACTCAATATACTGCTGAGGTGTTACGTCTCTGTTATTCCTCCCCTGACGGTCCTGAACACGGTGTCAAACCGTTACGGATGAAAAAAGAAACACAGGCATCCGCTGTCATTTGGCACATGGGGTGCTCCCGCTGGCTGCCACGGAGACGTCAGGATCTACGGCGGCAGAGTCAGCGCTGTTGTCCTGGTTTTCATTGTTATTGTTACTGTTGTTGTTGTTATGGACACTGGGGAGCCCGTGGCTGTTGTTCTGGACCAGAGTGGTACTGCTGAGCCTCAACTCCTCCAGTTTCTTCCACAGCTCGTCCCTCTCCTGCTCCTTCTTCTTCTCCCTGGAAAACCATGTAATGACGATATGATTATCTGGAGTATTTTGCAGTGTTTAACAACCCCCACTGAGCCTTGTTTAAGGGCAACAAAATTTTCTCTGAACTTCAAAAGCTTTTGTGGTTTCCAATCCAAAACACCCCCATAACCAGGCATGCAAAATGCATTTCCCAGTCAGACTCAAACTGGAACTGTATTAAATAAGCCTGACAGTGCTTCATGACTGCAGAAGGATATACCATGTTGAATGGACGCTTTCCTGTTTAATTCAGTCACAAAAGCACTTCAAGTTATGTTAAGTGCATAAATAACATCTCCTGTATGAGAAAACTCTTAAGTCTCAAACAAAAGCTTCTCTTTGATGAGCGTCTATTGGTTGAGAGACAGTAATAATGAGACATTAATCAGGTTTTCTGTTCAGACTAAAGCTCATTGTCTTTGACTGCGGGACAGACTGTCTCCTGCATGGACTGCAATGATTTTGATCAGTTCTTAGTTGTCCATCCAGACTCAAGTCGATTTTGACCTGGGGTCTGTCGTCAAGCACTGTAAACTAAAACGTACAGACAATCATCCACTCAAAATTTTCTATAAAGTGATTGAGGAATCCTGACAAGGTTGGAAATATTTGTTTTCTGATGATTATCACTCTGCGTGTACAAGGAAATACTGCACGGTTATGATTTAAAGCAGCGACTCCTGAGCAACACCTCTGAGCAAGGAACCAAAGACACAGCGAGGATGTATGAGGTTTTAAATGCAAAGGAATGTTTGACTTCAAAATGTCTTTAATTGTCAAAACTGTGTGAGTGAAACTTAAACCCCTTATTTACACACAGAGGTATTCTGGTTGACACTTGGGACAATGCTTGTGTTTTATTGAGTTGTAATAAATAAAATGATGATTTTAAGGGTACATTTTTAATGCTATACAAACAGCTGACTAAATAGTTTTTTCTTAAAGCAAAACTACACAAGTTTCCAACCAAACTGCTTCCGACTTATTTTGATGGGAATACTGACATTTATTATGTGCTTTCCTCAAGCATCATCATCATGTGACAGCTGTTTTTTTACTTTACAGAATCATGTCCCACAACGGTTACCGGATACCAACATATTTTAAAGGTGCACCATCACTTATTCATCAAAGAAAAACAAGGACATTAACTGGAGAAGGAGAGGAAAGGAGAGAGAGAAAGCAAAAGAGAAAGAGATGAGGCAGGAGTTACAACCGTACTGACTTTTACTGGCTGAAGAGAGCTCGGAGAAGAGACAGGATGCAAGATGAATTAGCCTTTGTTATGGTCACCAAAGTGGAAAAATCTTAGTGTTAAAAGAGCACACTTCACTGATAAATCCTCTCTCTAAAATGACACCAGCTGGTGTGTGCAAAGCTCAGAACAAAACACATGGTGGTGCAAAAATATCACTCAAATGCAAACTTTTTGCAAACGTTTGCATCATCTTTCACCGCAGATAAAACAGACTGGTTCACCATGTGCCGTTATGCATGAACTCACTCAGCATATGATCATACTTCAGAAGGAAATCAAGTTTGTGTTTAAAGCTGACATTATAGTCACACAAATCATTAAAAAATGTAGATTTAAGTTGGACAGTGGGGACTAAAGGAGAGAAATGGTCGTGATTCCCTCCTTTAAAAGTAATTTCTGAAAAAAAGAAGCCAAACATTTCATTGTACCATGAGGAAGTCTGGGATTTTTAATATAGTAAGTTGTGAATTTTATTATGTGAAGCTGCTCACCAGTTGCATTGTATAGTATTTACTTCACAGACATGAATACATCCTCCCCATCAGACTACACTGGCCCAATGAGTCACCGTCACTCACCGCTGCCTGTCTGCTTTATAGGAGGAAGTCAACTCATCAAACAGTGTGCAGTTCATCTCCATCAGTGTCTTCAGCACGTTGTAGACCAGAGCTACAATTGTCCTGAAATGCAGCAGACACACACAGACTTAAGAAATGTGGCAGCCTAACATTTCACACAAAACTGAAAGGTTTATTGTGGAGTCTGTGACCACTATTAACCCTCTGAAAAGATTTTATTGTAAAGTATTGAGCTCTTTCTGAATAAAGCAGAAATAAGTGCACAGGTGTGTATTAATTTTTAGCTGAAAATATGTGCAACGTGAAGTGTGCCATGCTATCATGGTAACGCAATTTTGTCTCTGTTGTGTGCACATGTCAACACAAAGTTTTTTTTTGTGATGGCAATATTATTACAGACAAACCACCAGATGTCTGTGACCACAAATTACTTTGAGCCATTTGTTAATTACATTATTTTGGCTAATTCGGCCCTTTTTGAAGATGGACATAATGACTACATAGCAGATAAACAAAGTGTGTTAGTGAAAGCAACCCTCAGCATGGACGGTACGTACGGATTCCAGTGTTCTTTAGAGATTCTGTACAGGCTGCCAAACATAATAGGAAGGATTTTGTCGATGTTCTCCTCGATGAGGCTGAGGATGTACTCATTGTTCCAAAAGTACAGCGCTCGCTCTGCTACCTGCGAGGACAGACAGAGGGAAGATAACAGTTAAAAGCAAATCAAAAGCAAAGAAAACTAACTGGGTTTGCTTTGATGATACGGACAGGGATGCAGAGGGAAAAAAACCAAAACAAAACCAAGCTTAACATGCTCTTGAATGTTAAATGAAAGCCACTGAATTCATTCAACAACCGGTGAAACTTTCAGAATCACCCCTCGACTGTCTGACAAGCACCCATTACTGTACATATTTTATGCTTGAGTTGGATTGCCTGCTCTATTCTCCTGTAAATTCAACCATTCATTAACTTTTATTCATAAAGACAATCTTGATAAAAGCTGGGGATCTTCAGTAAAGTGCAAGAAGTTGTCTTCTCCCAGGACTAGACATGATGAGTTAGTTTCACCGATTTGAACCCCAAAATCTCAACTATGGGGCCATAAACGTTTTGGCTGAGTGAGTTCTGACTGATTAAAAGGACGACCTCTACGCATCCTCCGTTGTTCCACACAACTATCATTTTGGAGGCTGTGCTGCTGTTTAACAGTAATCTGTTTTTTTTTAAAAAGATCATAAAATTTGAGAACTGACAAATTTTCGTACGATTTGAACGTACCTGAAAATGTGGGTTGGACACACATCTAGAGATCTGTTTGAACATCGGCTCCTGGATTTTTTTGAACTGCGTTGGTTCAATGCAATCCAGAATCTCCTCAATTTCGCCGAGGAACATCACCTGATTGGGCAAGAGGTGAAGGAAGTTAAGTTGCAATCCACTGCAGACACACCCAATAGTCAGTGTATTAGCAGTCACGCAGTGTACCTCTTTCTGGCTGCAGGTTTTAGGCCAGAACTTCAGCAGGCCACGGATCACCTGCAGAGATAACAGAGAATTCCTCACACATGCCTGTCTGAGTGGGTGGTTTCTAGCATCCACTACTCATTTCTCTGCAGTGTAGACTAATCTTATGCTCAAGGCTCTGAGCTCCGAGTGGGAGGAAGCATTTAAAAAGAAAGGGGGGAAAAAAAGAGAGAGTACCGGCTCTGTGAGTGTTGGATCCTTCTCCAGGAACTGGACCACACAGTAAGCAAGCTGAGGAGCACAGAAGAAAAACTCAACACATGTACAAAAAGTTGCAAAATGCCAGTGAAGTTCTCTGTTAAATATGCATTTATAATATGCATGCAAAAAGAAGAATTCCCCTTTTTTTCCTTAAAGTGAAAATACACTAAAACACAGTAATAATAATAATTAACCATGCATTCTAATTTCCAAGCCACTAGAAGGTGCTACAGCACAGGGACGGTATCATTACACTAGCTTAATTCTGCTGAAACATATTAGCAGCATTTATTCTACAAATAAAAAATGTCTTCAAATAAACACAATAAAATATTATGGTTCAAGTTATGCAGCAAATTCAGAATAGATTGTTGTGGAATAGATTGTTTCTTCTACCTGTGCATGAAAAAGGGCCAGACCCTTGGCTGTATGCAGGGGGATGAGCACCTTCATCAGGAACTGCTTGTGCTCTGCTTTCAGAGGCAACGCAAACCCGTTGATGATACTGCAAACAGAGAAACGACAGAACCTTGTTAGGACACAGAGAGACATCAGATATGAGCAGAGACCAGACATGAAATGATTTCCCCAGTAAAAAATAAATATGGACATTATCTGATGATGTAACAAAGTAACTCAATAAAAGAAGCCTGATTGGCCTTTTAGTACAAGGGTCTGAAAAAGGAAAAGTCCACCACATCGTAAAAGAAACATTTTGCACAAGGCAGTTCGACTGTCTGCAGTCAAAGAAATCTAAATTAACTCAAGTTTGACTTCATTAAAACCCACCTCATACAATAAGAAAACTTTCTTTGCATGAATGAGATGACATTTTTTCATAATGTTGAGAAATGTTCATCGTGTACAATCTGATACAAGTAGCTCTGATTAAACAGCAAAACCACAAGAAAGGAAAATGGCTCATTAATCCCTGAGGGGAAATTAATCCCCAGTTGGTATACAGTAATTATTCAGCTGCGTTTTTGTTCTGGAGGATGATGGCTGCTGGCAGCAATGACCTGCACCTTCCTGTGTTTCAGTGGACCTGGAGATTCTCACAAAACACTGTTATGTTCTCACTATTTTGTCTTAAATTTGTGAACATTTTCAGTCTATGTTTAGCAACTTTTGCAGTGTTTTTCTAGGTACAAATGCCCCAGGAGCTCCAGAGTTGTTCCCAGCACAGACTCTGCTCATATTCTTTAAGTTGGGGCTGCTGCCCAAACAGAAATAGATGCATTAAGTTTCTAAATCCATTCAACAGCCTAACAATCACAAAACATGCAGTTTAAAAAGCATCAAATCTTCAACTACGAACTAACTAGTCATTTAATAAATTGAAGTTTTGATCTATCTATTTTTTTCACTCACCTTCCCAGAATTTCCAGCAGTTCAGCAACACCGTTATAATGTTCAGTTTCATATATGAACCTGCAACACATTAATCATGAAACATGAACACGTTGCAGGTTAAGAAGTAGAGCACACAGAAAATAAAGTCTAAAGTACCATTTTCACCAGCAGTTCCGGGCCAGGATGGTAAATCCTGATCTCTGTAGCGTTTCCACCGCTAACCGTACCTTTACCCAGCGTGTCGGCCGGACAGAGATAGCAGCATCAGCTCAATGTTAAAGCATGTTAACAAAGCGGTGCAATGCTAGGCTTGAATTCTAACATAGAACGTGACACAGAAAGAAAAGATGACAGCGGCTGACATCCGGCAGTTTGTATTATTTCTTTTTGGCATGTGGCTTTAAAATCAACCATATATCCAATCATGGAGATGTTGCCGCTTTGTTTATGGTGCCAAGTTGCATAGGAAGTGATGACTCTTTCAACCAATCAGTGGATTGTAGCGCGTCAAGCTCCGCCTTTTTGGGTCATATTGGTGAGATTGGTACCCTAATGGAAGGGTCCCAAAAAAAGTAGGACGGGTCGGGTTGGATATCAGGGTACCCGTTCCAGTTCTTGCTTGTGGAAACGCAACAAAATGCAGACTGACCTGCCTCAACCAAACATAGACCCGCTGGTGGAAACAGGGCTAAACTGTCATCGCTATGGAGGCAGAACTTCATGTTGATCTTAAAACTTTTTACATGCATGTACAGCGCTTGGAGAAAATGGAGATCACCTGCATGTTTATGGATCAAAAACTGACACCTGACATTATCTATGTAACCGACAAACGCACAACAAAAAACACAAGCAACTCAATGATCCATAGATAATTGGCCCCCCCTGTTTGGTAAAGCATATCCATCTAGCTGTGCAGCGCTGCTATGTACAGAGAGCCTGACAACTGTGGCACTATTTTTATCCTCAGAGGCAGATGGTCAAAATGGGTGCACCCGTTTCACCACCTCGCCTGTTGGAAATGACATGGAGTGTCCCCTGACTCGAGCAGCTAAAACTTATTGTCACGCAGCAACAGGAGCAGTAAAGCTACGATGCATGGCTGCTCAGAGCAACTCAACATTTTTACTGGCTCCGTGTTATTAAAAGAAAGGGTCAATCTGTCGGCTGACAAAATCAATCAGTTAATCCTAAAAGTAAATGTGAACAACTGAGTAAAGTGAAACTAAGACCGGAAAGTTCACCAAAGCTCAAAAGAGCTGTTGGAGGACATCTATCTGGCCAATTGTAAGTCGATATTTACTGGAAAAAGCTTAGTGCTCCCTTATAAAAAGCGGCTTTTAAAAACAAGGAAGTAGTTCATCCTAACAAAAAACTATTTTTAAACCAAATAAGCTCTTTAATCAACATAAAGGAACCAACAAAAATCCCCCGGCTGGCATTTTGAACCACTTCTGAAGAGCCATAAAGTTGAATATTTATGTGATTTCCCTTAAGAAATACACAAGGAAACATTTAGAAAAGTTTTACAATTAAAAGGTTTTGCAATATGCATGCAGTCTAATAGTTATGCAATTTTCTGTTAGGAGACAAAAAACATCTTTTATATTAGAAAATGACCAAACTTTGTTCTAACATTAATAGAACTACTATTTTATTAATGAAGCAGTACACATGCCAGTGCTGTTCTTGGGTCTGCGTTTGAACAGTCTTTGATGTTCAACTCTGAAAACTCTGCCCTGATCTGAGCATTTCTGCCCCAAAAAGAAAGATTCTGGTATGTGTGTCATCACCAGGTAAAAATGTCAAACCTGGTCAAACTTGGGGGTTAAGTTACAATTTCCATCAACTTGCCTTTTGATTTTCAGCTTTTACATCCTTGATTTAACTGTGTTTAATCAAATATGTGAATAATACACAGAGAAACATGTCATTTCAGTCTATTTGTTCCCCAATTCAAGCCTCTTAAAAAATATTCAACAGCAGCTAAGCTTTCTTTGACAAGTTTATTTCAGTCTCATTTAGTTAGTAAATAAAAACACCTGGAAATAAAAGAAAACTTTGTTTAACCACTAAAATAACACATCAAACATGTTTCCTGCCTCTTCTTAACTCACCGCAGGAAAATATTGTTGATCTGCTTCCTGATGAAGGCTCGTAACCCCAGGAACTTCCCGTAAATCCGATGCAGGATAGTCTTCAGGAAGTCCCTCTCCCTCGGGTCCTCGCTGTCGAACAGCTCCAGCAGCTGTGCAGACAAACACAAAATGACAACTTTCAGTCCTCAAGTATTACAGCAGTGCAGTATTTTTGCACAATCCAGTGAGCCGAATATATTTTATCGGGGTTTTGGTGGAAAATGTACGGTTGAGATTGACTGTGCGGAGGACTTATTTTTTTTTTACATACTGCAAGAGAAGCAGGCGTGCAACATAATCTCTGACCTGTCAGCATTTCATCTCACAGTCAAAACTGTTACTGTACAACTGTAAATATCCTGCTTTTGCTGTGCATTGTGCCAAATAACCTCCACACCAACCAGAAAAGCTTGTTTGTTTGTTTTTTCAGATGTAAAAGATGCAAAGACAGAGAACTTTGGGGTATGTGTGGTGTCCCTATGCCCATCTAATCTAGCTGAGCATGCATTGTCTAGATATCTTTCCAGTTTTGGGAGCTTTAAAGTCTAATTTTGGCCACACTCAAATAAATTTTTCCCCCTAAGCACATAAACACGCACAAGTTGCAGGCCATTGACTTAACAATGACCTACATCATTCGCTATATGTTCATCTCTACAATTGATTATCATTTTATTTCTTGTTTTAAGAAAACTACACCCCCCTCAATATGCTACCAGCTACCCACATCTTATCTAACATACAAACTAAGCGCTCAATAATGCAAACAGGTTTGAAACCCCCAGCAGAACGCAGCTATTTGCAGTAACATATGATGAGTCATCATTATAATACAGTTGAGGGCAGCAAAGTCACTGAGCCAAAAGGAGCATTTTCAGGATGCAGTCAGCTTCAGGGTTTGGTGCTCATCTTCCACTGGCATGTCATCGCCACCTTGGTGACAGAGGCTGACAGTCTATTTTTAACCCTGCTTACAATCAGGAAAACTATTTCATCATGTTGGTGCACACATGTTTTCTGCTGCTCTGCATTGATTCCTTTTCATCTAGTTACTTCATACATTTAATGGTGAAAGCAACATTTTTGTGTTGCATGAGTCTTGCAACTGCAAGTTTGCCCAAGAGCATCACTGAGGCAGGTTTTAGGATGTTTCAAGTGTAACTGGTCCCCGCTACTTTGCAGTTGGTTGTATAAGATATAAATATATAAATATAAAATATAAATGAAAGTAGATTTTGAGATTTTTTTTTTTTTTTTTTTTTTTTTACATCTAATGCTTCCACTTTACCTGTCCTTGATATATGTGGAGAAGGCAAGACATTGAATGCAATGCTGTTAAATATGCAAGATTGCTTCGAGGCAACTACTGGATTTAAAGCATTTCAATATGATGAAGTGACTTGATTTGTCAGGTGTGCCCCAAACAAACATTTTCATCCATCATTCAGGTGTGTGTTTATAGTGATAAATGCATATCTCTATGAGATATGCAAATTTATGTAAGAATGATAGATCAAAACATCAACAACACTTGCTATCCACATGCAAAAAAGTTTGGTTACATAACCACTCTGATCAGCATTAAAGCTGATCAATGGCCACAAAATTTAATATTGATACTGGGCCTGACAACATTATGAAATGAAATCTGCCACAGTGTAACGTAGTCATGCTGGTTGTGCCTGAGGCAACATCAATATTCAATCACAACAGGTCACACTAGAACCTGAGGTTTTTTCAGGAGCCTGATCATTGTCAAGCAAAGAATGTTTACTTTGAATCATGACCTCAGAAATAATTCATAAAATGCATTTAACGTCTACGCACAAGCATGCTGGAATAAACGTGCTTTTATGGTTATGACAATGTTAAAATAATGGACAGAGACACACGAACAGATGCATGCTGTATATTCAAGATATGACAGTATAAAGTAGTGAGAGATATGACTTCCAAGTGAGAGCAGTCTTCTATTTCTGTCCAAAACCTCAGGCTTGCACTGACACTGGACAGACAATGTCACAGTAGAGGGTCAGCTGTGTTGCAGCGAAGCTGGATTTGGATTGTTCCTGCTCAACTTCCTTCTTTCCAGCTTGGTAACACTTCACCCGAATACAGGAAGAAAAACAAGACAATAATCTAAACAAATAAGGGAGAACAAATGTTTGCCTCATTGACTATGTGGCACAGGTTTAACAGGAAAAAAAGCACCCAAACAGATTACTGTGTTCATACTCATTCGTCTCAGCTTGTGTACAGTGGGCCAACTTGGGCTCACTCATTTAATATTAGTAATAACAATAAAAATACATTTTATTTAAAAGTACTTTCAAGACCCTGAAGACCTTTAAAATATTAAAAATTGGGCAGTAAAGAATAAAATCAACAATACAAAATGGATGAATGGCAGAATAATTTGCAATTAGTGGTTACAGTGAAAGTGCAGTCTTGAACAGGTGGATTTTGAGTCTGGATTTGGAATGATAAGGTGATACGAGGGGGTTTTAGTGATGTTTGAGGTGACGTATGGAGGTGTGAGGGAAGAAGGTGGGAGTGTAGAGTTGAGTTTGCAGGAGAGGTAGAGCTGGGCATCATGAACGTTAAATTTGCAGAAGATATGGCTGTGGGGAAGGAGGTAAGTGATGAAAAGAAAAGACTCAAGGACAGAGCCCTGGGGAACACCTGTGGTGACTGGGAGGAGTCAGATCTAAATGATTTCAACTGTTTGCAGCCTGAGAGATAAAAGTGAAACTAGTCAAGGGTAGTGCGAGTGATGCCAATGGAGGAGAGTCTACTGAAGAGAATAGGGGAAGAGATGGTGTCAAAGGCCGCATTCAGATTAAAAAAGATGAAAACGGAGAGTAAACCAGGGTCAGCTGTGATGAGGAGGTTGTTGGTGATTTTTATGAGGGCAGTTTCTGTGGAAACCAGATTGGAAAGACTAGACTTGTGAATAATGATGAAATAACACCAAAAATGAGTGATGGGTAAATAATGGTAGTTATGAGGGGAAGCGGAGAGGAAAGACCAGATTTGCCCAAGGGTGTGGGTCAAGGTAAGGTAATTATACAGTGTATACAGGTATATTATGTATGAATTCTTTTATTGTGTTGGTGTGTCAGTGTCATGGCATGGGAAATGTGTCTAAGAATTAGAATCAGAAATACTTTATTCTTCCCAATCTGGGAAATTGCTTTGCAGGAGCAACATCAACCCAGAAAGAACATACATCACTAACAAGTTAAGGTAAAAGAACAACCTAGATAAACAAGAACAACTTAAAATCGTGACAAAAATATAAACTATAAGATTCAAGGTTGAGAAGTGTGCAATATTTAAATGTTCAAATTAGCAATATAATGTACAATATTCAAAGTACCCATAGCAGTATCGGTAGTGCTTAAATGTACAGTAGTATTACTAGACAGTGCTGTAAAAAAGTAAATATATTAAATGGAAATTGAGACTGTAAATAATGACAAGTGACTTTAACTTTTATTGCACAGTGCAATTGCATGTGGCAGGACAGATTTCCTGCATGTCTGGATAATCCTGTAAGGGATGGACTGTGACACAGCCAGACATGAAAATAAAATTCATTCATTCATTCATTTATTCATTCAGTAGGCTAAATACTGACAGTTAACATAAAGAGCAATAATTTGATAATTTGATCAACAGAGTACTTTGAATAAGAAAATGCCAGGTAAAAAGCATTTTCTAATAATTGTAACCCAAGTTAAGTTGTACACTGAGCTGTGGAGGCTGCCAACTGCTCAAAAACATATGCATTACAGAAACGTTTTGGTGGTGAAAAAGAAACCTGAGTAATGCTGTGTGTCTTGGGAGATATGGACATAATTAAGGATTTTGGATGTGGTTTTGAAAAGAGGGGGGAATGGCAAAGAGGCTGTAATGTGGCTTCATGAGTCTTTTATAGGACTATTCTACATAATATGTACAACAAAAGGGAACAGATCGGGCTTTTGCCAACAAATATGGCTTGATGTGCATGCATCAAAGACAGGGCCATAATAACCTTTCATAATAAATTTACTTTCCACTTTCTCTCTTTCTTTTGTTTTTTTTTTAAATTCTCGCTCACTCATTAATCAATAACCTTATCATAAACATATTTTCAAAGTTCAGAGACTTCTGAAAATGTAAACTGTCAATATTTCTGGAGGATTTTCCTGCTTTAAGGTATAACCCACCGAACTGGACAGAGATGACACTTGCAGTACTACAGTAGACGCATCAACTTATTCAATGTCAAAACAGTTATTGGGATCTTACGATTTCTTTGCATATTTAATTGAAGACTTCTCTACTGTAACTACACAAAGCACTGCAAAATTTCAAACTGTATTTATCTATATGAATGAGGGGGGTCCAGGCTAGAACTGTAATCAGCTCCAGCTGCTGTCTGAGGCAATTCTAGCTGAGACTGTCATCTTGTTTAAGTAAATGCGTGGTCTGATTCACACTCCTGAAAATGTAATTTTGTGTTTAACTGCAAAAGGAAACATACAAGTCGGGAAATCCTAAGATGAAAATATTTCTGTTGTCAGTAGTTTTAAGTAATAGTTCATAAATCAGGAACATAGTTTTGTATTAGACACAAAGTGAGTAATGCAGAGATCTTGCTGCTTATGGGACTCGCAGGAAACAAATTTACTCTTTTAATGGCCTGGATCCTCAATCTTTTCCTGTTCTTGGCAAAAGGCAGTGATCCCCTTGGAATTTTGAACAATTTCCATCCATCTTTTTATGTAAATCTTTTAGTAAATTCAACTTCCTTGTAATCTCCGTTTAGAATGCTGCCAAACAAACCAGGCTGAGCGATGCTGTCTGCCTCCTCGCTGCACATGCACTTTGGATGATGTTGCACAGACACCCATCTATAAGAAGGAATTAGATCAATAACTGGGTCAATGCTGCCTGCACAAATTCAGTCACTACATAAAAATACCAGTTGGTTTTTCAACTGAGCACCCTGATTAAAAAGGTGTTTTCCATCAGTCAGATTGGTAAATTAGATCACCTAGTTCTGATCACAACTTACAAAAAACTCCTGAAACGTGATGAAATATATGAATTCTTTGGAAATCAGATGTGGATTTTTACTTTGAATGCAACCGACTTGTGAAAAATGTTCACATAATCTTGAGCTGTGAGCTCAAAAATCCCATATGGCAACACAAAAACACTCCAATGCTCCCTCAAAGAGGAAAAAAAAAGAAAAGAAAAAGCTTGAAATACATCCTGACCACGTGTCCCACCACATGTTCCACATATGGTAGTTTTCCCACGATGAAAGCTGCTTTCTGCAGCAGCTGTGCTGAGCGCTAGCTGATCTAGTATCACCAGAGCATTGAGGGGAAAAAGCAAAATAAAAAAAAACTGGTAGGGCAGAAAGAAGATGAGCTGCACTGACAGTCACCAATTATTTACAGTACGCTGCTTTATTGTTCTGCTTCCTAGTGACTCTCTACCTCTTTCAGTGAAGTTTTCCCATTTCTCCTGCCTGTGTTGCAGCACACTCAGCGCAATCCTGGAGGATGCAATCCCATGCTGTATAATGATAACTTAACAGGCATTTTCTCCTCGCCCTCGCTGCTACCCAATCTTCCACCTTCTTCCCTCTGCTTCCACCCCTTCTCTCTTCCTGAAGAGTAAACAACAGGCAGCTATTTAAAGCTCCCAAACGACACACTCACATCATGGAAAGTCCGACCAGGCACCTCGGATGCAGCCTGGCCAACATTCCAGGCTGTGGTGCCTGTTAGACGCGACCTTGTAAGAAGTGAAGCATTCCTGCAGTAGGTGGGTACTGAGTCAGTACAGATGGAGATGAACTGCAGCGTATCGATGGTTTGATTCATCCACAAAAACATTGAAGGATGGTGAAGTGTCTTAGTAAATGCAGCTGTATCATTCACTTACTCTAATCATAAGAGGAATTTTACATTTTGGTGCCTACCTGCAGAACAAACTTCTGATCAATATGTCGCTTTGCGATGCTGGGTTGGAAGTCTGGATTTTCTAAGAACCGCAGCAGAAACTCGTACACCAGCTGGAAGATAAAAAGAATTTTTAAAAAATAGGTACACACACTTTGTAACATTAAAAAATAAAATGTTTTGGGTAAGTAGCAAATAAAGCATTACTTGCATGTGAGGCCAAGAAGCCTCCAGAGTGGGTTCATCCTCTTCCGGGTCAAAATCAGGATTTTCGCTTGGTGGAAGAGCCCGGAAAATATTGGTGCTGATCTGCAGGGTCAAGCAAGATTACAAGTAATTAAAATAAGTAAATAAGCAAAACAAGGGGACACAGACAGAGATGAAGCTAAAAAAAAAAAGTTGTTTAAAGATATCCTTTACGTAGAAATTTGCTTAAAAAATATATTCAAATATGTTACTATCATATAAATCATGATGATGCTTCTGACCCCAGCCTTCCCAGACCTTAAATTAAACAACACACTGTGTCAGTGAAGTTGGTTACAGTTCATTTGGATACACAACAAAAACCTGACATCTGAAGCAGAGCCAGGGCCTGAAATTCACTGCGGGATTGCAGGTATTGTGTATAATGTCTTTGAGTCCAGCAAGTCTTGCTCTTATAATGCAGGAAATTCCTGCATACAGTTGCAGCAACATAATGTGCAGTGAACGTTTGCATCGGAGCCAAGAAACTAGCGTAGAAGAAGACTAGCCTCTTGCTGACAAACCAAACGTTGCTGCCAGATTTCCCGTCGTTAAACTGATACATTCATGGACTGCAGGTGAAATACAAATCTAACTTCACATCACCTGGAGGGAGCCCAATGTTTGCCAAGTAAGCAAGCGAGTTAGCTTACTGATCCAGGAGAAAAGTCGCCATTTCCGCATTTTGATGCAGTGAAAAATGTTAATGCAGGTCCATCTGCGTAGGCTTCACCTAAATTTACTTTAGTTTTTGCTTCTCAGGTTACTCCTCTTCTGAGACGGATAACGATTTCTCCAAGGGGTCGAAGCAACTGCCAACTTCACCATTTTTCCCAGTGCCAGCCTAGCTGTGCCCAACATACTGTACTACTGCAACACAGAAACCGTATTTAGCAACCTGCAATGGCGACCTGTAATGGCTTGCAGATGTAAACATAACGCCATTGTCAAACCCGTTAAAACTTATTTTATATCCACTTTTTTTTTTAGGAGAAATATAATTTTCTAGGAAAATGCTTTACCTTCATTCTGCACTCCTCTAAACACTGCATGGAGGTAGAATTTTTTCCTAAAAAATAATGCTTAAAAAATGTTCCATTTTCAACCTTAAACAGTACTTTAATCAAATGGAGAGATTACGTAGAGGAATAGAGCATAGAAGAAAGAACCACCCAAACAACTTATTACACTTTTGCAGCTCAAATAGTCAACATATTATTACTTTTTTATACCAAGTTGACAAATACTGATGATATGTGAGTGGATAGAGAGAATGGAGACAGGACAAAAGAGAGCTGTCTAAGATGCAAACTAAGAAAGAGGAAAGAGACAAATGCTCCATATTAATCTGAGGTACGGGTAGGACACTGTAGTGAAGCTCCCTGTGAATGTCCCCCCCCCCCCCCCCCCCCCCAAGTATATAAATCTCCCATTGGAGATGCATGTAAGGGAGGAATTCCCCACACCCCCCACTGTTTTAAAAAATGAATTTCAGGTCCTCAGAGCACTCAATTGGTTACAATTGTCCCCTTTTCAACCATGTTTTTGAGATAATCCACTGACCAGAGTTCAGATAACTAGTATAGAACTGTAGAAAACCTGAAATAAGCAAACCAAACCAGGATCAGTGGCAACTTACGAACTAGAGAAGACAGCAACCTTTTGTCTGGACTATTTCTGATCATGTGTAGTTGTTTATACTGTTACCAAAACAGAAAGACACTGGACAGAACCATTACCAGTTCTGCATCTGCCACAGCCTCCTATTAAAATTCTGTACCAGAGACAATCACTGTCGACAGGTCACAGCCACCTCTATCCTGCTTTGTTATTTTTAGCGAGGGTAAATTTGGGAGTGACACACGCAGCAGCAGGGGCTGAAAAAAGCCTTTATTATGTGATTGGATGCACAGCATCATGCTGAAGTGATAAAGGTAACATCAAATTAACTATTGGCAACTGGAAAATCCGGCTGACACTAATGGGAGAGGAAGGCGGCAAAGAAATTTTAAACCCTGACAGCAGCCCGAATTCTGAAACGTTGAAAAATCCACTGGAAAACTTTCCATCCAAGCAATTTCTGCACAAGCTGGCAGCGCTGCCACAGACAGAAAAGCATTGGCAGATGTGCTAATAAAATACAACTTACTACAGCCTGTTGTTGCAGAATGCAGATCTGCAGAGAATGCAGAGTTTATAAAAATGTCAACAGCACGCATGCAAGAAAAAATAGCTTGTAACTGATTATTAATAGAAAATATTTAAATAATTCAACTTGCTGCACTGTTAACCCAATGTCTTCCACAATTTGTTCCCCAAACGGAAACAACTCCTCTTAAAATTTCCCATCTGTGCTAAAAATATTTGTGGATGTCTGTTTTGCAAGCTCACCCTGTTAGGATTCATTTTATTTATGTTGGCATGAGTGTGAAGCTCCCTGCCACAGCTTGAAACAGCTGCCTTACAGCACAGCTGCTTCAGTTTCTTAGCAACATCACAATGCACAGATGCAGTTGAGAAACTCACACTTAAGCAGCCACTTCATCCGTGACCTGGATTGTTCCAGAGGATGATTTAAAATGGCCGAATGTGTTGTGAAAACTGGAATCAGTGGAGACTTTACAGGACCTGTTTTGGCTGCAGCTTTTAAAGTCACAGTGATTTTCCTGGAAGCATCCAGAGATGATTAGGGCTCTGTGACATCACACACCGCTCTGCTGAAAGTGTCCGCACCAACATTTCAGCCTACATCTGTGACATTCAGACGATCTAGCTTAGATATGATTCAGCTCTTGCTGTTAGCTGAAGGGGATGGGAAGCACCCTGCTCTTGTGCCGCTGTAGCCCCCCCCCCTTCAAGGATGAACGAGCCCCTCAGCTCGCCACTGTTGCTGCACTGAGCCGTTATTTGCCAGCTTGTTGCCTTCCTGTTGCTTCAGTGAAGTCTGACACTGAAGAGCAGCTGTTTCCAGGCAAATGAAAACACCATCTGGTTAAAAAAACATCTAACATCTCATCTATTCTTTGACCAAATAGTAACACAACTTGTCTGTTTGCTGTGTTCAAACAGAGCAGTTATATCTAAAAGTTTCAGGGTGTTGGCTTTAATGGCATTTAGTAAAAAAAAAAGGCTCAATGAAGTATTAAATGCAGCAGTGCTTCTGTGCAAAGAGTTAAGTTTTTTTTATTTACTGACTTTGAGTAAAATACCAGGAAAGAAGTGGGAAAATAAATCATAAAATAATAGCCAAAGACTAAGATATCCAAAAATATTCCCATTTACGTAGCTGGATTCATCAAATGTCAGAACATGGTAATAGAAACTCCACTGATGATCTAATATGCTGCAGGGAATTTATTTAGTCTTGAAGAACTAAGTTAATTGAAAGGTTCGTGTGTCAGTAGATTTAATTTCGTTCACTACTGGCAGAGGCTCCAAATACTTGCAACTCAAAAGTCAAGCAACGTAGCTGTGTGTGACCCCACGCTTTCCTTTCAGGGTTAACCCATTTAAGAGCTGAGGCAGCCTGTGCATCTAGAAAACTTGACGGAAATGTCACTCTTTACTTAAAAGTAATATTAAAAATATTTGGGGAGTTAAATCTTACTCTAGCCTAAGAGAGAAAAGCACACCAAAGTTATATCTGCTTGAGAAAGGCTTTAAGGTCACAGCTTCATTTACAGGCTTATCAAAGTTAAACCAGACTCTCCCTTTACTGTAGTAACACTACATCATCAAATCAGGTGATGTGGTTGATCAAATGTACATAGACTCACATTCTTGGTTTGTTACTGTTTAACTGGTGTATTTCTAATGTTGTCTGTACTGCCGTGCCAAAAGAGAAAGTCTACACTGTCTGCGTTATAAGCTGCTGTGCAAATTCAAAGCTTAGGTCCAACTATATTATCTGCATATAAATGAATGCTCTTCATTTTCTCTCCTGCAGCTATAATGTATTTAGAAGTATGGCAACAAGTTTGACTAGATGTGAAGATGCATCACAAGTCCCGAGGTAAAAATGAGCAGCTTTCTCATCTCATCACAGTGCTGGTTTTGTATTAGCTGCAGAGCATGCAGCAGCTAACAAGTTAAATGCAAAACCTCTAGTTTTCCTTTTCCTTGTATGAGGCATGTTATAGGCATCATCGGGCCATCATAGGGGAACCCAGTTACTCTTTACATCTACACTTTCAGGTTTTTCACAATAAACTGTCAAAGACATTTTTAAAAACATGCTAGAGAAAACATCCTTACCAGGGTACGCTCACGGGAAACGCAAAGACTCATTACGACGCCAAAACAGCACTAATAACTTAGATCGTTACAAGAACATGAATAAAGTTCGGATTTGGGTGCACTGCAACCTGTTTCAGTCTAGGATATTGGTGCTTACTTTGTGTTTTTAAGTTTATAAACACGTCAGTAATTCAAAAACTGCTTATTACTACATGTTTATCATAAATTTAACAAACAGATGGATAAGGACTTCAAGTCTACCACACCATCATACCGTTTCACTTCAAATCCTGCAGCTACTAACACTTTCTCCATTAATTTTCAGGTGTACCACCTCACATGTTCACTCAACATCCCCTTTATCTAGCTGACACTTTGGAAATGGAGCAACCTTTACTTCTGCTCACATAAAACCCAAACTGTCTTTTATATTAAAACCACATCACCAGGAAAAAGCTTCTGCAAAAATCCAGTTTCTCTGTGACACGCCGTAAGTGATCTAAACAAATCACTGGTTCCCTCAAAAAGCAGATAAATCCCAAACTTCTGTGATTTGATGACGTGCTTGCTCATTCATCCAAAAGGACTCAGATCTAAGACTAGGTCGTCATCAACATGAACCGCATGAAAGTCCGGTAAAGTCTTGCAAGGTCCATCTTTTGTATAAATATCATAAAACACACCTTAGCGCCATCTCCATAAGGTATTTATACCTTACACTGAGTATAGTAGATTACATAATACACACAAGCATCAGGCACACTTTCTTAATTCCCCTAGTCACTTCACAATATTGAAAAAAACTATAGTTGGACAAAACAAGTGAAAACACTGTGGGAGGATGGCAAACATGGGAGGCGTGTGAGATATTTTCAGGAGGGGAAAAAGGAAACAGTTATTTGTGTGTGAAAAAGATGTAGGAGGATTCAGAACGGGTTGTTCTGAAAACAACGGAGCTGCAGGTGAAATTGGTGTAATGTTCAGGTAGCTGAAGCCTTTCACGTCTATAGGCGATGGCATCCGACGCCTAGCAACAGGTCATATAAAAGAGTGGAGAATCAGGAAAAACAAAGAGGAAGCATCAAGGTTACTTTTGGCAAAAAAAAAAAAAAGTTGCAAACAAACGGGGACTTCTACATCAAACATCACTCTTTTTAGCCAAACTTACAGCCTCTGCATTTATCCCTAACATATAATGAAGAAGTAAATGAAAACCACATGGGATGAGTGTTTTTCTATACATACTAGAAGCAGTAATTATAGACTTCATAACAGAGGCAAAGCCCTGTTGGCTGTTTGTACTCCTGACAACCTTGGTGATCAAAGCCGCCCTTGCTGCAGCAGAATAATGGACAGCACTTAAAGCACTTATCTCTTCATTGTCATGTGATGCCAAGCATAGAGTATCTGGGAGAGCCATCATCATGCCAGCTTTCTGACAGCAGAGCTGCAGAACCTGGCTGCAGGGCTCTGAACTGGGCTTTCCCTTCCAACTCGAGTTCCTCTTCACAGAAAATACAGCAATAACGAGCGACAGTCTGACATGTCTGTGCACCAAATCAAATTCATATTAGATCTTATTTTCATTAATTAGTTGGACTGAAAACATCAAGATTTTTAGATTGTACCTTGACTGATATGAATTGGGCCATAATGCACCAAAACCAAGGTTAGCCTTCAGGGTGCGCCCTTTTGTTTCCTTTCCCCCCCCCTTTCCCCCCCCCCCTTTTTTCCCTGGTTCCCTTTTTTTTTTTTTTTTTTTTTCCTTTTTTTTTTTTTTTTTTTTTTTTTTTTTTTTTTTTTTTCCTTTCCCCTTTTTTTTTTTTTCTCTTTTCCCCCCTTTTTTTATTTTTTTATTTTTTTTCAAAATGTTTATCTCGACTTTCAACCAAAATGGCCTTCCTGTGGCCGATCGCAGCAAAAACAGTCACAGTCTGCCTCAGTGTTGATATGACAGACACAGATTAATCAATGGTGGTCAACAGGCACATGTTGAAATAAAAATCATTAACTTCCCACTCTACCTTTCCAAATGATCGCCTTATGAAAGGAGAGAAAAAAAAGCCTGATGATAAAACCTATTTTTCCAAAAGCAATCTGGTGCAAAAAGTTTTCAGCCATTGCTCATCCTGCTTGTAATTACATTGCCAGGTGATGCTGAACTGTCCTGCAAAGCACCTTCAAGTCAATAAAAAGGCAAACAGAATTCTTTATCAATAGTTGCGATGCATGACATGAATTGCTGCCTACAACCCATTAGTAATCTGAAGACTCCTTGACTCATCTGAGGATGTGCTAACTGGCATCCATCATGATAATCTCCGTTGTGGAGTGAATCACTACAGCACTGACTGTTGTGCTCTAAATGCTGCACATGAGTCACTGTTGTACTGTGGGAGGAAGTTGCATGAGCACAAATCTATACAACACTGGTTAAAGATAGTTTGCCGGCTTTATCCTAAAGTTATATGATGTGCATTTCTGCAAACTCAGGGGATTAATTTCACATTGCAGACATGGTGAGAGATAAGATTGAGATAATTCAGCTCAGGTTTATCATTTTGTAATCGTCACAAAGCCCCTTTAGCATTAACTTGTTATTGGACAATGGAAAGTTAGTGTTACAGTTATTTTGTGCCTGACCCCATTGCATGTACAGTATATCTATGGTAGATACAGATTATCTAAACTGATGCAGACTCAATGGCTAAACTTTGTGCTATGTGATTCAGTGCAATGCCATTTCAGAAAAAAAAGATATGTAGTAAATCTTGAACTTAGAGTGGCAGCAATTGTTGCTGCAGAGGAAGCACAGGTGTTGTGCAACACCGGTGGTGAGAGAGTGCACGGATGGATGATATTCTCCATCTGTGTGTAATTATTTGCAATGTCAAAGAATAATCAGAGTGTACGGACTGTCAAACCACATAACTCCTAACTGCAGAAAAACTGGAATCTATTACAAGAAGTCATGGACCAAAGCTCTTTTTGTTATGTTTTGCTTTTTGGTTTTTTGTGCAAAAGCTAAGGCTGCAAAATATATCAATGATGTATGTCCATTGTAATTGCAACATGTGCAATATCAGGATCAATCACAATATCTCAGATATTTGACATTAAGCAGGACAAGCCCAGGTGTTTTACTGAGAACTGTACTACTCAAAGAGGAAGTTCAGCTGCCGTGCAGTTCTACAACAAAACAGCACACATACTGTAGGTGCAGATGTGGAATGCAACTCTCTGTCAAACATCTGAAATTAGCACTCGAGGTCCAAATTCATAATTGACCACAGTAAAATATGATAATCAATTCAGTGGAGAACAATTAAATGTTAGGGATTGACCGATATGGTTATTTCTTGACCGATACTGATTACTAGTGATCATGGACGCAGATAACTAATATTAAGAGCCAATATTAATTTACATTAAAAATGTAAAAACTGACATAAAAAAGTGAGATTTTCTAATGGATCACAACATGTTTTATCATGAAATGAATTTCATTGGATGGCTCCTACTGATTGATTGAATGATTATTGTCCATCAAACTCAACGGCCGTTAGCCGCGCCTCTTGCAACTATCCGTGAGCATCTCACAGTGCAGATGAACCGAGACCAATATGGCTGCTCACTGCTCTTATCTATGCCGCTGTTTGCTCTTAAAAAGAAAAAACGGATGTGGATCAAGTCATGGAGGTGTTGGTGTTTGCAGTGAGGATGTTTTTCACCACAGAAGAAGTTGGAGGTGAGATAATTATCACTTTTCGGAAACGTGGTTCCTCTGCTGTTTACTGGGAAGCTAGCAAGCTAGCCACTCAGCTGTTCTTGGTTATACATATTGGTTATGTTCTTGGTTATATATATATTATATATATAGCCGACAACTATAAGATGATGCATTCCTGTGCTTTGGAGGCGTGGTTTCGGGGGGTGTATATATTTTCAAATCTGGCTTGCTCGAACTGTTTTTCCAGGATCCCTTACCCTACCTTTGAAAGTAGGATTTTGTCATTTAGGGTGCTTTCACACCTGTTAGTCCGGTGCAGTGGTTCGGTTCCGCTCAAAAGTTGTAATAATGTTGCAATTCTCAACCAGTCCGGTTTACATTCACACCAGTACTTCTGCAAACGAAACAACCACTATGGATGATATACAGTATATCCACCCCAGGCACGTGGCGGCGCAGTTCTGAAAATAATGTTTTGTGTTGAAGCTGATGGCGCAGAAGAATAATCCCAGAAGAAAAAAGAAAAAAACTGCTATACACGTTTGTTGTGCTCTTCCGCTCGTAATTGTGGCGATATACAGTATTGTTATCATTACTTTGCAGCAAGTGCAAATACTGCTGTTGTTACAGCATGAAACTCGCACACGGCACGAGAGCACTGCAAGTTTTTTCTCTCTCCCCACGGGCAAGATGTGTTTCATTTATCATGTAGAATGAATAGAACTGCTGTAAATGGGCCGAACTGAGGCCGGACTGGAGTCCACATGGAACCGTACCGAGACCACTTTTAGAGATCGTTCTTAGTATGGTTCTTTAGTCCGGACCAAAACAAACTGGTCCACTTTCACACCTGCCCAAACGTACCTTACTTGCAGGTGTTCCGAACTCCAGTCCGCTTTAACCGGACCAAATCGTGTAGGTGTGAAAGCACCCTTATTATTGACTTGTTCCCAAGTATGTTTAGCTTCACTAGAGTTGCAACGGAAATAATGAGCTTAATAAAAGTAATAATGGTTACACATGAGATAACTGCAGAAACATGAATTTATGGAAATTACTCGTGCCATCACAAAGGGGAGTTATTATTCCAACACAAAATGTGCTCTAATGAGCTGAGCCTCAAATGAGCTGCAAGTTAAATATAAAGGAGACGGAGGAAGCTCACTAATCGCTAACTGGCGTGCTTTCACTACTGCTGGTGTCTATACTTTTCTGGAACCTCATGGTTGCAGGACTGTGGTGTTCAGTACAGCTGCATGCCAAATCTGCTTTCTCGGCTCATCTTAACGTTACCAGGATGCCGCAGCTTCTCTCTGTCTGTTAACTTGTCACGCTGTTTCCTCCACACACGCAGTGGGAGAGTGTAGGCGTGTTGAGCGTGCTGCGACCATAACCCCATCTGATTGGTTCAAACAGAGACAGTAAGAACTGATTACGGCTTCTTTTAACCAATCAGATGCTGTCATGGGAGGAGCTTCACTCAGTAGAGTAAAATAATGAAACCAGACCGTGAGTGAAACAATAAGCTGGATCATACTTAATTGTGGGCTGACAGCACATGGACCATGTGTTATCACCGATATCACATTTACAGTGATTGATACCGATATTCAACTAAATGTTAAATATCAGACGATAAAATCAGCTGAACTGATAATTGGTCGGGCCTTATTAAATGTCCTCCACTGTCCTCCAATACCCCAAATTCTGCCACAATATGGTTGAAACTAAATTCAGAATACTAGTATGCCCTTTCACATCTATAATATATAACAATGATATTTAACAATGACACTCCATATCGAATTTATTCCTAATAATTTAAAGTTCTTATTTATCAAAAACCTAACAGATGGACTGATTGTGACTTTTTCACCAGCAGTAGCTTCAAGAGTGAACAAATGCAATGTAACCAAATGGTGCGGACAGGTTCATATATAACCAGCAGGTTCATAAAAACCTGCCTTATTTCCTAGAATAATGGCTCTTCACCATGTTTCTGCGGTGGACAGGAGACTGCAGCAGCTCTCAGATCAGATCTACTTGGTGTTTGGAAATCCAGCTGAAGTCAACATGTTTTCCCTGACAAGGATTTTGTGTTCTTGTGTTAACTCTGAGCTTTAATGGAACAAGTGCGTTCAGGGGTTTTGCCTGACTATGGTAGCATGTACTACGCATGCTGCTATTTCATACACTGTCTAGACACGAGATCAGACTCCATTTTTTAATCCTGCCCAAGTACACAGTAAGTTAGTGACACAGAAGAGCCTTGTTTGCTGTTGAACATTAAACACTGGTATTAGTGGATAACCTGACACTTGAGAATTAGGTCATGATGTTTTTGCTTTGGGCTTAGCATCAGTTTATTTCCTAAATATAAAAGGGCCGAGGAAATTAAGAGACACACAAATAAGCTTAAACACATATGAGCATCCTCACCATATTAGTGATCTCTGGGTACGAAGACTCCACCAGCACGCCTCTGTTAGTGGAAACATAGTCCACCAGCTCATTTAGCGTGGCCCTCTTGATCTCTTTGCTCTTCAGGTCTGTCACCGAGTCAAAGAAGTCAAAGAGCATGCAGCACTGCTGGAGTTTCTGGGTGAACAGTTCCTGCTGCTCTGTGGAGGGGGCATCTGGAACAAAAGGAGGAAATACACTCATTGACTGCTGTAAAAAGCAGGATTCAATCCCCTACATCAGCTGAGATGGACAGAGTGAATTAGAACAAGTGTGTGTGACTGATTTTGTTTTGGGCATTCATGGCTGATCCAACACTTGGTTAAAAAGATCCAATCATACAACAAAACAGCCTCAGATGGTTTGGTTTATTTCATAATTATACTTATCTACCTAACCTGCATGATCAAGAGGCTGACAGACACAATAGACCAAATGTATGCCACACAAAGGCGACCCAGTCATTCTCGGCTTTGATCACAAAGCCTTTTATGGATTAGGCGGTGAGAGCGTCCAGGGTTATTAGAGCTGTCAAACTTAACCCCAGCTAAGCTATAAACAGCATCTGGCAGCAGCCCAGAAAATACGCTGACACACCGTACAGTGATGCTGTGCTCCAGCACAGCAGCAGCTCATCGATGAACACACAAGAGACTTTTTGAAACGGTTTTTGAAAGCTGTTAGAGCTGAGGTGAAGCCCCGCTGCTGCCATCAGTCTGATTTACAACAGCTCAACAGCCAGATACCCCCAACGGTTCTGGGGTTACGCTAATATATATTCGGTGTATGACAGCTGATGACAGTGAAGGGTAAAGGCCTCAAATAACATGAATATCTAAGATGCATACTTGGGCGTTTAATTAGATCTACATTTCACTGTGACCTTGACTTGCACTGTGTGGGAGGAAGCTTAGTTAAGACTCGTGGTAGAAAAACATACGCAGACTTATGAGAAATTCAAAGTGTAGAAAGAGAAAAAAAAAATCTTGTGTTTTATGACATCTAGTAAAACTCTTTTTTCGTTTTTTTTTTTTTTTTTTTTATAAATGATATTGAGGGACTGGTCCAATTAATCACCTGGTTTACACTAATGACTCGGCCATTCTCGTTACTCACAGTGCTGACTTTGAGCAGCTGATGGTGTCGGTTAGGGTGTGTAGTGTGATATTTTTAACTCTTAAGAGTGTTGTCACGAAGATACAAATGAAGGAGGACCAGATGCTGAAGTTAATTTTGCAGATCAACAATTAAATCTTGTGACTAAAGTAGAATTTTTGTGTCGTATTATCAGGGATAATGAATATAATATGACATTCATTGTAAATGCTGTAAACTGTACATGAAACCATCACAGTACTTCACATAGCTGCCCAAAACCCTCTTCATATGCTTTGTGCTCCTATAATACATCATGTATTGATTGAATCTCAATTATAAACCCATTAACCGATACCACTTTTTTTGCCAACCAAGTACGAGTACGAGTACTTTCATCTGAGTACTTGTCGATACCTAGTACCAATCCAAGTACCTAATTAATGAGGATGAGAAGCATTTCTTTCTTTTTTTGGGGGGGGGGGGGGGGGGGGGGGATTTGTTATATTTAAATAAAGGGAAGCATCTCTGCATGCTCAGATGTGATGTTGGCATGTTGCTGCTGCTTGCTGCCAGCATATTATGACATTAAACTACCTCGCCCGAGCAAAAACAAAAGCCTACAATAAGTCGTTAAAAGCTTATAAACAGCCTCTGATGCAGCTGGGGTTTGCTGTATTTTAGCAATGCATCGTCATCATTTCACATATTCACACTTATACCAGCTTAACAAACACATACTAGGAAAGCTTAGGAAACAGAATTAGCAGGAAATTTACCACTGACAAAGTGAATCCTGCATGAAATGTCCAAAACTGTATATACAGCTGTGTGGAAAGGTTTTTGCCCCCTTCCTGATTTTTTACTTTTTTGCATGTTGGTCACAATTAAATGTTTCAGATCATCAAAAAATTTAAATGTGAGACAAAGATAACAGAAGTAAACAGAAAATGCAGTTTTTGAATGAAGATTTTTATTAGTAAAGGAGGAAAAAAATCCAAACTTAAATGGCCCTGCATGAAAAAGTGATTGCCCCCTAAACCTAATAACTGGTTGGGCCACCCTTAACAGCAACAACTGCAATCAAGTGTTCGTGATAACTGGCAATAAGTCTTCTACAGCGCTGTGGAGGAATTTTGGCCCACTCATCTTTGCAGATCACTATCACACTAAAACCACTATATTTTATTGTTGGTATGATGTTCCTTTTCTGAAATGCCGTGTTACTTTTAAGCCGGATGTAATGGGACCTACAACTTCCAAAAATTCAACTTTTGTCTCGTCAGTCCACAGAGTACTTATCCAAAAGTGTTGGGGATCATCAAGATGCTTTCTGGCTAAACTGAGACGAGCCTTTATGTTCTTTTTGCTCAGCAGTGGTTTTGGTCTTGGAGCTCTGCCATGCAGCCATTTTTGCCCCCCAGTCTCTTTCTGATGGTGGAGTCATGAACACTGACCTTAATTGAGGCAAGTGAAGTCTGCAGTTCTTTGGATGTTGTTCTGGGGTCTTTTGTGACCTCTTGGATGAGTCGTTGCTGTGCTCTTGGGGTAATTTTGGTCGGCCGGCCACTCCTGGGAAGGTTCACCACTGTTCCATGTTTTCACCATTTGTGGATAATGGCTCTTACTGTGGTTCTCTGGAGTCCCAAAGCTTTAGAAATGGCTTTGGAACCTTTTCCAGACTGATAGATCTCAATTTTTGTGTTTCTCATTTTTTTTCTAAACTTTTTTTGGATCGCAGCATGATGTCTAGCTTTTGAGGATCTTTTTGGTCCACTAAACTTTGTCAAGCAGGTCCTATTTAAGTGATTTCTTGATTGAGAACAGGTGTTGCAGTAATCAGGCCTTGGTGTGGCTAGAGAAACTGAACTCAGCTTTCCAAAGATGTGATAAAACACAGTTAATTTATGTTTTAACAGGGGGGCAATCACTTTTTCACACAGGGCCATGGAGGTTTGGATCCCCCCACTAATAAAAATCTTCATTCAAAAACTGCATTTTCTATTTACTTGTGTCATCTTTGACTCACATTAAAATTTGTTTGATGATCTGAAACATTTAAATGTGACAAACATGCAAAAAAGTTAGAAGGGGGCAAACACTTTTCCACACAGCTGTATATGTGGGGGTACTGCAGGTCTGATGGGAAGGACAGAGGGAATTTTGAAAAGTAATCCGGGGACAAGATATGTCAGATGTATTTTCTATCTTTGTGTAATGAAAAGCGTCTAATTTAAAAAAAAAGATGTAAACTCAAAGCTGCCGCCGCTCTTATTGAGGAGTATTTTTCTGCCAGCATGGCGGCATAAACACAGCGAGTCACGTGACGTCTGGTATCGGATGCTGTCAGGAGCGAGGACTTTACAAGTACGAGTATTTCGGTGAATCCTTAGTTGATATAAATGTATGTGTCTGCAACAGATAAATATAGTGATAGCGAAATACATTTGGAGAGGGGTATTATGCTTTGAATTACACATTCTTAATGAGAAAACAGCTACATTAAAACTGCTGTCATGTGTTGATAATGCAGAGTTTCATTCATGTATATGTTACTGTGACACACAATCCTGCACACAAGCATGGATGGAGTTGCTCAATCTTCCTGTTAAACACTGCACTCCTCTTACAGTCACTTACAGTAACCATTACCAGGTATCAGCAGGTCAGGGTTGGACCTCTGATCAGGTAACAAAACCCTCTGTCTTCTATTCCCTCTCTCAATTACTTCCAAGACCTCCAAGAAGAGGTCAGCCCTGTGTGGTTTTTGCAGTGCAGTGTGCTGAGGACAGACGCTCAACCTTTATTTAAAGGCAAAATAAAATAAAATATCAAATAAATAAAACCTGAGAAAGAGACTTTAGGAGCTGAATGTCACTCCAAAACAAACTGAAGCAAAACCAAGAGAAAAGTGTTTTTTAAAAGTCTTCAAAACACTTTAAAGATCCCTGAATCCTGGTAAAAAAAAAAAAAAAAAAAAGTTCTATTACTCAGTGTTGCCCTTGCAACACAGAGGAAAATTACCTGCATATTCAGCTAGGAATATCAGTAAAATACCAAACAACAAATGAAAAACAACAAAAATGTTTGGCAACTCTCATTAACTAATTAACAGTACAAAATCTGTTTTAAACCTATTAGTCAAACATAAGTGAAAAACACAGTTAACTCTAGAAATCTCCTAAAGAACTCTTTGCAGGACAAAACAACTCAAGCAATCAGAACTTTAATCCAAAGCCAATAAATACAAAAGCAATATTTCTCAGCCTTTAAGTACCAGTGCATTCACACTCTGCAGCAATATTTCAAACACAGAGGAGTCAAGGCAAAAGGAGTCATGGTTCAGAGTTTCTTATTGAGCAGTATTATGTAACTGACCGGGTATTACCCCATAAACCTGAGAGGTGCTGGGAGATCTCACAGTCAGGCACGGCCAAAAAAAATTCACAATGAATTTCACACATAGTGAAAATGTTCCAGTGGTGTTGACAGCTGACCAAGTGCTTATGCAACTGAACTCTGCTGGTCAGACCTCTGGCTGCTGCTCAGAGTGAACTCAATATCCAAGTGTAACCGTACCAAATAGACTTGTTAGTACTCTACTCTGCCTTAATGCCAGTTTTCCAAAGTATCGCATCTCAAAAGGATTCCAAGCTGAAAGGGCAGACTGAATACCAAACCGGAACAAGAAGGATAAAAGGGCCACGAAGGCCCTGCGGCCATGTTAACATGACACATGGATGGCTCACATTTCTTCCCTGGTCGTGGCATGTGGCAGACATGTGTAGGACCGAGTGTCATAACTTTGACCTGCCGTGCTAAATTCAAAGCTTTACTTGCTTGTGGGGAGTGAATAAAAGAACAGTACACCAGCCTGACTGAAGCTTTAAGGAATAATTTGAGTTTTTTCTCTTCTTTTCAGATAATGGCTGGTTTCCATGATTGAAATTCATCTGAATGAGGTTCTGCTGACGATCCTACACAAAGAAAAACGTCTGCATCAATCTTAGAGTAAAACACAAGTGTGTGTGTGCAGTAGGCCAGCACATATTGAATGAATGGAGTCTGCACAGCAAGTAAACAGTAGTGAAAACATGCTCCCTTATTGCTCTGGATATAACTTTTTATAGGAACACTTGACAAAAGTCTGTTGAGCTTGATTTGGCACAACGGTAGCAACATTCACCTGGTGAATCCTTGAAAGCTAATTCAGTTAGCACAAGCACAATAACAAAGGATAAAGACGTGGATATTAAAGGCTTTTCCTCATATGACACTTAGACATAACTTGGCAAGCTTAAAAGGTCATTTCAGCATCTGTTTTATTTATTGCTAAAGATTTATAAACTTTGTGTGGTTGAGAGTGACGTTATGTTGACATCTTTCTCCATACTGAGAGAGTTGATTAAGAAAAGATTGGTATTTCATTGACAATTAAGTGCCAAGAAAAAAAAATGAAGTTGGAAAAAAAAAACAGCGTAATTACTGTACCTTGTTTTGATATTTAAATTAATTAAAAACTTATTTGTTCAGTCAGCTAAGTTTTAGAGTCACTCGAATGGTGACATTTCTTCCTGAAGACTAGAAAGAGGAGCATGATGCTAATCCAACCTGCAGGTAATAAAAAGCACAGTGTCTGCTGCCTCAAGAGAGAAATTATCGCATAGTGTAAATATTTTTAGGGCAGGAAATTAAAAACATTATAGAAAATGACTTGTTCTTATAGAAAGCAAAAATGGAATATTTCCACGTGCTTACAAACATCAAGTCAGGGCTGGGAAATGGCAGTACTGGTCAGCCAGCTGTGGATGTGTGTAGGCTGGCCTGTTTTGTCTCTAAAACTTAGCATTTATAGTGCAAACAAAGGCGGCATTTCAAATGGATCTTAAAATTCATCCAACAGTATCTTCTATGCTCATTATCATCAAACTGTATTACATCAGTTTAATCCCTATAAAAACATATTTGCTGGTTGCTTGGCAACCACAAAGAGATGCACACGTAAATCAACACTTGAGTTTTTGCACAGGTTAAAAGAGGGGATGGAAAATGTTCAGCTGTGAGCTGATTCGCTGTCCAGCGCTTCCTTCATTACCTCAATTATAACTCATGCTGTAACATGACAAACAGCTCAGCCTTAGGAAAACACAGACACTATATAAGCTCAAGGTTTTTACATACTCTACATACCTTGTCCTTTACTAGAAAAATAAATAACATATATATAATACATATACAGACGTGTTTTCTTATTGGGAATCGTCTTTATCCTCCTGAGAGAAAAGATAGCTGGGCCTGTGGATGCTTCCCCTAACGTGAAGCTATTTTTGTCTTTCACATAGAAATGCATTAGTGCACAAATTCCTCAGGGGGCTTTGCAAAGAAAGGACACTATTTCTATTAGAACCAAGACGCTATAACCAAAAACTGAGAATTTAAAAATAAAAACATAGAAGAGCTCAGAGAGAGACGCTGAAAAATCAATCAATCTGCCAGAGATCCATGCAGATTTTATTTCAGTTGCTGTTAATTTGAAGAATAAAGTAGGAGTGTGTTACTCCCACAAGAAATCTCACATACAGCCTCAGGAATCAATTATGCTACTATCTGGATGCAATACCATGCAATTTCATAACCACACATGGGCATGAGTCAGAAAGTGGCTCAGGGTTAAAACAAGATAAATAAAGTGCAAGATATAATTAAGTAATTCACAAATGGTCTAAACAGTGTTTCAGTCTCTGCTCCTTTACAGATTAACCACTGTGGCTTGAGAATAAATGCCTGTGTGAAATGACAATCATCCAATGGAAAAAAAGAAATTCCAATGCCTTTCCTACAAGGAGGTTTTAACATATTTTCATATAGAAATACAATTAATACACATACCTACACTAACTCAATCCTGGTATTAGGGCTGCACAATTAATCGTTAAAAGATCGTGATCTCAATTCACACTACATCAATCTCATTTCTACCCACAACAATTCTAAACATTTTTAATCATACTTATCACAAATAAGTTTCCATTTTCCCAATTTTTCAAGCGCCCTCAAAAGCAACACTCCGTTGCCTCCCCACCCCCAACCAATTTAAAATACAACTATGCATCTCCTAAAAATCTCCAACAAAGCTCTTGTGCAAACACATCTTTATTTTAATTACCATTTAAATGTTTGTTTGTTTTGTTAAAGTTTATTGTGCAAAAATACTTTTGGAAAAAAACGTTTCAGAGAATCGTGATCTTAATTTTAACAAAAAAATCCGATTCACATTTTTACCAGAATCGTGCAGCCCACCTGATACAAGTAAACAAGAGATAAGGGCAAACACAGAAAGTTTGTGGAAAGGATAACCTGTAGAAATAAAGTTCAAAGTTAAGATGCTACACACTCAAAAGCACCTCTTAATCCAGACAGGTTTGTATCAGGAGAGCGTTTCCTGCATTAAACAAAAATCTGGGTTCATGCCCGTTTTTAAGTCAGATCTATACCATCTGTATGTCTTGAAGTAAAGTAGGGTGATATTGTTTAATAGCTCCTTCTTGATAAAGAAAAAGGCTCACAAGTTGTAATAAAACAAAATTAACATTAGGCTCAACATATTTAAGTTTGCAGGAGTTTTAGATCGGTGCTGTTGACACATCCAACAGTAATTCAATTCAATGTAAGCTAATAAGTTAATTAAAAAAACACAACAGCTTACTGAGCTGCATCTTACAACATCAAACTCCAAACAGAGCTGACAGTTTTCATGAAGAAACAACATGTTGCACAAGATTTTTTATGATATTTTCTGGCTTTGTGTTGATATTGGTCATAGTTTTTCTGCCCACTTTAAGTAGATGAAGAACAGATTAGTTTGCCATGAAGAGAAAAACCATGTCAAGGCTACTAACTATCGCAGCTACTGTACAGAAAAACAACCATGTTTGGATAGCTGCACAACTGAATTAGTTATCTACTACTAATCCTATAATTACACAGCCTGGTGTATTGCCTAACTGAGCTACAGATTTAAATTTTCATGGAAATGAAATCATCATTAAAACCAGTATTACGTTTTGCAAACTGTAAAATATGGCAGCTCAGTTTACCATTTTCAATCCCTAATCAAAATTTACAAAGTCAAAATATGACAGATATCAGAATAACACAATATGTTCTTGAATGAATTCAGAGTGGAACATATACTGTGCAACAAAGACGACCAATTTTAATGACGAAACAGGAAATATGATTTCAGCTCTGCACCCACAGTACTGCAGCGAGGATGGAAGAAATAAGTGCATTAAGTTTTCAAATAACCACACAGATTAGCAACAAACTGGACAAAAACAATAAAACCTACAAAACAACCCTACGAGAACATAAAATTATCACTGAATGTGTCATGTTTATGTAAATAAATACATAAAAAACCCCGGATAGGTTAAGATGTGTGTGAACAGGGGAAGAAATGAGTTTTACAGATTGCTATGATGGGAGGAGCTTCAGAGGAAATATTGTGTATTAAACTGCACATACTGCTGTGAGGTGTCTGATGAGTTGAAGGAGTTCACTACCCATGAGAGCTGCATCCCTTCCAGCACAGAGTAAATAATTACATGCATCTAGTGTTGTATGAGGGCTCTCATTAACATACAGACAGCAACTATCTTGTATCCATTCATATGCACACTCAACCAGTCAAGAATTAAATGGCCACTCCAAGATATTCTTTTTTTTTTTTTTTCCCCCAAGATATTGGAACTCCAAGATATTCTTAATCTTAACGACAATCTTGCAAAACATTCAGGTTTATGTAGAAAAATCACAAGTTTGAGGTTGCAGTAAGATCTTACACTGTGTTCAGACCAAATGCAATTTGGGCGTCAAAATCGCGCCTAACGCCCAAAGTCGGACGCTGGGTCACTAAAAAGTCAGATGCTTGATTTCCAGCGCCTTGACGCCCCTGACGCGCGGCGAGGGATGTCCAGCCAAGCCGCGCTCGACGTGCCTCAGGAGCAGCCCCTCCTTTTTCTTTCTCCCGTCACCGGTCTGTCTGCACCATGACAGATGCAGGAAAGAGAGCGGCTCGGCTTTATGTGATAAATAAAGCAGGAAACATCGTCGTCGGACGCCTCTGCTCCGTGTCTGGTTCACCAGATGATTCCAGCTGTTCTGAGTGTGAGGAGTTTCACCATTTACTCCAGGAGCTGCTGACAAGGGATGCTTTCAGCCGTCTGATCCGGCCCAGTTTAACAACCCGCTGTCCCAATGGGGGGCAGCATTATATGCCCATTTCATCCCATCGGCACAGCAGGTCATCAAACCGCCGTTCAGAAACAGGGACCGGACACAGATCAGTTTATCCTCCTCTGTCTTCAGAGAGAGAGGAGATTCCCCTGGTTCTTCTGGGTGTTTCCCCTCCAGTCAGAAAATGTGTGTCTGTGTCTTGACTTGCTACGATTGGTCGACGCCCCGTGTCGTCAAACGCTCAAAATCTTAAAACTCGCGGCACGAAACGTGTGTAACGCGCCTGGACGCGCCGTGCCGCAGGGTTTTCAACACCTCCTCGATGCGCGTCGGCCATTGACTTTGCATGTAAACCTGACGCCCTTGACGCCCAAATCGCGCTTGGTCTGAACACACTGTCAGAGTCCCAAATAATTTAAATTTGACATATAATGTTTAGATGAGTAGTGTAGCTCACATGCAACAAAAACACGGATGTAATTTTTTATCTCTTCATGAGGTAAGTACAAATGTGATTCATTGTTACAGAATTGTGAAAATATCACATTTTAGAGATAGAGCAGCTTCTGAAGAGATAGATTAATCTGATGGCTGTTGGTTTGATGACTCATCAATACACAAACCACTCATCTTATGAGTCAAGTCACAACACACCTTGTTGCTGTAACAGCTGTTGCTAAAAGCAAGTGCAGACAAAGTCAGCTGGACAAAAAATGAAATGTGCAGTGCTGATACAAGCATGTACTGAGGATAAAAGCAAATAAGGAAATGTCTACTTAGCCTCATTTCCAGCAAGGAGCCCAGCTCGAGTTGGTTTGGTACAGATTGGTTCAGGAAAGCCTAGTATCTGTCCTCCTGATCTCTAGCCAACCATACCCTTACCCATTAGGCATCAACTAAATAGCGATAGGTGTGTCAGCTATGAGATAACATGATGTAACAGGTGACGGAAAAACAAAGGAGGAGAATGGCTGATATCCAGCAGCTTGGGTTCTTTCTTCTTGGCATGAGATTTTAAAACAAAAAAATCCAAATGATGTTGCTCCTGCTTTGTTCTTCGGGCTGAGTTGCGGGGGAAGTGATGATTCACTTGATCAATCAAGTGATTTAAGTGTATCAAGGTATGACTGGAACCCCAATGGAAAAGTCCAAAAAAAGGAAGGTTGGATCAGATAATTTGCCCAGTTTCTGCTGTGGAAACACAAAAAACATGCGTAGCGAGCTCGAACTGTCCCATACAGATCCAGACCCACTGACTTTGGTCTGTGTGTGATGAGACACTCACCAAATTTATGACTTTTAAAAAAAATATCAACGCAGATAATCAGCATTTACTCCACTGCTTTTTAAGTCTCTGCTACAATAGTTTTTCAAATGTTACTACAGAGACATGATGGCGTCATTTCCTGTCATCTGTGAACTCCTCAATGTGAATACACAAACAGAAAAACGAGCAGACCAGTACTGACAGAGCTGTCAGAGGGGCGGAAACCCACAACTCTGAGAAAGAAAACTGGAATGAAAACAGGATGCACAGATTTCTGCATGACTACTGCAGCTATCTGTCAAATAGCAATCTGTGCTCACCGACCCATAAATAAAGCAAGAAAACCATAAAACAGCACTTCAACTTTTTTTGAGCCAATGTCCCCAATCCAATGTCCAGGTCCCCTATGGCCCCCCAACATTAAAACATAGGATAAGATCTCCTGGGTGTTTGTGTGTGTGTGTTTTGGTTGATTGTTTATGTTTATGTTTATGGCAGCCATACACAGCAGAGCTTCTGGGCATTTCCAAAGTAGAATAAACAAAGATAGACAAGTAACAAAGCAGGTAATCAAATGGCTCCCCTACTGAGCGAAGCAATGTTTTCACCCACCAGCTAACCAGATGTGATGATTTTGGCTTAAGTTCCCGGATACTTGCCATGAACCATAGGCTTCTTATGAACAATAACTATTGTCCTGTGAGTCACCATCACAGAGCAAGAGTGAATGAGTTGTGCTGGGTTTGTTGTCTGATAATGCCTTATAGAGGCCCATTCAGTATGCTGCGTTCACTCCCATTATGCGAATATATGCGGATCGCAACTAATCTAAATATCCTCTAAGGGTGTCAGAAAGATACAGAAATTTAACTAGTGAGTAAATGTATGTACTAGAAATAAGTTCCAGGTTGAAAAAAACATTATCCTTAAACTAGGTCAAAGCTGCGCAAAAAAAGCATGCGCAAAACGACAACTAAGAAAGTTTGTACTAGGGATGTAACAATATGAAAATGTAATATCACGATTATTGTGACCAAAATGATCACGGTTATGATTTTTAACGCGGTATTATAAAAATACCCTCCAGCGTCTTTAAAAATATCCTAAATGCGTCTAAATGTCTACTTTGTCATTTATAAAGGAGGAAAAATCTCGAGAGAACTGTCCACGTGGGTGCCTTTGTTGCCTTCTGCCATGTTTTCACAAGTTAAACATTGAAAACTGCGACTACTACTGCTTTTCCAGCCAATGAGCAGCATCACTGGGAGTTTTTCAAAGGGCGGTAATCAGTCACGGTTTTAACGATAATTAAAATTTGAAACGGTATTACTAATCGTTGGGAATTTTATCACGATTAACCATTTTTTTTTTTTTTTTTTTTTTTTTTTTTTTTTTTTTTGTCCTGTCCAGCATCGAAGCAAGCAGAATGGAAATCTGATTGCTTTATTCTGTTGAACAGTTTTGCTTTATCAAGCGGAGCTTTATGAACATAAGGCTCCACTTGATATCATGTTTATTCATTTTATTTCTTTATTTAAACATTTGTCTATTACACCATTCCATTTCATACTGCTGGGCCTGACAAGGGAGAAATGAAAGTGAATAGAGGTAATGATAGAAAGTGAAACAGAGAGAGAGGAGTAAGGAAGAGGAAGAGAGAGAGGAGAGAAAACATGAATCCACTTACACAGTTCACTGGTACATCTGTACCGCGATCCCTAAACAACCAAGGTCTCTGTTGGAAAACAAAACAAGCAATCCCCTACAGGAGGACCTGCAGGTGGCTTAAATATCCTCAGATCATACAAACACACGCAGAACTACGCAGAGAAGAGGTACAACCTAGTCAGCGCAATGGGAAGTAGAGAAGAGGTACAACCTAGTCATCGCAATGGGAAGTAGAGAAGAGGTACGACCTAGTCATCGCAATGGGAAGTAGTGTCACAGTGTCAACATGCATAATAAAGGGTGCTCCGTGGTGATACAGTCATGCAGATGCAGCCTCGTCTCTGCAAGGAGGAGGAAGCCCGCAAGGCTCGCGACCCAGGCCCCCAGCAGCCACCCAGAGGCCCAGATCCCAGCTACCCCCCCCCAAAGAGCGGACATGCATCCCCCGAAGGGCGGCAAAAGGCGGCCCCAGCCGGAGCCCCCCGCAGTCTGGAGGCCCAGGCCCCAGCGGACCAAGACCAGCAGCTGCCGACCCCACCGGGCGCCGGGCGTCCCCCGGAGCGGAGACAGCGCCGGGCCCAGGGTTAACCATTTTACCGGTAATCGTTACATCCCTAGTTTGTACCTGTGGTGGGTTCAGACTAGGGGTGCCCAAGTCCGGCTCACGAGAACCACTATCCTGCAATTTTTAGAATATGCCCCCTCCAACACACCTGAATCAAAAGGCTAATTCTCTCATGTGCATGTCATTCAGCTCTGCAGAGGCCTGGTAATGAGCCAGTCACTTGATTCCGGCGTGTTGGAGAAGGGAAGCAACCAAAAGGTGCAGGATAGTAGCTTTCCAGGGCTGGACTTGGGCACCCCTGGTTTCGACCACATAATTAACTGGAATTTACCTCCTAGTATCAATCACTCTGAAAGGTAAACATGTCAGAGCTAAGACTTTTTAATCAGCAAACTCCTAAATAGGTTGTCCTCTCAATGCCAGTCTAGAAGCCGACCTCACCAGCAGGGTAGCAGATTTTAAAGAGCAACACTTCTCCATTTCTTATGAAATGCTGTGATGTTTCACAAAGCACCAATATTTCTTAACAGAAAACGCAAATGCCAGAAGAATATAATTGTCGGAGTGAAAAACAGCACAATACTGTATCTGAGATTACAGCAGTTACACAACCACTTTGTAGTTTAGTATCTCTAATTTCATTGTTCCAGTGACTGATGTGCTGTGCCCCTGAGGAATAGCATTCATCTTCTCTGAACTGCAGCGAAGGACAAGAAACTTTCAGTACTCTGAGGCAGCATGTAATCATACACAGTATATGTAGTTTGAGGATAGCTTCACCGTTGTGAAATCTAAAGAACATTTTGGGGTTTTTACACCGCTGTGGAAGTTTTACACCATGCATTAAGTGTGCCAAATGTTAACCTCCATTTATATTTTGATTACTACTGTTTAGCAGCAACCTACAGTATTACAGAGTTGATCAAACTACAAGATCTAAATGATTTATTTTTCAAATTTTATTCAAATTGAGTCAAGGCTCTAACACTTGGGTAAAACTGTGGACATGTTCCAAGTCTGAACAGTGTGAACAACAGTCACCATGATGGTGTAAACACTGGAGAACTTGACCTATTCACTGTTGAATATAAAACAAACATATTTACATTATAGCTCTAAAATCCAGAGCTTAACTTAACTTCTTTATGCCAATCCCTGCCCTTTTCATCCCCATCAACACAACAGTTCACAGAACTATAACCAAGCAGAAAGAGATGAAAACAGACTGGGGGGGGGGGGGGGTATGCAGGTTAACTACGAACACTGACTGATGAGTCCTGCAGTCATCTCCCAACACTCTGGCTACACCAATCTACATAAAAACCAAATCAAATTCTGAGTATTGACCTGTAGCTTAACATCTGTTCATCTGTTAAATGCTGAAGTCACATATAGAAACAAATCAGTGAGAATTATGATTTACACAGAGCAATTAATACATTTATTTAAAGAGGACATGAGTTTATATAATGTCCACCCACATCCTTATAACTGCCTGCCAATTCAGCACCAAAGACATTTCGACAGTGAGCTGCCTTCCCAGATTCGTCCAAGATTTTTTCGTCAACGTTTTCCTTTATTGAGGTTCTCTCAGGGTTTGAGGTTGATCTATAAATCCTCCTTACACCCTGATAGTTTTGGACATAGTTTTAATAAAACCAAACCGTGGAAACCTAGAAGACATGAAACCTTCTTTCTCTTATCAAAAGCTGGATATATAAACTCAGATTTGGTGCAACTTCCAGGCAACCAGCTTACAATTTACAAGGTGAGATTAGATTAAAACCCCTAGAGTTTGCACATCTAGTGGTGCTCCTGTGAAGAGCAATGTCATGGATTCAGTGGCTCTGACAGATTTTACAGTAAAAATGCAACAAAATGGGTTTAAGATGAAATATCCCAGCCTCACAACAAATATACTATTGTTAAATGTTTTACTATGTGTAGACCACAAAACATGAAAAAAAGTCAGTGTGAAGCTGCTGAACTGGTTGGATGAGACTGCACGGTGGTTGAATGTGAATCTGAGACTCCACATTTGTTTTAACTGAACATTAACATAATGCTGGCAAAATACGGTAATGAAGAGGCAGGTCAGAGAACATCAAGAAAAGTATTCGTGTAAACGATGGAGGGGGGGGTAAAGGAAATTTTCTAGGTTTAAGTTAATAAAAAACTGAGTTTTAAAGGAGCTTTCATTTTCTCTACATTGTAACACAATGTAGGGCAAATGAAGAGAAATACAGAGAATGCTGTCAAAAACTAAAAATACATCCAGAATGTCTTAAATTTTATTAGTTTATTTCACATAATGTAATAAAGATAATCCATTGTAAACAGGTTGCATTTCTCTCTCTCTCTAAAAAAAAAAGGGATTTGTTTTAAATTAAGAACACATTCTGCAATGTTTAACCATTCTAGGAAAATTGGCAAAAAAAAAATAATTTTTTTTTAAAAACACCTCATGGATTAACTATTTAAATGGAGTAAATGCTGGATTCTGGTCTCTTTTAAAAGCTAACCAGTTAGCTTTAAAAAAAAAAAAACTTAGAAGACCCAATCACTACACAGTCTGATGCCTCACCCAGTTAGAGTTCAAATATGGTAACAATAATACAACAAATTAATGTTTTTCTAAAACAACTAGGGATGTAACGATTACCAATAAAATGGTTAACCGTGATAAAATTCCCAACGATTAGTAGTACAGTTTCAAATTTTAATCATTGTTAAAACCGTGACTCATTACTGCACTTTGAAAAACTCTCTATGATGCTTCTTATTGCCAGGAAAAGTATCAACACTCCTAGTTTGCATTACTTAATTTCTGAAAACATGGTGGAAGGCAACAAAGGCACCCACTTGGACAGTGCTGCGGAGATTTCCCCCCTTTAAAGAGAACAAAGTAGATGTCTAGGCCCATTTTGGATATTTTCAAAGATGCTGGTGAGGAATTTCAATAATACCGCGATAATAATGATAACCGTGATCATTTTGGTCACAATAACCGTGATATGAAATTTTCATACCGTTACATCCCTAAAAACAATGTTCTCCAAAACTTCCTGTTTAACTAATAAAATCTGTAGATAAGCAAGGAAGCCCCAACCTCCCTTAAGTGAGGTGTCATTCAAAAGGAAAGATGCTGCAATCTTAAGTCACCCGTCAGAAATGTTTACACAAACAGCAGAAGACTAAGAGAAAAGGGACAAATAAACAGTAATCTATGGGAATACACTGAATAATTCATTTTTGGGGGGGACAAATGGTTTACTGAACTTCTGTTAGGACAATTTTGCCTAAAAATATTGGTAAGTGGATGATCATTGTTCATTTTGTGTGGAACTGATAGTACTGCCCTGTGGACCCTGCCTCATAAAATGCTTCGGCATCAATTGTATCACAAGATCTTCAGCTTTCTAACATTATTTCACATGTACTTGCGTATGAAGTAAAATTATGTGGACAACATCTGATGGCTTGCCAACAGATTTGAATTTTTTAAGGGGTTAATTTATCACATCCTTCATCATAGAAGTGTAAAACACTTCCAGATAGACGTTAAAACAAAAGCAATAGCAATAAATGAATGAATGCAGCAGTTCTGCAGTCATGTCAAGCCTGATTGTGACACCAAGTTGTTTCCTAACCTGTAATTTCAAATAACTAAGACTTTGTCAGATTTCTCTGTAAGGTTGGGTAGAAGGGTGTGTCTGTATGAAAAAGAGTGACTGTGTTAGGTTGTGGAATGTATGAGGTCAAAGTACTCTGCAAAGCTTTAACACATCCTACAACATTTTTTGGACTAGTATGAAAATTCAGGGCTAAAAATATAATTCCAGATATAAAATCACATATATACGTATCATGTCTCAGAGCCCAAAAAAATTATAACATCCTTTCTTTTTTAAAAACAAACCCTGATCTGTAATCATTCCCTTGATCAACAGAGCTATGTAAAACTTTAGTCACTGTCCTGCCCAATAGATGGGTTTCCGTTTACAAACATTGGCAGTTGCGTGCGCAACTAGGGGGAAAAAGCCTGTGTTTGTTCTGCAGTCTACAGCCAAACACTCATTCATATCATTCATAAAAATGTAAAATAACCTGACGAAACAGAGATCGTTGTGTTTTAAATTATATTGTATAAATCTGTATTTTGATGACTAATAAAAAAAAATACAGATGTAGCGTTGCTGTTTTGTGTTTCTATTACCATTGAACTAACTTGGCAAGGGAGTCATCACCCGGAAATGGCATTTTTCTTGTTAAAACATGGATATTATTAGTGTTGGACCTCATTTGAGATTTGCCTGAAAAACTTGAGTTAGAAAGCGGCTTAAACTTTCGTTTAGACTCTTTGTTAAAAACAAAATAGGCCACAACAGTCTGCTGTCTACAGCAGGTTCAGCTCCGGTGTCGTCTACACCTCCTCCATACAGGAGCAACTTTCACTAGTTTGGGATTAAACCAGGCAAAGACGACATCATCACTACGTTTGGAAATGAGGCGATTCCAACTGTTAGGGACTCACCTGCATTGCTGTCAGTAAGTCTCGCTGCTTGTGTGATGTTCTGCTTTGTTGTGTATAAAATCCTGGTAGACAGACGGACTAGCTAACTGCTAACAAGCTAACAGTATAAACTCAAACGCCATCTGATTTACGACCCCCGTATTTCGTATTAAATCTCCGGGATGCGTTGTTATGCAGCGTGAATGTTTGTAAATGGCTGCACAATCAGTTTTTTCTTCTTTTTATTTTCCGTATGTGAGCAGAGGACGGCTGTCACACACACAGCTTACAGTGTTGTGATGCAGCCGTGAACTGATAAATGACCAATCACAGCAGTGATGAGGATATTAGCACCAGTCTCCCGACTACAACATGGGAATTAATTTCTGCTACCGCGTTGGTTTAATCCAACATGGTGACCATGGAGAAAGACTAAAAAAGTCATGTAGTCTGAACCTGCATAAGTTATCCGAGAGGGTTTTCTGAAGATCAGTCACTCCTACTGTCCTATGATCACCATTTTCAACTGTTTATATGCATTAACGTTTTGATTTTTGCAACCAAACAAATACCAGGACTCAAACATCATAATTCCCCTAAACTTTCACATCATATCTTGACCTCATCTGCATTAAAAGTCGAGTCTTGCATGTAAACGTCTTCTCATAGTTCAATAATGCTTTTCCTGTGTTTTGTTGCCCCTTGGTTGCGCGCACATCCCATCTGAGACGTTGCTCGGAAACCCATCTATAAAAACATAAAGCAAACAGAGTAAGTAATCTTATTACACTTAAACTGAACGCCAGGTTTACCTTTAACCCCTCTACTAATGATATTTAGAGCTGCCACAACAGCTGAGCTAACTTCACTTAGCTTTATCTATCAAGCCTTTAATACCCTCTGTTGTTTATTATGCAGGACAGAAAGTAGCTAGAAATTGTCAAGAAGACATTTGAGATGCAACAAATTGTATCCAAGAGCTGTAATTATTATAAATGTGTTGCCTTCAGGAAATAACCATGCAGTCGCTTGACCTTGAGATATTAAGTAAACAGGAGGAGGAAGAAAAAAAAAACAGTAATATTGATTCCTAACTGAGATGACAGGATGCAGAGCTGCATAATAAGCTGGTAAAAGTTGAGCTTTCTACCTAAATTTGAAAAAAAAACTCTGCCTAAAACAAAACCCTTGTATGAATGGTCAATTGCATAAATGTACTCAAGGCATTGAGTACGGATCATCCATATGGCAGGTTATCAGAACAACACAACAAACTGAATACTGTTGTCAGCCCTGATTACTAGCTAACACAATGCTGATAAGTACTAGCTGAAGCTAATGGGTTTGTTTACACAACTTCAGCCATTTGAAATCAGCCATCATTTAGATACATTTCTAAATCCTGATTAATAGAGAGAGAGAGTAAACTAAGTGGCAAGTCTCAAAAGGTTTTAATTTCAAATGACTGAAATAAAGAATGCATCTAGATGTTTCCCTAAAATCCAAACCAGTGAAAATAAGTGTTTATTGGGCTCGCCGTGCTGCAGTTTCTCATTACAAGTGCAGCAAAAACTAAATACAGCATCCCAGTAGGAACTTCTCTGTCCACAGATGAGACGTCTTGGTTCTATTTTCATCTGTAACGTTTTACTACGAGCGGTAATTCAGCCTGTCACAGGCAAAGTGTAAGTGCTGTTTTATTACCTCTTCACTATCTCCATGGGTGACTGAAACTTGAGCATGTGTTGCAGTGCAAAGTAAAAATGTCAGATGATCTGGCCAAGAGAGGTCAGGGCGGTACATGGAGAAAGGGTGAACAAAGATGCCTGCAGCATTCTGTTGCCTCCTTCAGCTACTACATTTCAACACATCACGGTCCATCCTCACATCACTGGCTCATCAATCTCTTAAGAGCATATTCACGCCGTCACTCCTTTCAAGCTGCCAGCACAGCAGTTACTGGTATATTTAAAGCAAAGGAGAATGGTCTACAAGGTGGATGGGCAGCAGCTGTTGGAGAAGGTGAAGTTATTGGTACAGTTACAACAACATGAATGACAAGGAACACTTCTCCAGTTAACTATGTGGCTGATAATAATAAATCCTTTTTTGCTACAGTAAGTGTCAAAGTGGTGCCTGATGATGTGTTAAAAGACATTCTCACATCAAAAGTTCACAGAAACAGCTGATCATCGTTTGCTTTCAATGACAGATAAACCTGACATACAATTATCTAATATTTTCTTAATAGAAAACTCATTTGAGATCATTTTGATTTGAATCACCCTGAATCATATTACTATTTCAAGCAAACAAAAACAACCTGCTGTGTTGTATTATGTCACAGGGTTTGACATTAACAGTTACCCATTTGTCTGGGACAACTAAACTCACAACTTGTCGACTAATCAAGCCTGTTCTTCTCTCATTATGGCATTTACGGCCTCAATTTCACAGAGTTATAGAACAAAAGGCAGCTGAAACATGGCTACCGGGAAAAAAGATGGATCAAACAAAAATGAAGAGCAGCAGGACTCTGTCAGTCACATGCTCTGAAAACATCAAGGCCTGCATTAGCATAAAGTGAACATTTTGGTGTTTGAGGGCCACTTTGGAGCATTTAATTACAACACCTCATGCTGCGAGCAGTCAGGATTTACATTTTTAACTGTAAGACTTTAAAAAACAATCTATGACAAAAATATATTTATTAAAAACAAAAAGATTAGCTGAATTTGTCAGATCAAAATGTGCCTCATCAATCCAACTTGTTCCATTTTAAACTGCTTATAGTCTTTATAGTCTGTCTGTTGTCTTTATGTTATGTTAATAAAAATGAGGACAGATGGACCAAAACTATTAGGAAATAGATCTACAGCTAGATATTTGGGCTTCCCCTACTACGGAAAAGCTCTGACAACAGTGGCAGAAACAACTATGAAGATAAACACTTATTACAAGCAATCACATCACACATCAGCCATGCACAGTTTTTAAAAACCTGTAAAACATTTAAACATGGCGGAGAGCAATGAAAATATCCAAAATGGAAAGGATTGCATTAACGTTCACAGTTTTCTGTTGCTGTTATTTGGTTAGTTTGTAATCTGCGTAATTCTGTGACATACAGAACTTTAATAAAATCCCCATTTAAGCTGAGTTTTGTTTGTAAAACTATCATTATTGTTTGGTTTACCTTCTCAGAGGAGACGTTAGCTAGCAGCTAGCTAGCTAGTTAGTTGAAGATAGCTTCCAGTGTTTAACTTAATTTCGACAACAAATCACTTGAACACAATGCACTGGTAATTTCCACTTAACAAGTGGAAAGGATCATCTTTCCCATGCCACATGAAGGCAGCATTGGTCCCATATTCAAATGTTAAAGGTACAGTGTGTAAAAAATCAAAGGTCAATGGCAGAAATGTGATATATATAATTCAAAACTGTGTTTCTATTGATGTGCAATTGCTGCACTAGAAGAGCCGTTATGTGTTTATTTTCTTAGAATGAGTCATTTATAGGCCTGCACAATTTTGACTGCAATTTTTCTGACAAATATTGCGATCGCAATTCGATTTGGGATTTTTACATGTGATACTTTTAAATGCATAAAACTAAAATTGTGAATGAAAGAATTTGTTACATTTAAAACTTAGTCTTGGACAAGTTGACACATATGAGAATATACAATAATCTACTTTAAAAACTGTTTGTGTGGCCAATAACCTCTTCTGGCTGAGAAATCTCTAATAAAAACTACACAGTGATTGATGTTGTTCAATGGGAATGTATATGTCTGCTTGCCTCGGTAACTTAACTTTAAGCTTATTCATGATATAAGTGAATATTGGAGCTCACTAATGAATAAAATGGAAACTTGATAGAATAAATTACTAACTGGACGTCTGTCAGGTTTGTGATGCCGTCGCCACATCCCCTGCAGGTCTGCAGAGGCTTGATGCACCTCTTCCAACCTGACCCGCAGCTGGGCTGAACAGCTATCACAAGAAGAGCGCAACTCAGGAGTGCAAGTGTGTCCAGGTGTAACCGTATCAATCCGCCTCCTCTCCTCCTCAAATATCGTTTCTTTTAACGCCATTATTCCCATCACTGTTACCAACTGCTCATCTCCTGTTACCAAAGAAGTTCCTTCAGACATTTTTATGTAGTTAATCAGTCACCATGAAAACATTTCGCTCACAGCACATCGTGAGGTACATGTGTTTCCATCACCATTTCTGGTTGGCCAACAGGCCAGAAAGGTGGGGCTCGGCCATTTTGATTGGCAAATAGGTTTGTCACTCAAATGTAAGAGACGGAGAAAAAAACACAACCTCAGGCTCATGAGGTTAGGTTATCACAGTGGTCAAAACCTCATAATCGATGTGGTTAAGGTTAATCGTGCAGCCCTAGTCACTTATATCTACAGTGTACTTACTGGGGGTGCACATACATGGAGGCTGCCATATTTGTTCCACAATTTTTACTACGGTGTCCCTGAATGGACAAAACAATGCGTGTGAAGTGAGAACCCTCTGAACTTAAAAACTGCTGTACCAGCTTTGTTTAATGGGAGTTAGAGCACTGTTTGGGGTAAGTAATTCCTTAGAAGACATAAAAAGTAGTTACTCATCGTACAGTCATAGTTACACCTGAGACCTCTAGATCCACTCACAGATGAAAAGATCTTTATGTCTGGGAGAAATTTGGCCAATAATGGCAACCGTACATTCACAACAGTGCTGGAATATGAAGTCATTTAAAAGAAAATGTCTTTTCTATAAAATACCCATCTTTACCACTAGATGTTAGGGCTGGACGATATAGAAAAAAAGATTATCGATAAAAAAAAATCTATATCGATCGATATTGATATTTACCAAAAAAAAAAGCCATTATCAATTTAAAAGCTATTTTAGGTGCAGCCCTGGCCATTTAAGCTTTTGCTGAATTACCTACTTATAATAAAGATTAAACTAAAGCCGTTTTCAGACTTGCATTGCGGAACATGAGCGGTAAAGTCCATCCGCTCTAAACAGACTCATCTTTTCAAACATACTGCTTCCTTGCGGTCTGATCGTGTCCCGGCGCTTTCATACATCACAAAATGTTGCAGAAAAGTCAGCACGGCCCCGCTCTCCCTTCAACTCTGTCCAGAACATTTTCATATGCTTTCAGCCAAAACGACAAGCCGCATTGTTTCCGCTCTTGTGACATGTAGACCAGCCGGTACATGTCCAGTACATCTCCGAGGTAAAAGACCTGTACGCATGTCTGAATGCAGCGTTATAAAGGACAGAGTTCGCAATATTACTGCTTTCCAGTGGAAGTCTGAAAGAGGCATAACACTGAATTCCAGTTCAGCCTTTGCCTGGTCTGTGTTTGTGATTGGTTTGGCGGAAGAAGTAACTATAGTATCATGCTACCTGATAGGCTACAGCAGAAAACTGTGTTTCTATATTGAACTTTTATTGACCCTCTTTTTTTTATATATTGAAAAAACCTCTATCGATCGATATATATTGATATTGAATTATCTTCCAGCCCTACTAGATGTCAATAATTCTTACACACCTTTACCTTCAAGGGGAATAATATGGTAATATCCAGTATATTTAACCATCCTTCCATGACTTGAATATTTTATTTATCAACCCACTGCCCTGATTGTTGCAACAAGCTATAATGGAACTACAGAATCACATAAGCCATGTCATCAACCTGCACACAGGAGATGAGTTGAGGCAGCAGGCGTTTACAAAAGGACTGAGGCAAACCTTAACCTGCCAGCTGTGAAAAACGTGACACTCAAAAGCAATAAGCACAAGAACACAGACAACCCAGACTAACACAAACATCTGTCCTAGTGTTTCCTAGAAAAGTACCGACTGCTGTTTGCTGGCAGACATGATGGGAACAGCATGTCTGGGAAACACTCAGCAATCAATAGGCCACATGGGTGTACATGAGTTTCAGGACCTCATCATTGATAAACGTAACTGTACACAAAAATGTATAAAACAAGCCTAGAATCTGGTTCAACAAGAAAATTACAGTTGCTTTAACATATAATCTGATAAACCGTTTAGAGTATCTAAATAAATAACTTACAAATCCACACAATTTACCAGATGCCTGATGGATGACTGATAATATAATGTATTTTTCTTTTCATATGCTCTTTGTCCACTTAATAAAGTCCTTGTTGAAGCACTAAAAGATGGAAAAGAAATGTGGTTAATGGTGCAGGACCAGTGCAATAGATTAAGAGCAGGGAAAACTAGGTACAAAATCATTGTTAAGAGATAATTAAGGGTGGATTCGCACTTAACAGTAAACACGGAGCTGCATCAGATCTCTGGTTGACCATATTTCTATCAAAACTTTTACTGTGCTCGTCCACATCTACCCACAAGACATTTCTCTTGGCCAGAACTGCCCATCATCGCTACACATGCGTATACTTTGCTTACGTTTACCCATAATGCCATTTGTGTTGTAGTCTGATTTCTGTATTTGGTTCACTTGAGGCTGACCCAGACATGTTTGCAGGATGGACCAGAGTTTGTTTTTCCATCCGCATCAGGATTCATTTGCACGTTCAAATCAGACAGCTGGTGTGAATGCAGCTTTAATCATTTACTCCAAGGCTTAAGTAGTCAGTAGCCCATTAGGAACAAAAAATGTAACCCGCTGACAACTATTAGGCTTGATTTAGGTGGCTGCCAGTTCTGGTGATGGGAAAAACTGTGGTTAAATACTAGGATCAATGTCTGGAAGTGGAAACAACTCAGGCACAGCTAATCTGGTTATAGTAAGGATGATTACCTTTCACAACAGTAAATTAGTTTAAAGATAGTTAAGAAAAAGTTGAAGAAGCAGACAGTGGAATGAAACTCAGATGTTTCAGTCTGAGTATAAAGCTGTCAAGCAACAGCTTTAAGGTCAAAAGCATTGATAATTTATCCGTGGGCCAACAGTTTCAGATATCAGAAATCAACATGCTTTATGATGGGCACTGGGACCGTACTGTGTTTAAGCTATGGAGAAAACACACACACACACACAAAAATAATCAGGAAAAATACTCAAGAACGACGACCACTCAGATGAAGCAGCCCCTTACAGTATATACCCCCTCCTCCCGATTGCCTCTAGGGTGGAAAAACTTCTCATTGGGGCATTTAATCTCTCATCCCCCAACACAACAATCTCCATGGGGAGGTTTTATGATCTCCAGAGTAGGGCTGGGCGATATATCGATATGAAAAATATATCGATATATTTTCAAATGAGATATGGAATTGGACCATATCGCCCATATCGAGATATGGAGTTCAATGTGTGTTTGTTTTGTCTTTGTATATAAATGCTGACGTTACTAGGGTTTGTTACATTTAATTCTGTGTAATGTTCCTTACTTGCATCTGCGAGTATTATTACATACAGTATTATACAGTATTTCTGTTTACATTTGATCATTCTTTGAACAGCTGAGCATTATTTCATCCGGTCTGGTTAAATTAAACTACTTGTAATGTCATATTTGGCTCTGACTATAACAAAATATTTGATCTCACCTTGCGATAAAAATATCGAGATATATATCGTATATCGATATTCAGTCTAAATATATCGAGATATGACTTTTGGTCCATATCGCCCAGCCCTACTCCAGAGCCTGTGGTAGTGTGACAATGTCTTTTACAACTGCTGCTGGTCCCACATTCCAGAGTGACCTTAAGTTTCACATCGTGAAACTTAGACAAGCAAAGTTCTGGATCCTCACTCAACTTATCAGTCCACATTACTGAGGCTCCCAATATCATAGATCTTAAATTCTTCCATCACAATCCCCTGCTTGATCTTTAACGTACGCTCGGATTTACTAAAGTCAGGGATGGTGGCTCGTCTGAAAGTCTTAATCCAATGACACATATCGACCTAAATGAATTTGTCTGCATTTGGAAATCCAAATGCTTCCCTGGCTTGCTCTCAAGACTTGTGGCTGCCATGGCAACAATGTTGGTCTCTGAATGACTCATTTTTTCAGTGTCTATCACACAACAGCAGCTTTAAGGACCTCAGCTACTCCACTACAGGAAGGGGGAAAAGCATCTTTGCAGGCTACTATCTTTTAGCACTTTTTTTTTTATAAAAAGAAAAGAAAAACAGCTGATTGTAGAAACGTCCAATCTCTACAAGGAGTAGCACAAGCAAATAAATGAATCGTTTGAGCTGTATGTTTAGATTTAACTCACTGATTTTGGTTTTAAGGTAACTGACTTCAACAGTTCAACAAGCTTATAGCTCAAAATTGTCTTAGTTTTCTTTTTAATCCATGCATCTACAACTACACACCTGCTTAATTATCTGTTCATGTTGTAGATGCATGGATTAAAAAAAGAAAACAAGCTAAGACAAGGAAGGGTAGGCACATGCATATAACCTACTAGTAACACATGAATCATAGCTTACACAAGCATGGGCTATGAGTCAACAAATGGTCAATCAATGAATGGATATAAACAAGCTGGGGATAGCTGGTGTAGTGCCTCCTAACAAGAGAACCATGTCAACTGATTTTTGGATCCTAAACAAAGACTCAGTGTACTGCTGTCACACTTAACGCATTTTCAATTTGTTGCAAAATATCTCTTTATGTCCTAATGAGTACATCTTTGTCTTCTAACGTATGAGGAAGCATCCTCATTGCAGCAAACCATCTTCACGAGTGACTGAGCATTTTCTGCTGTTGCTTCCCCGAAAAACCTCCATAGACAAAGTTTGAAAAGTTCTCAGTTTAAGTCTTCCAAGTTATTTGTAATTTTTGGAAAAGCAAATTTTATTTTACCTCCTTTGGTCCCATACAAAAATAAAAAGAAGTTACATCCAGACACCACTGTTGACAAAAAAAACAAACCTCATCGACTGCTGATGCAACATACTTGCTTTGTTATTTTCCAAAGCACTTAAAATAACAATCCAAAGGTGATGGCTGTCACGCATGATCTCCCTTCATCTTCTAAAGCGTCCAGTGTGCAGACAACTTCTCTGACAGGATTGACAAGTGATCTCATTACAGCTGTCTCAACGTGAGGGTGAAGCAGCTCAAAGATAATCTTTAACAACAACCACAACAAGAAGTCCAATCGGGTTTCATCCAAAACCGACAGCGCTAGCAGCTGGTCGTGTGTTGGATTATATAGCAGTGACCTCAGCAGGTTTGAATGAGAATTATTTATTTGACAGGGTCATGCACATGAATACGTTTACTTCAAAAGGGAAACACGTTTGGTACCGAGCTTTAGCAAAGCTGCCAGGTCACACCGACTCCTCTTTTCTATAATATGGTCTTGTTAATGAAAGAGGAAGAGCAGCCATCATGCTGGTGTGCCATGTTGCCGTTTCAAATAAAAGGGGAGAGAAAACCAAAAATTACACTGTAACCAGAGAACTGTGTGCATGTGGACAAGGCCAGAGGGGAAAAGGGTGATAAGTGATTAGGAACCAAAAATATTATTTAACCAGTTTAGCCAAGAGGGTTTTCATTACACAGGACCTAAAGTACATTTGTTTAGAAAATCACTTTTAACTTCTACTTAGAAAAACATGAAACCCATCAAGTGGGGCTCAGTCAGTAACTTGGCCAAGGATACTCCAATGAGCATGTTGAATTTGAGGATGGAATCAGTGACCTTCAGATAGCATTGTCTTCACTTTATAACCTGACCTATACTGAACGAATTGCTACAACTATCCCATCTCTAGCTATTCATGCTTTAGTGAGAATGCTCAGTGATAACACACCTGCACGTTTCCACCCAATAATCACAGTTAAAGGGGGGTTTATACTTGAGCGGCGTCTGCGTCAGGTTGGGCCAGTGTAGCTGACGCAGATGGAGTGTGTGTTTATACTCGAGCGTAGGGTAAAAGCATCGTGTTGCAGGTTTTTTTTTTTCCAGATCAGCAGGTGGCAGTAAAGCTGATATCGACCAATAAACTCCACAGAGCAGAGTTTTTTCAATGGTTTGCTTAACTTTTTAAAAGTAGCATATACACATACTGCCTAACCTGCTCAGTCAATTGCTCGTCTGCCTGGTTCCATTGTGGGTTGTTTTAAAAAAAAATGGCATCTTCCGTATACAAAACATCCGGAGACCAGTTATCACACTGTGACCAATCACAAGGGAGTGCTCCTGTGTAGCTGGGATGCGCGTCAGGTCCAAAGAGGTGCACGTTCAGCCTCTGCAGACCTACAGTAATCAGAGCCTACAGTGGATATGGAGCAACTGACCTGAGGCAGACGTTGCATAAGTATAAACCGGCCTCAAGCCTTATAATAAACATTTGTGGTTGATCTGAAAGAATTTTTTTTAATTCTCTGAATGTTTCAGCACAATATTCCCTTATTTTCCCTTGGACAGTGAAAAATTTTAGCAAAAATCGTCTGTAAACTTCAAAAGTCAGGCAAGTCAATAATAACTATGGATTAGATTTATAGCACTTTTCCACACCAATGGCCTCTCTGATCACCACCAAACATTCATAACTACACCAGCAATGGGCTATATGCACGGTTCCACTACTTCCTGAACTTCAGACAGCACCTTTGCTTCCTGTCTATCATTATTGGACAAACTGATTAATCCTGGTGTGTCTGATCTCAATAACTGTCCAAACACACCTGGATTAATCAGTTTGTCCAATAATGATAGACAGGAAGCAAAGGTGCTGTCTGAAGTTCAGGAAGTAGTGGAACCATGCATATAGCCCAGAGGTAAAGAGGGTGAAGTGAAACCAAAACCTGTCAGGCTTCCAGCTGACACTGGGTCAACGTCAGCCATGATGCTAAGCAACTTCTTTGCAGTGGGTCAAGTTTGATTTCCTGATGCAAATGGCCTTAACAAGTAGAGGTCATGCACCATCTTTCCTCCCATGCAATAAATTTGTTGATAATTGATTAAATCTTTTTGAATGTCTTAGTAGGAATGAAAAGTTTCATTGTTTGAGGTCTTTAAGTGCAACACTGACTAATACAATTTGTATGTCTTATTAGACTGACACTGATTTTCGCTGTGTAAAGGTGATATTTAGAAGATTCAAAATGTCTCTCTCTCTTTCTCTGACAGTCTGCTGTTGTTAAAGCTGCAATGCATCATGGGTAGTATGTCTGGAAGCTGAAACAGGTTCAGTCTTTGGATGCTAGAGAAAATGACTTAATTGGAACCAAAGCTCAGCAAAAGTAGTAAAGACAACACCAAAGATGTTACTGAAAATGTACAAGATGTAGAACAGATGAAAAGATGTGCGAGTAGAGCAAAGTCTCCAGCATCTGTACAACATCTGCCTCTAAATGCTCAGAGAAGCTCCCACGTCTGTCATAAACTGTTCAAGGTTAGCAGACTGTAGCTAGCCAAGTAGTGGCTGTGACTGTCTTCACATAAATTAGTTCACAGACATGATGCTGCTGAATTCAAGTCTACATTGTTCAACTGTGATGCAACCCTGGTTGGGTTTGGTAGAAAAAAAAAAAAACAACTTTCAAAAAAGGGTGTGAACATGAAGAGGAATATGGAAGTGATAGCAATGTTGCTGTGAATGTCACTTAATGCTGCTGCTTGTGTTAAACTTCTGTAAAATAAGAAGCAACAGTCTCTCCACAGCACTTAAGAAAATGGGACAAAGCATCACCATGCTGATAAGACCACTAAAACAACACCAGTGAACTCTTTTCCACCAGCACCAATTGACACCAGTGTCAAATGTATCAGGGAAGAGCACAGTAGAGGTACATCTGAAACTGTCGTTGCTTCATTTGATATGTGAAAAAACTGTGAAGATTTGTTTTAGTTTTAACAGAAAATTACAACCAAAAAGCAGCATAATGTGACGCTGAATAATTAACTTCACTGCAGACCAGTAAAAGGTGTAACAGTCGGCTACCCATTAAGCCTGGACATAATTTTCAAACCATAATACACTGTGCCCAAAAAGTAATGGCAGGTGAAGGTGGTATTGAAAATATGTTTTAGTAGGAGAGGGTAAACAGAACATGCAAATACTATCAGTCCAACAAGCAGAGGTTCATTTTAAATCCGTCAAAATAACATCTTGGACGGTTGGAAACAATCACCTGCGTGATCATGTCAAAAGGCTGCATTCCCTAAATAAAGAAGTATCAAAAAGAAAGAACAAAAAAAGAAAATGTTTCCCCGTCTCTCTAGAAGACACCAGAAAAAAACGAATCACCCTGAAGCTTTCAGTGGAAGACAGTGGGATAATTTGCCTGTCACTTTCATCCTTGTCACGGCCTGAGCTGCCATGCTGTTTCAAGTCAGTTTTTGGCCTTGCTGTGGTGCAGCACTCCAGTTTGGAAAAAAAAAAACAAAAACCAAGTGGTTTAAATTCTTACTGAATGCTCTTTTTTTTTAAACCCCCCTTTCCCATTTTTAGAAACTGCTTTCTGAAAGCATGATAATAAACATAACAAAAAGGATGGCTTTATCACAATCATATGATGACACCATTTCACTTGTGACACATTTTGTTTTCCACATTTGAGAAATTGCATCATGCTAAAATGCTCCAGCTACTTGACCAGGCAAGTCCTGCTACCTTGAGTTTTCCCCGTGGCATAAAAACGGCTCAGAAGCTGTTGTGGCTTGTTGGAGTTACAAATGAGAGAAACTTATTCTATTTTATTGTATATTCTGTGGTCATTTCCAATCCTCTGTATTAGATTAACTTAACGTTAAAAATGTAAGCCGTATGCTGAAATGCACATGGTTCAAATGACACATACTGTAGATGTGTGGATGGAACATATCATTATTAGCAAGCTCAGCAAGATTTGTTTTGTCCGCAGGCTAAATGAAGCCAACCAACAGATACCTCACTGGGGTGAGTGCACCGATTTGTCATGTTACGTCAGTATTTTCAGGCAAATGGCAAAAACAGGTGAGAGTTTGAATTCAAACTTCTAGTGTGTCTGTTAGCGCAGCTTAGAGTTCATCATGTATGTTTAAAATGAGTTTATCAAGTAAGTGCAAAACACTGCAAAGGTCATCAGGGCAAGAATATTTATTATCTGCTGGATTTACATGCAAGACATTTGTGGCTATCAATGCATAACACTACACGAGTTTAAAGAAAAGCCATAAATTAGGAATTTCTCCTTTAAGAAAGGATTGCTACAAATCTGCAAAGAAGTCACATGGACAAATCTTTCAGCTCCTCCATCCCACATGCCGGTCCTACTTACAACACAAAGTTGTGCATCAAGGGAAAACAGAGTCTGCAGGGTTTCATGCTGGCCACCCATATTATTCCTCTCAGTGTCACGTTTCACTTGGTGATCGTGAACTCTTTACTACAAAGTCCTGAGGCTTCAATTGCAAGGTGCCGTTGACTTAAGAAGGGCACACATAACACACCTCAGGACAAATGAGAGTGAATGACGTAGGTATTATCTGACATGCAACAGGTGGCTCCTTTCATCATTGTTCTTTCATTCATGTGAAATGCTGAGGAGTGAATATGTAATTAATGAGTTAAACTTGTTTTATGCTTCTTTGTAAAATCTTCTGCCCCATAGCAAAAGAGCAAAGTTTTGATTCTGGCTGTCTGCAAGGGAAATGGCTTTAAAAACATGATTATATGTAAACCTGAGAAGCAACACTGATATGAAGATATTCAAGTTGTCTTTACTATAAACAGTCTGCACCAGCATCATCATTCAGTGGACAGACAACCAGCTCAATCTGACCAGACACTGAACTTGTGTCTCCGCATAAATCCAAATGCACCTTCCCATACATACACTTTGTACCCTTTTTAATGCCCTCACCATCCCTCTGAAGATGTGTCTGTTTATGCAAAGCATTTCTCACTGCTTCAGTCTAGCTCTTTCAGATCTTTATGAACCATTTGGATGGAAGCACAAAGCAAAGATCAGCGAAGGTGCTGGCAAAACTCTCCATGAATATTGATGCAATGCATGCAATGGCAAGAAGTCACTGCAATCTTTGCAAATGCCCTGTGGTTAACTTCTGAAAGGCGCGCACAGGGCAAAGAAGCCATAACTGATGGTAATGTTTGGATGAGTCTACTAAAGAAGCCTGACACAATCCAAACCGCAGCCTTCCCGTCCACAAAGGCCCGACACATTAGCACAGCATGAAGTATTTGGCATAGGTATTTGATCATGCAGCTTTCACTCGAAACGTGTTACATGCAATTCTGATTCATAGGCTGCATGTGATTGCTGCAGATCCAGCAGTGTGCACAATACACTCGTCAGTACAAACTATTTAAAGCGGCAGACCCCTTCATCCTCTTACCGTACCTTTGAGCTGCGGCAGCGGGGAAAGCTCAACTGGAGCGCTCTGAGTGCGGTACTGAGAAGAGCCTTGAGATTTTCTCTGTTTCTGCGCCTTTCTCATGGACTTCCTCGTAAACCCGTCCACTTTCTCGGATGCAGAGATGGCCGACATTTTGATGCACAACTGACGAAGATTTCAGGCTGTATATCAGATGATAGGTTTCCTCTTCTGTTCACATCAGCATCTAATTCTGGAGCGAAGTGTCCGAGCTGACGCTCGTCTCCTTTCCAAGACTTGTGTTATTCTGTATGATCCAACATGGTCGGTGGGTATCAGGGTTAGACTGTGTCCATGACCCGCATCATTTGGGTATCTTGTATCATAAAATAAAGAACAATCTTCAAACCATGAGCCAAAAAAGCCAAACTTACACTCACGACACCGCCCGCACTGCCACCTGGAGTAATCCGCATAAGATAAATGTTGATCTCTAAATATCTGTGTGCTTTTGCTGCTTCTGCGTGTTTGCAAACGGTCTACCTGTTGCAACACGTAGGTAAGACATTGTCATTAAAAAGTTGCCAGGATTACAACTACGGTCCTGGCTGCAGGAAAACAGTACAGCTACTATGACAGCTAACGTACCTAGCTAACGTGCTAAAATTTCGCTGACGCAAATGTGTGGCGCTACGATAAATTTGCACCGCTGGCGAGGATCAAAAGTTGCAAATATAGTAGACCAGTTAAATTCGCGTAGTTTCGCAGTACAGAAACCAACTCCACGACTTCAAGCTCCGGTCTTAATCCTGGTTAGACTTCCGCCGAGTATCTTTTTACAAGAACTATCCGCGACCGATGAAGTTAAATATCGCTTGGCGTACTCATTTAAAACTTAAAAGTTAGCTGTGCCTGCGTTGAAAAATGAATTCTTCTTATCTATATTCCTCGATGACTACAGTGCGAAAGTTCCATTTTCTCGGCCTCTAAAAAGACCATGAAATAACTGGGTGTCGAGCTGAGCAGGCAGCCATAAACACTCCCGGGCGTTCCGTTGCTGTCTGTGCGCTCGACTGAGAAGCGCTGACAGGTGTACGTCATTGATTGACGTCGTTAACAGCCAATCACGAGAGGTTATTCATACACTGGAAACTTTTTAAACCAATGAAGCCACGCAAAAAGCGGGCCATTAACATGTGATATGTGAAAACAAATAGGTGACGCCGCTGTGTTGAATGAAGACTGGCAGGCAGATATAGTGATCAGGTAAAACCACTGCACTGAAGGTCTGGAGAATTAAGGCACGTTTTAAAAGATCATATATCTAAACAACAGTTGCATTACAGTAATATCACCCGAAATCAATGCGATGCCACACACCTTGAAAACGATTAAATTTAATAAGAATATGACTCCAACAAATGTGTCAGTTGAATACAGCAAAGCAACGTTCTTTGGTTATTTTGTACATGTAAATAGTTTGAGCATTTGCTCAAGAGAAAACAAAACAAAACAAATTTTACACATTTTCATGCAATACTTGTAAGAGAGCAAAACCAGGCACAAAAAGCCAACAAAAACAAATTGTTGCTTGCTAACTGCAAAGGAGCAAATGACCTTTCAATGCAAGTGCAGTTCATGAGTAGCTTAAAGACGAAGAGCAAATAAAATGTGATTCACATTTTTCTCCCCAGAATTTAAAATATCAGTTCTGCAGATTTGATACCAAGAGAACTTCCTGAGCTGTAATGCTGAGTAAAATGGCTAATTTACTCATCAAAATCCAACTTCAATTCCAAGCCAGAAATTCAGAACATAGTCAAAAGACTGAAGGAGACGACTCCAGAACTCCACTCAATCAAAATAATAAACAACGGTAAATGTAAAAACCACAGCCTCAAATATTCAGAATGGCTGTTTTTGAAAATCTCTGGACAGCCCAGATTCATTTCAGTCTTTTGAAAAGAATAAAATAAAATTCATTAATAAATATGATCAAGCAGGTCACTCCAAAGGCATTCTTGCAAAATACATGGAGATTTTCTTCATGGCATGGGGTGAGCGGATGGTCTGAAAAAGCAAAAATGAACAAAGATCAGTCACAATGATCATTTTAAGATTGAAAATTGACAAAACACTGTTGTATAACAGAAGTGTAATTGCCTCACTTTCTCCCTTTTGCTATACAGTATATCTGATTATTTTTGATTCCATACAAACTAGCAACCGAGTCAAAATCGTCTGATATTGCTGTTTGAAATGGCTGCAAACATATTTGGTCTGTCCTAAGGTATTTTTCTATTCAATGACTTTGGAGAAGATGGTCAAATTTCTTCTGAGCAAATAAACTTTTAGCTTCAACCACATCAAACATTTAAGCTACATGTCTGTATTAAGTGCAATGTCCAAAAGGGCACTTTATATCATTGTCTGTGGGACTGTCCTGAGGTACAAAAGTTCTGGAAAGAAGTTATTAAATGCATTTCCCAGATGACCCTCAGTCCAGTACCCTACTGCCCCCATACTCTGTAATCTCAATTTGTATCCAAAAGGCTGTATGCTGAACAGTAAAGAGAAGAAAATGATTGATTTAGGTTTACTACAAGCTAGACACTTGATTTCTCTGTGCTGGAAAGACATGGAGAGCCCTACGATTAGTTGTTGGCTGAAAGAATTATCATGCCTTTTCCTTGAAAAGTTATCATACACAGTAAAAAAGAAATCCGCCCAGTTTAAAGACATTTGGAAAACCTTTCTTGTGTTCTTAAAAAAACTGTGAGATCAAAGACGCTTTGGTAACTTGAAGGTGTTATGTCCTGTGAACCTTAATCATGTGATGCCAAGCTGTATATGATCACTTCTGTCTTTACCCCTCTCTTTCTTTTTGTGTTTTGTTTCTCTTTTGGGGTGGGGGGAGTGGATTCTTTTATAGTTTGATTTCTGTGTGATTTGCTATTGTATTAAAAGCTCCTTTTTTGTAAACTGTTAAAACTCAAATACATGGATATAATAATAATAATAAAACATTTAAGCTACTGATATAATCTTTCTTCACAGTTCCTGAGGAGACCCAGCTCAGACTATCTCAGTGGTATAACAATCATACAACTAGTGTCAGAAAACTGACCTCTAAACCTGTGATGGTATACTTACTGGTGAAGCTGTTGACTTGCTTTCTTCTTTTTTACAGCCACTGGGACTTTTGGGAATACTAGGACTTCCTTGGCCCTTCTTCAACTTTTGGCCCAACTCTGACAACCAGTTCATTCCTCTGGGAGAGCAGTTCTCCTTTCCAGCCTGCCTGGACGAGGTTTGCGTGCTGTTGTCTGAGCGACAGTCCGCCTGCACAGAACACTGAGCAGTCCAGCTGACACCAGTCGGGGTTTGGCCTCTTTTGGCCGCGGGGTAGAGTTCAGTAACGCAGCCACACTGTTCATCGCCCTCACAGCCTGCAGGTGAACTGTCACAAGTGTCCAGCCGGCGTTTGACTCGACGCTCTGTAGGAGAGGTGCTGCTTGCCGGGCTCTGAGGACATGGACTCAGCACCCGACGGAAAGGAGGGGTAGCTTGACTGGAAGATGCGTGGGTCGGGGATAACCACTGTTTGATGGAAGTTGGTGTTTTCTGACGGGCAGCGGATGCCTTAGAGTGGATTGGTGATGTGGTGCTGGAAGGAAGAGGCAGGGCAGCTCCGCTGGGGGCACAAGCAGCAAGCAGGGGGGAGGCAAGGCCACCAAGACTCTCTGTCATCTGGGTCTTGGCAGGGGTTGTTTCAGTTTTGACTGCAGGGACTTCGAAACAGCACAAGTTCATGTTAGTTCTGATAAGGAAAGGAGGCAAGGCTTATTGGGCAGCTTACAATTATCAAAACAATACTTACTGGGGGGGGACATGGGACGCGCCCAGCCTACTAGGTTAGCCTCTCCCACTGATGACTGCGCTCCATCAGTTTCCCGATGGAGCCGCCAGATCCGGATGGTGTGGTCATCAGAGCAGGAAGCAATCTGCCAACAGAGCCTCGTTAGAACGACTCAGCATCACTGCAGGAAATATAAAAACCTGATCACAAACCTTACCTTAGTGAAATCTGTGGGACACCAAAGGACAGATGTCACTTCCTCGCTGTGACCCTGAAGCATCATGGGAGGATGTTGAGGATCAGAGATCTGAAATAGGAAGAAATGGTTGAAAAAAAAAGAGTCCAAACGCGCTATTCTTTATCACCATCAAACAGAGGACGAAGAGAACGTACCTTCCAAATGTACGTGTGGTTATCGCTTGAGCCACTGGCCAGGAACTGGTCATTGGGGCTGATAGTGGATTTAACATAAAAGGAAGAGTTCTGATGGCCGCTGAAAACTGTCACTGTGGATGCAAACATAAGCAATGAGGACCAGTAAATAAAGTATCAATTAGAAAAAAAAAATTAGAAGAAAATAAAGAGAAAAAGAACTAAAATGAGCAGAAAGACATGAAAGGAAGGATTATATTAAAATTACCCCACAAATAAGCACATTTTGGGGCTCAAGACAATGCTCCAGGGACATTTCTTCCCTCTGTTTACTGTCATGTGTCAACATTCATTTCAAAATGGTTGCCTATCTTACATGGGGACTCTATAAACCACATTAAAGACTCATCATTAACAATATATTGATATATTTAGATGCAAGGACATTAGAATAACCTTGTACATTCATCTAGACTTCTCATTTGTATCAGAAAGATGCCGGCAGCTCAGGCAAAACTCATTGGCTCCATCTAGTGATCCATTAGCAATAAGTTAGAAAATCCCCTCCCACCCACTGACACTCAACATGTCTCCAGTTTTTATTCACCTGGAGCCGTTTTTATTCCACAGACATTAAACATGTAGATGTTGTCATCTGTGCAGTTACACATGACGTTGGATCTCGAGGAGTCCAGGACGAGTCCAGAATAACCTGCAACAAAGCAGCATTCAACCTGTAAGTGGTGATTAGTGCATTCCTGGTAAATTGCTCTGCGTGGGCAGTACAGCGCACAACTCACCCAGTCGCATGCGCGTGCTTGACCCAGCATACGGATACGTCTGCAGGGGCACCGGGTCTTGACGGTTTGCAGTGTAGTTCTTCCTCAGATCCCACATTTTGATTACTCTGATTGGAGGGGAAAATAAATAAATAAAAATGAACATCCATGTCATTTCATTTTGATGGAGCATATTGTGATAAAAAGCTGTGTGTTTTTTACCCATCGACTGCCCCTGAAGAGATGAGTGTGTGCTGATCCCGAAACAAAACTACTGTAACGCTCTGCTGGGTATCCTGAAATAAAGATTACACAAAGATGAGCCCCTTATCTGCAACATTTCACTGTTCAGTTCTTTAAAGAGGGTCAGGTGTCGAGGAAACCCACCACACTTGGAGCCATGCGCCGCATGCTGCCTCGTCTTTTCTTTATCTTAGAAGGTGGATTTGTCTCTGCTTTGTTGTGAGCGCCGCTGATCTGCTTCACTTGTCTGTAAAAACCCTCTAAAAAAGGAAGACAGAAAATAAAGATACAGCAACAATAACTTCTGCACATACTTCTAAAGGCTTGAGAATATTTTTGGGATAAATATCCAGTAAAAACAACATTTTAGATTATGCAAACTGAAGGAGTTGTACCTTTTTTACTGCACCTGATATCCCAGACCATTATGTTTCCATCCCTGGCTCCGGTACAGAACACAGCTGTCCAACCAAAAATAAAGAAGACTTAAACCCAATATGCTCATATCATAGTTACACAATGTAAATCCACTTAAAAATTTCTGCATGCAACTACAAATCACTGCAAACAAAAAAAGATTTCAATATCTTTTCAAAAGCACATGGGTCACGTTCACAGTCCAAATCAGTCAGGTTTCAAAACACGTTTTTATTTAATTCAAATCAGCTTGAGGGTAGTTTTAAGTTAGATTTCAGTGAGATAATAATGTCATACACAGCAGTGATGAGCAGAACCATTACAGCAGGATGATAAAGCTCACTTTCTGCTGTCATTTTGGAGGAAGGCCAGCATAAAGCTGGCTTTCACACGTGGGCAAAAGGAAGTCAGGAAGAGGATCACAACCTTTTGTGTGGTCAGAATTGTCCAGAGTGTGCACTGATGCTCAGAAATTCTTCAGGTACAAGATTAAGTGCAGGGCTCCACACTAAAGTACTTTTCACAAAATTCACCTTTCTCCTCTGGTGCAAATGCAACAGACTTCAGGCTGCAGAGGTGGCCTTTAAAGCTTCCCAACATGTCTCCAGACTTCACATCCCAGAGTCGGGCCATCTGATCACCTGCTGCAGTCACCTGGGAAAGGCACAAAACACAATAAGAAAAGAAGAATTCTGTAAGGAAACAAAGAGCTTACAAGAATGCAGCTCTCAACACAGTAGTATATGCATTGCAATGTAACAAAGTGAAAGAAATTTGCATTTACCAGCTGAGGCTCCCCGGGTACCCATGCAATATCAAAGACTGCATTCTCATGAGCCAGCCACTCTGGAAAGTTTCAACCCAGTTAGCCAGTGACATTTCCTTTATTCACAGGAAAATTTGGAAAGAAGCAGCTTCTACAAATACCTTTAAGAAGAAAGTTTTCTCGGCTCTCAGTGTTGTAGATCCGGACAATGCCTTCTTCATTAGCTGCTGCGAGGACATTCTGCAGGTCCCCTGCTAAAATGAGAGTCTCTGCAGTTAGATAAGGGACAGCAACACTCTGGTCTAAGATAATAGTGACATATGCAAATAGATTACCAGAGGAGAAGGCCAATCCAAATGGTGGCACAGAGTCACCCATGTTCCCATAGGAGATGTGTTCATCATGTCGCACGCACTGGTAGCCTTCCAGGAGTGAAAGAGGGAGCCTGGACTGAAAATCTGCAGGAAAGGCTGGACAGATTGATGCATGGTCAGAGGAAGGGAACTTCATTTGTAGTTACAGCTAAAATTAGTTAGATGCAATCCAATGTACTAGTTAACATGGGTCATAATTTCGTTAATATATGCTAGATTTACCTAGATGGACAGAACTTTAAATAAAGACAGAGAAAAATGGAAATGTTAGAAATTTCGTTTAAAATATGACCAACATGACACACAAAACATCCACCAAGAGATGCATAGCAAAGCAATACAGAAAGCCACAAAGATATTAGAAATAAAACCATGTGAGTAAAAAACGAAACTGACACACGCCACTACAAAAATTTGATCTAGTTGTCACATTGGTGCCTTTTAATACTTCACACAACTACATTTACCATTTAATGCTAGCCACGAAGAGCCAAATTATACTTTTAACTGCAGAGTACATTAAGTTAATATTGATCTCGTAAAAGAAAACAACACGCTGCATGAATAACTCCAGCTAAAGTTGGGTTAAGCTAGCTAGATGTAAAATTATACTCCCACAGCAACAAAAACAGAAACTAGATCAAACATAAACGTTATGATTTCAAGAAATTTTTTAAATAAATATTTGGATACATCCCCCTCTATCATACACACATCAGATTAAAGTATACAGCACAGTTCGGTAATATCTAAGACCCTGCCAAATGCATCACATCTTACCATTTTGCCTGCGTCTGCCCAGTCCTCTGTCAACAATAAAGGGGAAAAGCATTTCTACACTCCAACAGAGGATGATCTGAGATAATTAGAGAAAACACTAAGAAGTTTTGTCAGATCTTTCGCTGGTGACCCCCTTTATCGTGCAGCGTTTGGGAGTCTTTCCCGCGAAGAAAATCGTCCGAAAACTCCCGCTACATGTTTAATTCAACAACCGGCCGTTTGAGCCAATGGTTGCACGTAACGCAACTTCCGTTTCCGCTTTCGTCATTCATTCTTCTTTGTAAAATAAGTGCTTCTGCGCGCGTGAGAAAAACTAGTTCTTGGGTGCTTCATATGCAGTGCAAGGTTATGTTAACACTTCTCAATTATAATGTTCTAATATTGATCAATTTTAATTCCCTTCTATGGAAGAGAAGGAGTAATGTTCTTTGAATATACTTAGAAGGAAATTTTCTTTGTAATTTATATCTTTGTATTAAACAGAAAACAACAAAGCCAATTAGTTTAGCACTTTGATATACCTAAACGTAATCAATATAACTTTAAATGTGGGTTAAAATTTGATCAAATAAAATCTTAATTCTATAAAGATCTAGTTCGACTGAGAAAAAACATAATTGGAGAAAACTGAAAGCTAAGGTATGAAGTAATGTGGTGACCGTGATTTACTGGCATCTTTACCATCACACATTTATGGAATTATGATCTTAGATATGTGTAGGCCTACGTACTTTCCTGATGTTTTTCTAAAATGTTTTGTTACCAATGTTATAAAAAAAATCCTATTCACAAAAGAAATTGGGAAGTATCGCAGCAACGGACAAACCTTGCTGTGACGTCATCTCGAGCTCGCGCCGTAACAAGTCGTGTGATATTTACAGCTGGAAAACGTAAGTAACCATATAACTGACAAGAAACTTCAAAATTGTGCCCTGTGAAGAAATTACATCATAAATGTTTAAGTTATGAAAAGTCCCCTCACTGTCTTCATTATTGTCGTATGTTAATTCAGCTTCTAAATGTTTGGGATCGCGTTAACGGACAATCCATGTCTGAGGAGACGGGTAAAAACCAAAAACGCTGCCTTTGGTCAACACCGATAAAAACTCTGGGTTTCTTTAAACACTCAAAATGTGTTCAAAATTTACCAGCACTTTATTCATCAAATCATATAAACGGTGTGAATGTATTTCCCATAGGTATTTCCCCAAACTTGTCAAATGGCCTTTATTGTGAAATTTTTTTACTCCAGACCCGGATGTAGTATCGTTTCGGCTACAACTGCAACGATAAAATACTCATGGGCCTTTGTACTGTCAAGCATATTTAACTTAAAAACTGAACATAATGTCGCTTTCAACGGCACGTTCCTTCTTATCAGAGGCTTGTTATGGGGAGCAAGAGGTCGACGCTAACTCTGCTCTCATGGAGCTGGACAAAGGTGCGTTAGCTAATGTGCTAGCCAGTTAGCATTTGTTTCATTGATTCCACTTGGGTCTTGTGTGTTGTGTTCGGTTATATTTGCTACCTACTTTGTTCTTGACTGAAGTCCTGTGAATGTTTTTAGGGCTACGGTCGGGGAAGCTTGGAGAGCAATGTGAAGCAGTGGTGTTGTTCCCCAAACTCTTTCAGAAGTACCCTTTTCCCATCCTCATCAACTCAGCCTTTCTGAAACTAGCAGACATTTTCAGACTTGGGTATGGTTACCATATGATTTATGTATTTATATTGTGATATTTTTTTAAGTAATTTCCCATTCTTAAAGCTATAAAAATCCATGCATTAAACTCTTATCATAGAGTAAAAGTGTTGTTTTAGAATGCATATGGTAATGCAATAGTAGAAATTTATCAACATCATATTCATTTGCCTTGTCAGATATATCATATTTTATATGTTGATTAGAAACTGGTTAGAAGAAGGTAAACATTTGTAAAAAAGGAAATTGAATGGGTAAAAAGTCCCATTTCAAATATGCCAAAATGAAACTGCATCCTATGACTTTAAATGTGTTGTAGAATCCATTATATTGCATTCTTCATACCTCATAAACTGCCGCTGAGGGTTTATTAGCAAAATCACTTAATGGCAAATGATCAATTACATATGATCAGACATGCAGTAGGTAGAAATTTGGTGCTTTGTTAGCTGTCGTGGATGATGTTCAAAGCATTTGCTAGAGAGGAAGATTAGTTCTCAACGGTGATTTTTACTATGCAAGTGACTTTGTTGACAGAAGCCCATATTTCATTTTCAGCAACAACTTTCTGCGTCTGTGTGTGCTGAAAGTAACACAACAGAGTGAGAAACATTTGGAGAAGATTCTCAATGTGGACGAATTTGTTAAAAGGGTGTTTTCGGTTATCCATAGCAATGACCCCGTGGCCAGAGCCATCACTCTGAGGTAAATTGCACTTAATACTCGCACAAGATATGCTCCATAACTACTGGGAAAATGACATGCTTAACAACTTGCAGCATCTCCCAGTCAGAAAAGAATTAAGAGAAACTATTTCTTTCCTGTTTCCTCTGTTCAGGATGCTTGGTAGTTTGGCTTCTATCATCCCAGAGAGGAAAAATGCACACCACAGTATTAGACAAAGTCTGGACTCTCATGACAATGTGGAAGTGGAGGCCGCCATTTTTGCAGCTGCAAGCTTCTCTGCACAGTCAAAGTGAGAAGAAATATTGCTAAAAACGGCTCTAAAATTAGTTTTTTTTCCTTTAAATGAAATTGTTGAATAGGTTAAATATTCAGATTTTTCGTTTTTGTCATTTTTAGGGACTTTGCTGCTGGAATTTGCAATAAAGTTAGTGAAATGATTCAAGGTAAAATACTTATCCTGTCATTTAGAGATTCTAAACTTGCTTTTAGTGATATTTGACCAAATCCAGGCATAACTTGTTCCTCAACATTCAGGTTTAGACACTCCAGTGGAACTGAAGCTGAAGTTGATCCCGATGCTGCAGCACATGCATCATGATGCCAGCTTGGCATCCAGCAGCAGAGAACTTCTCCAGCATCTGGTCAACTCTTACCCTTCAACACCCATGGTCATCGTCTCACTACACACCTTTACCCAACTGGCTGCCTCATCCCTCATTGATATCCCCAAGCAGGTAGCCCCATTTGATTTAGATAAAGTACAGTAGATCATTATGATTTACATGAACTGATTGTTTGTTTCTTTTTAAGAGGCAGGTTTACACTTTGGCTCCTTTTAAAGATGAAAATAAATGACTAATTCTTGATTGCACTCATCATATGTCCAGTTGCAGCTCCTCCTTCAGTACTTGAGAGACGATCCAAGAAAAGCTGTGAAGAGGCTTGCAATTAATGACTTGAAGCTCCTGGCTAAAAAGGCTCCCCATCTGTGGCTCAGAGAAAATACCCAGGTAGAGCTACTGCATTGCAGGATTGTCTTAATGCAGATTTAAATATGTTCTCTAACAAGTTTTATATCTCTGCAGACTCTTTGTGAGTGTGCTTTGACCATCCCTTATAACAGTTTGAAGCTGGGGATGTTGGCTGTCCTGTCCACCCTCTCTGGAACAATAGCAATAAAACAGTATGTTAGTAACGCGCCAGGTAATTCCTGCTTAAAATTATTCTTTTGGTTTGGAGTGATTTATTCTTTTTTTTTTTAAAAAAAGGATAACCAAACTGAGTCTATAAAACTTCCCTCTTAGGTGGGTCTTCAGTGTCTCCCTGGCTCTGTGACCTGGTTAAACTGGCACAAGAATGCTGTTACCACAGCAACCTGGCAGTGGCTGCTCATGGGGTCATAGTGCTCTCCAACATTGCTATTTCCTGTCCAGAGAAAGGTTAGTTAGTTGGTGTCTGTGGGCAATAGCCTGCTTTTGAAGGACTCATCTAACAGCATTTGCCAGTAAATGCCTTTATCTCAGTGCCTCTGTTGTGTATTATTTTTTAACATTGCTGTGTATTTCTCTGTCAGACGTAATACAGCTGGAACAAGACACGGTTTTGGGAGTGGAGTCTCTTCTGATGCTGTGCAGTCAGGACAGCAGCCCCAGTGCTCAGGCCACACTGAAAGTAAGGGAACGTTATAACCGCAAGAAAGACGGCAGAACGCCCAGAAACACAGTTCTGAGTGTGCAAGCCAAGTATTGTTGAAAATGTTATTGTTCAGTATAATACTGAAAACTGTTATGTTCTTAATCCCCCATCAAATGCCTGCTAAGATTTTTGGTCTTGCTTAATTCTTTCATCCTGATTTAGATCATATCATGAGGAATTTTGTTGTAATTTATTGCTGTAAGTAGTCTAAACAAGTGAGAGATTTGAACTTGTTTGATTAAAAAAAAAAAATGTAAAAGAAAATGAAGCCCCATTTAAACCACGATGGAGCTGTAAAAGTGGATGAGCATCTTTAACTAGGGATAGACTGATACAGATTTCTTTTAAGGCAGACACTGATAACAATATTTTCTCATCAGCCTCAGCCATTGGCTGATACAACTTTCTGGTTTTTGGGACAAATTTTGGGGCTGATACTGCATTTGACCCCAAAATTTATATAATGAAGGACACAATGAAAACTAATTTAGAAAACTCTCAGGATAAAAAAGAAAAAAAAAAAGCACTTCAAATACATATATGAAAAAGAAACAGTGCACTTATAAAGTAAACATAATATATATATAATATAAATATATATATTTTTTTTTCGCTACTTGGATAGATGCCTGTCTGTAAATTATGCCGGGGAGGGGTCTTGTCCAACACACCCAAAATATCGGCCGATGCTAATACCAGGAAAAAAAAACAAAAAGAAAAAACATGCAAAAACCCCAATGTATTGGTCTATCCTTACTCTCGTAACTCCTCAGGAAAACATCAGACTGTTTGTTTACACTTGTTTTTGTCTGATCTATGTTTAAGTAAAGCTGCATGCTGCCTTGCCATCCACCTCATTATCCAAACTTTGTTCACACTGTAACATGGCTTCCTGCTTCCTCTTTTCTTTCAATCTTAGACGGCCCTCACCTCATTGGTGAAACTGCTGAAAAGCCGCCCCCACCTCAGCCAATCAGCCGTGGAATTCCTGCTCAGCCAGCTCCACTTATCCTGCGACTCCTCTCGCATCCTCATGTGCCACGCTCTGGCAGCCATCGCCACGCACCTTCCCGTCCTAGGAGATGGCATGCTGGGAGATCTGGTGGATCTTTACCGGGTGGCTAGTCACTCCTCCACTGGCGAGCAGCAGGAGCTTCTGGTGGGGGCTTTTACCGCTCACTTAAACATAGAACAGTACATTGATTGCATTGTTTACCTCCTGTTTTATTAAATATAGTGTTTTTGTTTTTTTTAAGTCATTGCAGTAAAAATGTTTCCTTGTTTTTATATATATGTTTTTTTTTCATGACGTTTGGCAGGTTTCCTTAGCAACAGTGATTTTTGTTGCTAGTCAGTCATCTCTGTCAGCCGAAGTGAAAACGGTCATCAAACAGCAGTTGGAGAAAGTTGCAAATGGCTGGACGGTGTATCGCATCGCACGGCAAGCCTCGCGCATGGTGAGCAAACGTTACTAAAATGGTGTCGCTCGAGTCGAGAAACGGGATGGTTAAATTTCTGATCACTGATCTGCAGGGATGCCACGAGTTCTCCAGTGAGCTGTACCAATCCCTGCGCACTCGCGTGGCCTCGGAGCACTTCTACTTCTGGCTCAACAGCCTGAAGGAGTTTTCCCAGGCTGAGCAGTGCCTGAGTCACGTGGAGGACGGAGACTACAGCGGAGCCATGAGCGCCATCGCAGAGGCCCTGCGCTCCTACCAAAAGGGCATCGCCTCCCTCACAGTCAGTTTACTGCCAGGCATCTGCTTGTCACAAAACATTAACATGGGACCTCTTTCACATGTGACAGAAGTACTTAGAGCTGTTGATGGTCAGCTCTGCAGAGTAATGCCATGGGAAAAACTCAAATTCCTTGTGACCTCTCTCACATAACACAAGCTGTGTTTTTTTTTTTTGGGGGGGGGCAGCAAAAAAACATGATTTTTCTATTCATCTGTACTAATCATAAGTATTTACAGTATGTGATTAATCCCTTCCTTACAGGCTGCCAGCACTCCTCTGAGCCCACTTACATTCCAGTGTGAGTTTATTAAGCTGCGGATAGACACCCTGCAGGCCCTGTCACAGCTTATTTGTACCTGCAACAGCCTGAAAACCAGCCCTCCCCCTGCCATCGCCACTACCATCGCCCTAACCTCAGGCAATGACCTACAGCGGTGCGGCCGCATCTCGATGCAGGTAAACCTAAATTGTAAATATTATTTTGTGATGATGTTTAGCTGTTTATGTGAGCGCACAGAAGAGGCAGATAATTGCAATTATTTTGCAGCGTGTGTGAGACTTGAGGTCAGAATTTAGTGATTTTTTTTTTTTTAAGTCACTACATGGTCATGATGGCATGTTATGTGGAGCAAAAGTTAGAAATAGATTTAAAAAACAAAAAAATAGAAGTATTCATGGTGAACAGAATGTATGCATGCATATAGTTGTGTCCTGATCTGGTTAATCATGCCGTTCCTCCCATTTTTTGTCCAGATGAAGGTATGCATGGATGAGTTCAGAGGTCTCGCTGCCCGCTATGCTGATTTACATCAGTCATCATTTGATGCTGATTATGCCACCCTTCGCAATGTGGAACTGTATCCTGAAGCAGCTATAAGTACCAACAATCCATCACAGTTGTGATAAAGAATCGCATGTTGTCTGCTGTAACTTGATCCTCCTTAACTGTCTGTCCAGACAACAGCAGAGCTGTTTGCTTGTCTCCCATGTAATCGAAGCTTTGATACTGGACCCGCAGGCAGCCAGGTGAGAGCTGCTGGCATAGCTGTGTAGTGGATTCTGTGGTTCTGTTTCCGAACGTGAGAAAACGACTGTGCAGCTTAACTTAAGCTATGCAGTCAGTGCTCCTGAGAGAAAGTTGATTCTCGGTAGTCAGTGATGTGTATGATGAGTTTTTTGCTGAATGTTACCTTGATGTGGCCTTTTAGGAGCATTGAGCTTCTACTGTATAGTTGTTTTTTGTTTTTTTGGGGGGTTTGTTTGGTTTTATATCCCAGGGTGCTTTTCTATATCACAATCCCCTGATGGCTTTTTCCTGAAAGTTTTAGTGTTACCTCCATGCTTTCATAATCTAGTTTTCAGGAGTACGGCACTCTGGGGTCTGTTCAGACAGAGAGTGAATATGAGCGGCGGATGATGTCGGTTTTTAACCGTGTGTTGGAGGAAGTGGAAGGCCTCACCAAGAAACACCCTCCTGTTTCATACCTGGTGAGATTTACAGTTATCCCCAAGTTTGTAGAACAGTTTTTAATGTAAAGTTGGCTTAATTAAGTTGATTTATGGAACTGTATCTTCTGATGCTGCATTTATTTATACTTGTTTTTTGTTTTTTTAGATGAATCCTAACTTGACTGAATTAAATATATACACATTATAAGCAATTCACCTACTTGGTTCATTTATATTTATTTGCATATATTCAAAAAAGACTTAATATCCCCCATAATATCCACATTAAGTAAATTAGATTAGTAGACAAGGCGCAATAAGTTGCGCTCGGTCAACTAAAGTGTTGTGTTCTGTGTTGTTTTTCAGCATACAAGTTGTCTCTGCGATGCTGTTATAGCTCTTCTGAAGGTGCCGTTGTCCTTCCAACGATATTTCTTCCAAAAACTCCAGTCAACAAGCATCAAGGTAACAGGTTTTTAACACTTGAAATAAATCAGCAAAATAAAAAGGGCTTGAAATTGCAAGTGCCAAACCTAAATCCACAGGGGAAAAGTGCATCCTGTTGCTGTTGCCTGACTATTTGTAGTTATATTGTTCACAGCTGTAAAATGGGTTTTATTCAAGAGTTCAAATCTTGATTAAGACTCTTTTAATGTTCTCTTTGTTTTACATTTTAAATCATGCTTTTTGTTCTTTTAGTTTTCAACGCTTTCTTTTCTTCTGCACCCTTCTGTAATGCTTTTAATGTTCTACGTAAAACACTTGGAATTGTTGTGTATCTGAAATGTGCTATACAGGTAAACTTTCCTTATATGGGGTTATACACTGGATAGTGTAAGATGGATGTGATGGATGTCAGTCTTTGCTGTTTATAAATGTATTAATTGGATTTTTTTCCTCAGCTTGCACTTTCTCCATCACCGCGCACACCAAGTGAACCCATCCCAGTGCAGAACAGTCAGCAGCTGACTCTGAAGGTGGAGGGTGTGGTGCAACATGGTTCTACCCCGGGACTCTTTAGGAAGATCCAATCCGTCTGTCTGAATGTCACGTCTGTTCTCCAGAGCAAGTCTGGGCCCGACTACAAAGTATGTAGCCTGTTATTGTTTTTAGGTCAATTGTTTGTACATACTGTAGTAAAAAAAATACTGAAAAACTAAATAATTCAATCCTTTCTGCTGGGATTTTTAATCTAAAAACATATGTGCATTTTTATGTACCTTTTTTAAATTTCAGATTCCACTTGATACCAAAACAAATGAGATTGAGCAGCGTGTGGAACCTCACAACGACTATTTCAGCACCCAGTTTTTGTTGAACTTCTCCATCCTGGGCACACATTCAGTCACTGTGGAGGCGTCTGTGGTGGATGAGAGTGGCATCGAGTGGAAAACGGGGCCCAAGACAATGGTGTCTGTGAAATCCCTTGAGGATCCTTATTCCCAGCAGCTCCGCCACCAGCTGCAGCAAGGTGGAGCTCAGTCTGCTCCACAGAGGGGTGCATACGCTCGTTTCTAGTCAATTTCCTCTCCCCTCTGCCTCCCAGTCAGAGCTTGTGTACTTGAGCTGTTTTGTAGAAAGTTAATTTGTACATTTATTTTTCAAAGATTAAAAGCCATTTCATTGAAACACTTTGTTTTAGTGTGATGCTTTTTAATGTATATGTACTTGGGGTTAAACAAAACTTAGATTAATGTAGACATGTAAACATGTAGTATATCAAAAAGGCCCGACAAATAAAATGTGATTTTTTTCCCCCTATCTTAATACAGTCTTAATACAGTGCCATTTAACGTATGCAGTAATCAGGGCAATCGGATGTCCTTGGATTTTTAGCCAGTTAAATGCAGTAACACAAACAACCAACAGGGGGCAGACTATCATTGAGCATCCTGTCTGAAGTGCTCCAAACGCTCGCATGTAAAAATCATAATCATTTAAAGTATTCTTTCTTTTTATTATTATTATTATTGTTGTTTAATTGACATTTTCAAAGCTTGAAGATGCACTGTGCACAATCCAAACCAGAATAATTTGTTCCTTCCGACAACACTGACGGTTCTGTACATATTCAACTTTAAAAGCAACTTTTACATCCCATAAAGCTTTGCACCTATAGGTTTGCCTCAGTAGATAATACTATTTGTGACTTGCATTAAAGTAAATGCATTCTTTTTTTCAGTGGCAAGTTGCTGCAGACGCGCTGCTCATGTCATCTAAAAATGACTTCAGCGCGCAAATAAATGCAAATGATTTCAAATGGTTTGGTCAAAACTGGGATGTTTTTACGTAGTTTAATTTTTGCACGCACAAAAAACACCAACTCTTGACTCATAGTAGCTTGCACACTGTTACACCGGTTACACCAAAGGCTGGTCTGGTATGAAACAAACACGAGCGTCAGGTAAGAAGAAATTAATCATACAAACAAAACTTCCGGTTGATTTTTTTTCTTTTTTTAAAATCAATTCAGTCTTAGAATAAAACGTATAATCTAATCTAACAATTACTGTAATTATTAAAACTGATTCTAAAATGATTAAGATAAGCTTTCGAGATAAATATTTTTTCTAAACTACACTTGAGATGCATGCTATTTAAATCTTTTTAAGCAAAGGGGATATTAAGATAAAACATCTATTCAAAACATGTTCATGCAATTTTGTGTTGAAATGAATGGCATGGACAGTTTAAACATGCGCTGATTTTCATGATGGAAATCATGAGTAGATTTTCCTTTTTAAAGTTAAAGCTTTTTCAAAAACAATTACGATTTTATAAGAAAAAATAGTAAGCAAGATTAAAAGAAATTAATTTGTTCTCATGTTTTTAAGAATAAATTCAGACGATTAATGGCTTTTTAAAATTAATTAATACATATAGAAAAAAAAAAAAAATCCCAGATTATTTTGAAAGACCACCAGGACTCATTTCCGGTTTCGCCGTGTTGATCCTTTGTGTACATTGCCGCTATGTGAATCGCGATCTGGAGAAGATAACGGGTGTTTCCACCCTTGGAAAACAGAAATAGCTGTTTCTCGCATTTGATGCGCACATGTATGACTTGCGTTGCAGTTGTTTAATAAGCAGCATTGAGCTTAGGCCCGCCTAAGCAGCCTCTCTATCGTGCTGTTTAAGGGGGAAGCTCAGTAGCTAGCTGAGTTGACGGTGGTGATGATGATGATGCATCGAAGGATTTATCCCAGTGTCTCGGACTGAGATGGAGCCAGCGACGTTTAAGTGGAGCTGCTTGCTAGCCAGCTAGCGAGCTAACGGCGCCCGCCGGAATTCACTGTACCCGAGCAGACTTGGATAGCTAAATGGGTGCACGTGCAGATTTATTCCCCAGGATTTACTGTAACATTATAACACCATTACCTCTCAGTCCCCAGATTTAATAGACTTAACATGCCGACGAGCAAAAATTACTAGCTTAACCGTCTAGGTTAGTTACACGTGACACAATTTATCTGTCTTCAATAATTAGTAACACCTCTGGCCGTCCTTGGATGCTTCAGTGACAATTATTGGGTGAGTAACATGAGCTACGAGACTTTTGCTAGTAAACTACAGGGTGGGACTACACTCTGGATGAGCCACACAGATATTGCGCTTTGACATAGAGCGCTCGAGTCAGCGTTTGGTCGTGTTTCTTAAAATACCGAAGAACTTATCCTTTTGAACTGCTCCTTTTATTTAAGTCATTGCATTTTGCAAGAACTCTGAAACCCACGGGCTGTCATTTGTGACACGTTTAGGAGCATCTGTTTCCGTTATGCTAACTCACCCTATCGCTAGCTAACATGTCGGGGAGTACTCGACTATGTCCCCGGCGAATGGTCCTTTTAAGGTCCTGTCTTAACATGTATTACCGTTACGGCTTGGCAACCAGCTAGTAGACAATCACGAATAACAAATAACCATCGTTTAAAATAAATCTTGAGTAACAATCAGAGCATTGCGTCCTCTAAGCGTGTGTTGCATATAAATGCCGTAAAATAGCCTTATCCTCAGCCGGTTAGCGGTGTAACGTCACATTCTGTGTCCCATGAGATTCTGTGATTTCCCAGAGATTTGCAGCTACTTAGTGTCTCAGTTGAACTATATTATTTTGATAACTGTTTTCAGACGTGGTCGTGCCTGAATATTAACATAACTTGAAAAATAAGGGGTTAAAGAAGTCGATCCTTTAAATACCTCATTACAGGTGAAACTCCTACCTGTTAAATCCTGTTTAGGTAAAACAGTTAAATATGGGGGTAGACGATTATAATCCATGCATATCATGTAATAGTTTAGCCTCCGACAGTATAAATGATTTCACAAGATTGTTATAAAGCATCAGTGAGAAAAGCATGGAACTGCTAGAGTTAGGAGTGAAGTTGATTATGCACAATATAAAATACAGGAATGCCAAATAAACCTGAGAGACAATGAAATGATTAATGGGAGACAAAATAAGGGGGGGGAACACCTATCCAAACTTTATCTCAGAGACGTGATTTCTGGTGAAGTTGTGGATCATTTGATCCCCTTTATTGCAATGTTTGAGCTTTAGATCAGAAAAGAAGTTTGCACAATACTGGTATTACCTTCAGAAATCAAAGTGGTTAGAGATTTTTATCACATTGCACAGGAAGAATCCCATTGTGCTGATTTCAGTCAGGTTCACTGGTCTGAGCAGGCATTGCCCACCACTTCAGATCAGCCCTGCAGGGGGTTCTTTTGCATGGTCTTGCTTAGAAAGGTTCCTGCATGAAATGACCTGGAAGCATGTAAGTGGCAGGCATGATGAGAGCTGCTTGAATTCTCTAAATGTTAAAGGAGGAATTGAATGCTTCTTGTATTTTCCTCTTTAGCATTAAAATCACTGGGCTGTCCTCCATTGAAGGTTAGGAGGTAAAATCCTCTCACAGTTCTGTGTAGTCACACCTTTCAAAGAGCTGCACAGTTTGTTTTTTTTTAAATCTTAACGTTCATTTGATGTACCAGTAAGTATATGTGAGGTCAGCTGTCTTTCCATCTTTTCTTTATCTCATGAGGTGTTCTATTGGAAAAAAGGAAGATTGTGCATAAGATATAGATGTCTGCATAATATGTTAATGTATGTTGTTGGTAATATAACACATGCCAAGCTTTTTAATTTGATGAGACAGGGAATTCAACATTTTTATATTATAAGACCTTATTATTTTGTCCATTTTTTAGAATCACATAATCGGAAGTTCTTTAAGTCGTCAATATTATTATTCTACAATGTTTCCTGCTGAAATGCAGTAAAGTCTTGCCTTTGTGTTGTCCTTTAATTGCGTTAAAAGCGCTTTACAACTTTTGAATCTATTACTACAAATGTTGTGATGAACTTTCTGGCCTTTCGGCATCTGATCCTCATAAGTAATATTTAAAACTGTTGACGAGGCGATTCATTGGAGCTATAAACATGGACCTGATGTATTAACTTTGTTATTCAAGCTATCAAAATTTGTCACCCTGTTTATAATATCTGTACATTATTCAGTCATAAATTTTATGATAACATAATCTAAATCTTGTACTTTTATTGCTGCAAGTTGCACTCAGGTCTTTCTGTCATTTGTCAAACAAGGCGAGACACTAACTGCTGTGTCCCTGTTGCAGACGGTGTGTATCAGGATGGCACAGCTCTTGGACGGGGCCGGAAAACTGGGCTGGATTCTCCTCAGATCTGTGCTCCGTTTCACCTTTATGTTCTTCAACAACTGTGTAGCCATCCCATCCTACTGCTTATACCTGCTGCTGCTTCAGCCACTGAGAATATGGGACAGCTCCACTTTCTGGCACATCGAAGGAGTCATGTTCAAATGGTTGCTGGCCATGGTGTCGTCTTGGGGCTGGATTGCAGGTTATACAGGTAAGATATGATCATTCACACCACAGTGGTGTTTTGTGTGCTGCCTTCTATGCAGAAATGTATTTGCATGCTGGCGTCAATGGTGACAGTCTGCTGATGTGCAACATTACTTTGAAACCAGTTTGAGCACTATGGGTTTACCTTCAAGTTGCATGTCTGTTTCACTTGAAGTGCATGCACATGCAAAGTGGCCAGCAGGGATGGAACAGATGGTGGAATGAAAATAAGATGGGTTAACACAAATTAATATAAACATTTTCTTTGCTTTTAAACTTTAAGTGGGACAGCTGCTCTTTACTTCACCTTTAGTTGATTATTTCCATATAGAAAAGGATAATTTGTTTTGTTAAATGCCATTCCATTCATTGACTAGACAGTTCAGTGTTTTTTTGCTATTTGTATGCGTCATATGTCCTTTAATTAATACTGTTTAGGCGTCCATCTGGACAGCGAGCAATAGTGCTGATAAAATTCACAGATCACAAGAAAAGTACATCTTTTTGTCAAGTTTATAATAATTTCATTCATTTCTCCCAAAAAGTCAGAATTTTTCAGGTTTGTGATTCTTAGTTTTGATGATTTCATATTTTTGTGTCACATGTAATGGTAAATAAATGACTCCCCCACTGATTTTCAACTTAGTTTTTCTTGAAGATGTTTACTCTCTTTTATTTTGCCCTGTTTGGAAACTTGGCAACATACGCATTTAAAAATAAAGCATGATATTTAAATATCAGAGGAGCCACATATATAAAGCTCCTCTTTGCAAAGCAAATTTGTTTGGCACAACGCAGCAGACAGATCTCCAATCTGCTACTGTGATGCTGGACAGGACAAGTTTTTAAACAATACAGTAAATAAATGATCTTATGATTATGGACTCAAGATCAGATACAATTTTAGATTTAATAAATGTCATGAACAAAAAGTTGTGATTGCCTTTTTTTTTCCATTTTGTGCATAATGTATTATAAAGTTTCATAAATTCATTGGGAGTTTTCTAAATGCAGTGAATGCTCAGGAATGGTGCTGTGTAATAGCTGACACATGATACCTGAGACAGCAGAGTATTACAGTGTTGGTTGGTTCCTCTCAGCCGGCTGCTTGAATGTCCTGAAGTGATGCTGGCTGCGGTGGTGTTTGGTTGCACAGAGCTGTGAGCAAAATGCTTACAAATTGCTAAGTGGTGAACATGGGAAGCAACAAGGCTCACTGATAAATTATTCAAAGCTTCCAGCTTATAGAAAACTGTTGTTGAGTTGAGCAACATGTGTTGGAGACTTCATCTCTTAGTGGGATGCTATTAGGCCATATCACACGAATGATGACTAAAGTTTAATTTAGACTAAGATGGAAACATATGGTGTAGTTTACAAACTGGCACTTCTTCTATTGGGCGTATATAAACCTGTGCATATGTTGCTGAGTGCATCAGGTTACACTGTGTGACCTGGGTCTGCTTATGTTACAGCGTGAACTTAATAACCTTATTTTGGTCTGGGTGCTACTTTCTCTGACACAAACTTTTGTTCTTTTAAATGTGTGAGCGTCATCAGTGAACTCTCGCATACTCCATACGGCTTGTCAGTTTTAAGAACTGGCAAGATTTCAGACCACATAATTGTTTTGAATGTCTCTGAAATGCAGTAAAATGCATGTGATGCAGACAAGAAGAGGTGACATAGGTGTTCTGTAGGAGAGCATCGCTTGTTGCTACCAGGCTTTTTAAACACTGGTTCACTTGTTGAAATTAACCAGTTAAATCTTTTCCCATTGCCAATTTTGCATTTGCACTCAGCTCTCTCAGGGCAACAATGTATTCAGAATCAGTGCAATAACTACCCCTACTTCCCATGGGACAAACCTGTTACTATGACAACATAAAAGGATGGTGTTACACTTTGTCCTAACAGGCTCTTTGGACAGTAATTTCTGATGAGCCTGACTTTCTCAGATAATGGGGTTAGTTTATAATTTCTGATCTTACGGGGGGGTGTAAGCTTCACACAGTGGGACGAAGAGTAAGCTTTAATGGACGATTCAGGACAAATTACAGTACATAATGCTGTCATTTCACCATACTGTCCGTCCTTAGCTTGTTTCTAGTAACCAGATGAAAGTGACTTGGTGGTGTATTGGTGTGTATGTTCACTTACAGTAGCATGCAGCCATCAAGGAATGAGAGCAGTAATGAAAGCGTTGGTGTTTACAACATTGTGTTCTGTTGGGCTGGCACATAAACTCACATCAGTTCTGTACCTCCACTGCTGTCTCAAAAGAGAGAAAACCTTCTCTCTCTGAGCTTAATATTAAGGTACACCACTCCCAACTTGGAGTGGTGGCAGTGTGAGGACTAAGGGTATCCTTTTCTTTTCTTTTTCATCCAAAAATCCTCTCAATATGTAATTTTGATAAAAAAGAAGATAAGTTTTTAGGGATTTATTAAAATACCTGGAGGGGTGAGTTTTAAATTAGCTTAAAAATAAGCCACTGATTAAAATCAAGGCAGTGATGGGTATTAAAATAGTCATTTCTATGAAGTGAATCGTGCAAGCATACAAGGTACGCCCAGATCTGTACTTGCAGCACAACCATGCCCGTTGTTAAACGTTGTTTGTCATCCAGCTCAGGGAGATTTTTTTGTAAAGACTGCTTTCTAAGATAAATAATGTGTGAACAGTTGTACATGTCTGAGCAGATAATCATGTTAAAATGATAAACGCAGGGATTTGAAATGTAACGCCAGAGAGATTGTTATTGCGGAGAGGTTAGTGCTCTGTGTGTCAGTGTATGAGTGAGCATTAGTTTTGTGATTGTGTTTCAGAACACCAGGATTAATGTACTTTTGTACAAGATCACATCTCTCACTGTCACACCTGCTCTCGATGTTCCTTTTTATCCTTTCAAGAAAAAGTTGCTAATTATGCATTTACTTTGCAAGTCTTATAACATTGACTTTAAATGCAAACACCTCTGAGTACATGGTGTTGAGTGAGTTTGAGTGAGTTTAGTGATCATCTACCTTTTGATGACGCTTCTTTTTCTTTGTTACTTTAACAGTAGTAGTCTCATGTCCCATTGTGAATATCAGCAATCTTTATTGAGTTTTGGGGTTGTCAAAAATGTGCTATTAATCGCCAGCTTCTATGTTAAATCAGTAATGGAAATGCCAATATGGTTTTAAATATTTTTAGCCTTTTTAGACTGTTGATCCAATGTTTTCACAATTTTTAAAAAAATCTAATGTGAGGATGGATAAAACCATCAGATTCATGTTACCTCACAGATGCTTTATTTATTACCCACATACCCACAAGTGTGAATTTGCTGAAAAGATGCAACAGATTTTGTATTGATTTTCCATTAAGACTGCATTTGAAGTCAAGAAACGTTAGATGTGCGTCAGGGTAAGCTCACAGCTTGATGCAGTCAAAAAGCTTTGGTTAACAATCAGACAAGAAGGATGCTGCATCACATCCACAGGAGAAGCAGAACAGTAGTGCTTTGTAGATGTAGATAATTTTATCAGGACCAAATGCCACAATAAACAGTACGAGCTTTGTCATCATTGTTTCATTTTAATCATTACACAAGGGGTGGAAGGTTGATTGGGTTAGAGCGAAGTGAATGCACTCTTGGACTCCAGTGTTTATCACTTAATGATTCTTGAACTTTAACTTCAAACTCAGAGCTGCATCCTGCATTCCCCCTAATTACACAAATCGTGTGGGGAAAAGTGATACCACTGTGTGCTGAGGAGACGAGATTTGTTAATTTTCTTGGAGGGTGGGCTGCAATGTTTGATATATATGTATATATGTATATATATATATATATATATATATATATGTATATATGTGTGTGTGTGTGTGTGTATGTATGTATATAGTAAATGCATGCTTTTATGGGGGTTTTTGTGGGTTTCCTTTTGCTCAGACATGCATTTTCTGCTAAATATGTAGTAAGGCCATCTGTGGAGTACAGCTCAGCTTTCAGTGAGCTCAAAGTAACATTCAAGTCATTCATTCATGACTAAAACAAACCAAACCTCAGTCGTTTGAAGATGGTTGTTTTACTGAAGCACAAGCTGACCCGAGCTAATATTGCATCACCGCTGCTGCTGGCTTGACGACCTCACTTCACAGCGCATCATTTATTTTGTTATGTAAGCAAACAGCATTGTAACATTGCCTAACGCATATTAGCATGTGATTAAGGCTACATTTAAATAGCAGAAAGCTGTACTGCTGTGACATTGAGACCCACAGCTACTAACATGCCACCTAAAAGGCTTTTAATGTTTATTTATGGCACATTTTGACTTAAATGCAACGTCCAGGCTCCTTTAGATTGTGTTTTGTGTCAGCAAAAACACAACACAGTTGCACTGATTGATATAATGATATTTATTAGTCATTGACCTTCTTTTAATGATTAATTTTGATTATTTGAAAACTAAAACCTTGAGATCTGTCAGCTTCCTGTGCAAGATGGTTATCATGACTGAGGTGACCATGATTGGTTGTACTTTTATTCAGCTTGACCCCATTTTTGTATTGTTGTCAAAAGCATTTCTGCTATATTTGATCTGACATGATGGCCACACGACACTGGACACAAACAGGTGCAGTGAAGCCCGCAGGATTAAGTTTTCAGTATGCGATGCATGAGTGGGTGGTCTGTCAGACCTGTGAGGGGAGATCAAAGCCGATAAGTGAACATGCAGACATTGCACCCTTGTTTTCCAGTTATGAGTCGCATGCTCCAGCGTTTTGATCAAAGTGGAAATGGTGTTTACATGAAAAACAGTGCAACTGGGGCGTTTATCTCACTGTAAAGATGACATTATCCTGTGTGGTGATCTGTCTGCAGCCCAGTCAGGGATACTGATGGAGAACAGTCGACAACAATTTAGTGATTTCAGACTTTATCTGAGCAAAGAAGCTCCAGACATTTGGTTCCAGGTTGTTATTTGACAGCTTTCTGCCTTTTCAGGGTTTCAAGGACAGTATACAAAATGTAATGTTTTTCACGACTTCTCAGGTAACAAATATTTGTCACCATTTTTTTGCCAAAACATATTATTCCAAAATCACCCCCTCCCCTCCTTTTTTATTAACTAAGGCTGGACTTCTCTTGCTTTTATTACTTCTAAGTTGCCTGCCTTCACTGGGAACCACTTGACATATCTTGTTAAAAAAAAATGTATGAATTGTTTTTTATTCTGTTTGCTGACTAATCAGTTTGTTTTAGGAGATAATAGGTTGAACAAAAACCTGTTGCTTTTCAAGATGGCTTTTTGTCAATTTTATTTCTAACTCTCTATTGCCTGTTTGATGTTGATTATTTTCTTCACATCAATTATTTGTCCATACATATTGACAGTCACCTTTAAAGTAAAAATGCCAAAAATGTGGCATCAGGTTGAATATTTTTCACCTTTCCTCCTGAGATATTAATCTGAATAGTTTTTGATTTTGAGCTGTTTGAACATACTGTGAACTTAACTATTGTTGGATAATCTTCCATACAATTCACATATAAATGAGAACAATAATATAAAATGATAATGGCTAGAGATGTCTGAATCAATAAAATCTTTCTGTACTGTACGTTATAAGAAATTTGCATAGATCTATAGCAGGTAAATGTACGGCACAGTGTCTCTTATTTAGCTGGCTAGCATCAGGGGAAGCTTAGAAAAGGGCTTGTCCATGTTTCTGTCTTTTTATGCTTTATACAAGATACTTAAACACAATTATCTCATGGATTATATTGTTCCTGTAAGTTTCATGGCACACAAATGATCAGATTCCAGATTACTGAGCAATATGTTGTGTAGAAATGAGATAAATTCATTGTGGACCATTTCCTTTTAACTCTATAACAGACTGCCTTTCATTTGTTAAAGTCTCACACACCCACAGCAGTGTTACAGCATTGTTACAGGCTGATAGAACTTGGTCTCTGGACTGTGTGGGTGTGTACAGATCATCTTCGATTGACAGCCCTGAATTATCTTGGCTGCACCTGTTGGTGATATTATTTACAACTGAGATTCTTTTCAATGTATTGTCAGCCTGAGATGACCTGAGTCACGTTCTGTCCTGTTTGACCTGAGCGTTGCCGGTATTTTGAGTCATCGCTCTGCTTGTTAGAAGGGTCTTTGTAAAACATGCATCTCTGGATGGAAGTGAGAGTATAAAACTGCTGTTACTACAATAGTCTCATGCACTTTTAAAGCTTTAATTTAAAGAAAGCATGCCTTTGATGTCTTGCCAACAGAGTTTGGTAAATGTTTAATGTGTATGATACATGAAAACATAGATGGGATTGAGCCTGGCAACGAGTGGCGTCTTATAGTACAAGTGAAGGAGTGATCCATTGTGGAATAATGGCCCTGCAGCTCATGTGCAGTTGAGAGGGTGATAGCATGAATGGGAATTAACATCTCTTTTGTTCTGAGCTCCTGGGAAGTGGAAGCCGATGTTTAATTCCTTGGTGTACAGAAAAGCTGCGGGGTATTTACGTGGATGAGCTGAGCATTAAGTTGTCAGTCTGTATTTCCCTGTTGTTGTGGTGTGACGTAATTGATACAACAAAAATGGATCATGTCAAATTGTCAATAAGCTCAAAATAAGGCCAAGAAATTGAAGGCAGTTCATGAGATGCAACTAACAGGGTTTAACCCAGTAACTTACTACAGAGCAAAAGCACCCAGACCAAATGTAGCTTGTACCTTAAGTTTGCTAGAGTGATTTTTTTTCAGTTTTTTAAAATATATTTCGTCTTTCATTTACTACTTAACAGTTTGCTTGAAATTTAGAGTTTAAAAAGATAAAAACTGTACAAAAAATTTCTATTATCTCTATTTATTGCGGTTGTTTCTCTGGTTCAGTAAGCAATGCTACGCATGAGAATTGGTTTTGCAATTTGCCACAAGCCCAGGGAAAAAAAAAAGGTGTCAGATGGTTTGGTGTGTTCCTGTCAGTGCTTTAATTAGGTTGTTGTGTTTTCATGTGGATGGAGATGTTTTAAACAGTGGTCATGTGGGCGGGTTTGGAAAACCCCGTTTTAAAGCAAATTCAAGTATGTGTTCACTCGGCCTGAGATAAAATTAATGTTGTTGTTTTCCTCCCACAGAAAGTGCCTGTAGCCTATCTTTTTTTTTATATAAATGTAACTTCAACTTTTATATATGCAACTTTTATACTTGCTGGAAATCTTGAGCTGATCTTCATCTCCTAAGCAGACTATACTGTAGCTCTAAATGCTTTAGAGTATAACAAAAAGGAATATATTTATTTATTTAATTGTTTTTACAATTCAGAGGATCAATTGTTTTGAACATCGTTTGCTTTTTATATAGAATTTTAACAGTAAATAAGATTTCTAGCCTTTTTTATTGTCAGTGAATCTGTCATCTGAACATTTATGGGTCTTGGAGCTTTGGATCTACTTACATTTTACGTTATTTTTCCTCAAGCAACCTGACATTTAAGTTAAATTGACATATATCTGAGTGCTGATGCTCATTGCCTTTTGGATCTTTTGTGATCCTGACATTTCATTCAGACCCACTTAACAAAAGTTGCAGCTTTGCAGGACTTTTGCTATGGCCGAACACTTTAATCTTCCTCATAAACATACACTAGAGACTTTAATCCTCTGCCAAGGTGAGAGTGCATTGGTAGAGAAGCAACCCATTACATTTTGAAGCTGGGTTAGTTCTCGATCAGTTTCTTTAAAATCATAACATGTTCAAGTGGCCTTTTTTGTGTCTGACTGTTCCTCTGGTTTTTTTTTTTTTTAATGACAAACATCAGGATGTGATGGGGGAGATGTTTTAGAGTTAAAAAAAAAAAAAGCACACATGCTGTTTCTTGTGCACAATAAAGTGATAATGTTGCTCTTTTCTGTTGTGCAGTTAAGAGCCATAAACAAAATGCCTGTAATAAGCAATACATCTCCAATAATGTAATACTGGCCTGAAGTCTAGATCGTAGTGTGATATCTACTGACAGTGCTCTTGGCCACAGTTTTCCCCCTACAGCTAAAAAAACAACAACAAAAAAGTAGCCCTTATGTATCTTGTAAGGACAGTTGCTGGTACTTGTTTATACAGATCAGGGTTTTTCTGTCAGAGCTTTAAATCATAGCTTCTGATTTCTGCAGGCTGGCCAAAATTTACCACTCTGAATTATTGCTCCTAACTAGGTTGCTTTGTTTCACCAAAAAGCCTTAATTAACTTAAAAAAAAAAATAAAATCATCCTCTGTGGGACTCCTTGTCTGGCTATGTTCAGGTACGAGAGATGATGTCATGATGTAGCCAATTCTCTTGAGAGGCACAGAGATGAGCGGCAAGGTCAGGGGGTACACCGTTTAGCTGACCAGATACTGGATTAGACACTGTGCCTCCAGCATTGCTGTCATCCTGCTGAGCTAACTGTGTCATTTCTCAAAGACAATTTCCCTAATGTATTCTATCTGACAGATGACCCATCTTTGTGATATCATTTATGCTCTTCTCCTGCAACGGTGGGGAACAGCAAGCATGAAGGCATGCTCCATATGAAATGACATTGCCTTGAGGGTACGAACACCCCTCACACCCCTGTCCAAGTGTCACAAATGTGTCATTTTTTTTTTAATATGCTCTCAATTCTTGGCCCCATGAGGATTTAATATATTCATCAGGTGACTGGAGGTGAAATAAAGGCACAAATTAAACATGCCAATAACTTATCTCTTGTTAAAGAAAAAAGAAATTGGGGGCGGGGGGTAGAAAAAAACTGGATGAACCTCAGTGATGTTTACTTGTGAGTGGTGTGGCATTGGGGGCTTCAAAAAGCTCTGTTTCGCCAAGCTGCAAGATGCTTGTGAGATTGCTGTATGAGCAGTGATTGTAATGTATTGCTTATTTCCTGTAATATCTGCACATAAGAAAGATTAGATGAGCTCATCTGTCTAAGTGACTGTCTTTAATAGAAATGTAATATTTTTCTTTGAATAGTAATGAGCAACATGCAGAGAGGCTTCCTGCTTTGTTTGCAGTCAGCATGTGTTTACCATTACGTGTTAATGAACTGCTGTATGCATGAGTTGTGTATTAGCATTATGAATACATATTGTGAACATGCTAAATAGCCTGCAGCAGATACAGCGGGTTGTATTTCAAGGTGGAATGAGAATTTTGCAGCCTTTATCCTAAATGATTCTGTCAGTGAAATAATCTTTCACTGCATGTCCTGAAGAAATGGCTTCATTGCTTTTCACCTGAGTTGTGACAGAGCATCTTTCACATCGTTCAGTGAAGTCTACTTTTAATTGCTTGCTTCGGAGGCCTCATAACTTCATTTAAGCACGTTGGCATTTGTGATGATGTAAATGACTAATAATCCATCATAATGTGAGAGGTATTTTGTGCAGTTGAGAATATGAGTGCATCCCCCCTAAACAGAATAAAGCCCCAGACAGAGTGTGCTGTACATGCATAAGATGTGTCCTCTGGTATGCCTGATTGTTGCTGATTGAGACGTTTTGCTTTCTGTTACCTCACATCAGTGTGACAACATATAAATCATTTAAGTTTGAAGTGTGTTACTAATCGAAATGACATTCAGAAATGTGACTTTATAATAATTTCAGGTCTTTACATATTTTTATGCACAAAACAAATCAGTTCTGTTTTTTTTTTTTATTGTATTTTACTGCTTAATTAAGGTGTCTTACTCTGTCAGCAAGTCTTGCATTAACTCCACCATAGAGAGGAGCCTCTTGCTGTGCAAACTAAGGCCTCTGATGCAACATTTGCATTACACAGAACTGGGACTGGGTGGAGATAAACTCTTGCAATCATCAGTAAACTACCACGGCCTAGCTAAATCTTCCCTCCTCCATGGTTCTCTGTTTATGTGCAAAGTAGCTGAAGTGTGTTTAATTTGCAAAGGAAGCTCATATGTTCTCCTGCAGGGTTGTTGTCCTCTATTCATCTCACATAAGCTCCATTTCCTCCTTTGCTCCAGCTCTCATGTGCATCCCATCAACAATCAGATGCAGGTAAATGGTTGGTGAAGTAGCCGGTATGCTTTGAATAGACGGCTGACAAGCTAAATCAGAGGACGAAGACATTGAATATCAACTCTTGTTGCTGCTGATTGACAATGAGCATTGTCGAGTTGACATCATTTGTCAAGTTGAAACACTATCACCTAGAAACAGCAGCAAGGGCCTGTTCACACTCTACATAGTAGAGGCCTATTAACAACCATCATGCCATTCTTAATTATCCCTAACCATTAAAGATCTGTCTTCCACTCTGAAATAATCCAGTACTTAAAAAATGTATACTTGACTTGTACAACTGGATTCAGTTCAAAGTGCCAAACATCTGTCATTAATGCATAAAATTTGATATTTGTGTTTGTAAATAAAAATGTTTGCATGTTGTGTAGTCGGTCTTCTTTTTTTCTTTGATAAATGTGACTAGTGAAAACATTTTAGCTCCCTAGACAGTGTTATACTACACTGATCTCTGAAACTGTTTTTGCTTCAACATAGAGGATTTTGGCAAAACTCTTTGGGGAGCAGCCTCAAAGTGACTCCTGTAATGTCGCTGCACCCATAGAGCAAATGCATACATAAATTTTAGGCTTTCTTGTGCACAGTATTGTGTTGAATCTTGCATTAATTGCACAGGTAAGAGAAAGTAGTCAGAATGTGTATTGATAAAGGTGGTGTGTGAATGTGTGGAAGCTGCAAGCAAAGCACTGATTAACATCTTTGAGAATTTGCTTTATAATGGACTAATGCTGTAATTTTCATACAAAAAGTTGTTTCTAAGGTTTTTCATAGTAAGCAAGAGAGAAGTGGGAAGCATGTACAAATTAGTTGTTTTCTGTTACATTTTAAAGCTGTTTTTTCATCATATTAATTATTGAATATGAAGAGTTATACTGATGGTGATCCTGTTGTAAATTGTAAAGGGAATTATTATAGTGTATTGTAAAGGGAATTGAGCATCTTGCCTGGTTTAGCTCACAGTCTATAAACTCTGATCTGCGTTTAGATTATCAACACAGTCACTGTGGAGTGTGCAAAGATGTGTAACGGATACAGCTAATGCTTTGTTTTACTAGGAACATACATGCACTCCTATCCTGAGGGAGTAAATAATGCTGTTAGGTTATGGCAGCAGAATGACTAAACGTCTAACATACTAAGCAGGAGAGTGAGTCAATAGCAGAGAAGGAGGGAGTGATTACTAACTAACAATTGAGCAGACCGGAAATTGGAAATATATAAATAAATAAATGTACTGAATGTAAAATGACTACTTTCCATTTTGCAGCAGTGTATGCACACATTCATTACAACCCTGCATGGGCTACGTTTCTCCACCATGATGCTTGCATTGGTTTGAGCCGTTCTGAACCGGAGGTTCATAGTCGTAAAATGCGCACACATATAATAAATTAGCCAGCTGGAGTTAAGTGAGTAGGCGGCTGGTTGGCTGGCAGTAGCCACTTATGGAAACCCCTGCCTTTCAATATGCATTGTTGCTCTGCTGTAATGTTTCACTCTGTTACAGTTACAGGAGAAGATCATGTCATGTAATTTCTTATCGTTTTTCTGCATACGGTTGACTACTCGCCACTTCCTGCGCAGAACTGTGGACATGCGTTACAACTATGGCTGCTGTGTACCTGATCCCCGTTTTGGTGACTACATCAGTTATTCACCTCATTTCCTCATTTTATTAATTCAACCTGTCTGTGACATTTGAATAAATGTCACAATGAACTCATAAAACAAAATGAGTCATCTACACAACATTTTGGCAGCTCATGATCAAATCGCTATGTGGGTAGATGAGACCTCGATGTGACTGTGTGCAGTGTACCCTGCTTGATGTGCCTGTACTTGGACCAGAGAACTACAGTTTGCTGCTATATTTTGCTTTGTGTTATTTTTATCACTTTGACAGTGAACAAAGACCTGGTTCTACTCTCATGATGTACGTTGGGTGCCTTGTGTGGATTCACTGAGGAGAGAAACATTATTTATGGGCCTGCAAATAAGCCTCATCTCCTTTTTGTTTGAAGGTATAAACCTAATGTGCTGCACATGGAAGTCCCTTAGTAATAAGTCTATATATATATGCATGTGTACATAAAGCTTCATATGATGTATTCAGCTGAGAATATAATGTCGAAGGACAGCATTTAACCACATAAAAGAATTTTTTTTTTAAAAAAAAAAAAGAGAGAAATTGGTAAATGAATGAGTCCTGCTTTATATGACGGACAATACTGTGAGCGTTATTCTTTGGTCAGCGCTCAGTGGTTATAAATATCTCCTGAAACTAACTTCTCCTTTCCCATTTTAAACCACAGACCAGCATTTTCTCTTTACATTTGTTTTCACCATGAATTGTCATGCCTGTTGTTCGCTAATAATTAAGCCAACACAGCACAATGCTTTAAACTCTTCTGAACATAATCATTCCAGATATCTCTGGGGCCCTCAGAGGTCTATAATAGTTTTCTGTGTAGTTTTCTGTGTAGTTGTAAAACATATCTGCAGTGGATGTGAGAGGTTAAACATTTCACTTGTTGACTGAGAGGCTTATAGAAGGCTTCTTAGCAAATCTTATTTGCAAATGTTTCATTGCACTGACAATATTGCACATAGTAAACATTATCTTTCACTTTACCTGAGATCACTATTCCCACTGCTTTACATTTGCTCAACTGTGTGTCAGGGAGGAGAGGTGTTGGCAGTTTTGATGTGTCTTGTTGAAAGAGGATTATTAATGTAACTAGGTCTTGCTTAATGAGATTGATTTAGCAACTTTTACAGAAGTTAGCAAACTGCTGGAGTGTGTATGTGTCAGTGGGGGATATGGAAGTGTGTGGTTCGGTAGTTTGCTGTCAGTGTTGGGATATGTTTGGAACAAGGAGCAATGATGACTGTGCTCCTTGTTAGCTTTAGGCAATATAACCAGTGGCAGAGGCAACATGGATTTCAGTGTGTATTCTTGGGATGTCTCGACTATTTGATTTGTGTTGACAAAGTGAAACGCACCCATCTGGCTCTTGCATGTTTAAAGCAAACTTGTTGATTTAGATAAACTGTTTGTCTTCAGTTAAAGTGTGTGCTTAGTTGTAGCTTAATACCTTTTTAAATCTTTAAGGGTTAGGTTTTTGTAGATGAATGCAGAGGAAGAATTTTTCTGCAGATGATCCTCAGGTTGTTCCCTCTAAACTCTTTTTCTTTGATAAAAACATCTGGAGGCGTACGCTGTGATGGTCAGTCATTGTGTATTTTAAGCTAACTGAGATGTAAATTCACTTTCACGTGTGCATCTTGGCAGTTTTATCTCCTCAGATGTTTTCTTGGTTAATAGTTTGGACCAGTGTTTCACTTTGGATCACTGAGAGAGGTGCATATACAGCAACTGAGAAACAGCAGAGTGCAGATGATGCCAATGAAAAGGAAACTGCTGGCCAACATCACATTTTTAATAGTCATCTTTGCAAATACATCATGAGGAGGAAATGCAAAGTTGAAAGTTGAAGAGATGATAAATTGTGGTGAAAAATAAGCCATTATTTGCAGGTAATCAGTTAACTTCTTCAATTTGTGTGTGTTGAAATTGAGGGGAACAAGCAGTCATGTCTTGATCCCATACTTACATCGTAGTTTGCACATTTTTATCTCATGCTGGCTTTATCTGGCATCTTGTTTTGTTTTTTGTACCATTCTTTATCTGAAACAAACTACGTCAAGAACTGTGTGTCAGGGTGCTCTGGCATCTCTGTAATTCTGTACATTTTCTTGATACCTTGATGGTGTAGGATGCACTCCCTGAAAATGTCATTCATGAACAAAGAAAAGAGAAACCTTGGAGACTCCAGTCTTTACTGATCTCCCTTTACAGTCATGGTGAATGTCCATGATAGTTTTGGCTATAAGGAATTCATTGTGCCAGAAATTGCCTCGCTAAATAAATAATGCAAACCTTTCAATGTCATACTCGCTGTATGTCACTTCCAGAGAAAGTAACAATCATATATCAAGAAAATTTTCATAAGCTAATTCAGGATGACAGAAACGGATCATCCAAAACAGCTTTCCGCATTATCTATCTTGCCGGTCTGGAATTCCAGTATGGTTCAGGCTTGCGGAGTTGAGGAGTTTAATTTCTTTACCCTGTGTTTTTAGAGGAGATTCACTTTTCCCTTCTGGTCATAGATTTGTTGATAATTGGATGCTGAATCATATGAGGAATCTCTTCCTTAACAATGATGGTCTAAAAAGGTCAAAACCAAGGCAGCACTTGAAATATAGAGAAGGCTGTTATTACACCAACAAGCAATTGCCCTCATCTAGAGCAAACGTTTTTAACGTGGTTGTTGGACCTTAAAGGATAAGTTTGTTTTTTGTTTTTTTCAACCTAGACCTTATTTCTAGGAGATTACCGGTCAGTAAATGTATGTATAAAGTTTCTGCATCACTTTGAGTCCTTCGGAGGATAAATGATTCACCCTTCTGTGTACATCCAGTAATAATGGCGGACACGGAACAGCGACTGTTTAAGACATTATCTGCAGCAAAATAACTTTGTTTCATCAATGCTTTAAGTAGAATGAACAAACGAATGAGTACTATTGTCCCGTAAGTTCAGAGTTTCGCAAATTGTGGTTTTGTTGTTGTCTGGGCAGCGAGCTGCTCTTCTCAGCTGAACTGCGGAAGCGCGCATCATGAACGCGCGGCCCTGAAAAGTGTCTAGAACTACCTGATAACCAACGGAAAACTAAATCTAGACTCACAGGAAAATAGTACTTGTTCGTTTTTTCATTCTACTTTAAGTGTTGGCGAAAATCAAGAAGTTTTACTGCAGATAATCTCTTATATAGTTGCTGCCCCGTCTCCGCCATCATCACTGGATGTACACTGAAGTGTGAATCAAGTTATAACTTCCGAAGGACTCAAAGTGATGCAGAAACTTTACCGGTGAGTAAATGCACATATATACTCTTAGAAATAAGGTCCAGGTTGAAAAAAAAGGAAGTTATCCTTTAAGTATATACCAAGATTTTTAGTGACAAGCATTATTTAAATAGGAATGAAAATTACCTCTAAGTTCTAGAAAGCAAAGTTTTAAAAAAGTTATTTGCATTCCATGTTTTAATCAAAATGTGCTTTTTTGTTTCGTTTTGCAGTCACAGAGTGGGGTGATGATGTGCGGCCTATCTCTGAAGAAGAAGCCATGGTCATCGTCAATCACCAATCCACAGGAGATGTTTGCACTCTCATGATGTGCCTGCAAGACAAGGGCACGGTAAGAAATTTAAGAGTAAAGGTGTCAAGGTTGCACAGGTGACATCCGTATAAATAAAAAGCTGTGCACAAGTGTGATCCTGCAGGCCACTTTGCACCATCTCTATATAAGGCAGCTGTCGAAAGCTGTTTATGGCTTTGTCACTCTAAAGGAGTTCTTGTAGAATTGCAAAGATTTCTCTGAAACCCCCTGAGCCTAAGTTGAGTATGTCTGTCTGTTAAAGGGTTTCTCCTGTTGTTTCAATGCATTTTCCATTCATGTTGTGACTCTTCAGTTATATCAGCTTTACATTTTCCACCTCTGTTGTGGAGATGGGGCTGGGGGTAAGAGTTGTGAAGGGTAGAATAAACTGTTACAACTGTTAAATTTTAGGCTTATTGAAAATAAACACAGGAATTAGACACTTGATAATTGTTACTACAAAGAGCTCACTCTTATAACGCTTCATCTGTTTTGTTAGGCTTTTCTCCAGATTTCTACAGCACCACTGCATGCACCATAAAGCTTTTATACACAGCAAAACTAGCTTAGTCTGCAGCCCACCAAACTGATGAAAACATGTCTTGGCTTGTAGTTTTATTTTCACGTTTCCCTTGTCTGTGGTTTTTAAATAGCAGCTTACAAGCCGACATTAATGGCCAACATTAGGAACTGTTGCTTTATATATGCTACTTTTCACCAAAATTAAAAGTTTATTTTAGTAATGGCAGAGTTGCAGTTGCGATTTTTTTTCCTTTCTTCTTCTTTTTTTTTTTTTTTTAAGTTGTACTTCCGTGGTCATTTCATTAATATTTCTGTGTTCTCCATTATTATTGAATGCATTCTGCATCGTTTCTGTTTAAAAAAACCTTCTGGTTGCTTTGTATCCAGCTGTATTTGTATACTAGAAGAGAGGCTTGTGGTCCAACAGCAGGCTTTTCCGGGTCCTTCTCATGAATTTCCATCTGATTGGCTGCCTCCCATCAGTGTATGAAGGAAGCTCCGCCCTCCGCTCTTATTTCGTTACAGACAGGAAATAGAGCCGACAAACAAGTTTGTTCCGCCATGCTAACAAACAGTTAGCTAATAAGCTTCTCAACTCCAAAGCTACAGTTGTGCTGTCTCCACTTCTAGTGTGTAGTGGAGGGTTACCTGCCTTCCAATGGACAGATATAAACCCCACGTGGGATACGCTATTTGCAATGTGACGTAGAAGTGCGAGGCTGTTCCAGATTTGCTCTTTTCTTCGTATTGTTTCTCTAATGAGAAAGCACAGCCGACTGGGGGGGAACGCAACGCTAGCAAGTCAGCATGTGTAAGTAAACAAGGGGAAACCCTCCGTATTTCAGAAGGAGCAAGTTAAACGGGTTTTCAGTGGAAGGAGGCCTTTAAAGTAAAATTTAGTTGGGATATTAAATGCTGGATAAAGCCCTGTTAATGCATTAAAAGCTCATGTCTATCAGGAATGAAGTGAGTTGCACAACTGTTGATGGGTTTTTCACCTCTGAGATACAGTAAATGCAGCATGAATTGAAGCTGATGTTAGGTGGAAGGAAAGATGAGGCTAAATAATTCTCCTCTAAGCTTATAGCATGATGTGGAAACACCAGTGCACATCTGAACTCATCACTGAATATTGGCCAACGTTCAGGCTCAAAACAAAGTTGCACTAGCCACGTTTACATGGAGCCAAATATACCGATTGCAGTTAATTTGATCCACCCAGTGCTTTCCACAAGCGCCAGCTGGCAGCCATATCACCGACTACTCAACTAAGTCCAGCCAGCTACTTGTTTATAATCAGGATTGGGGCCGTAGGGCTCTGGTCAGGATTCCGCGCTATGACGCGTGACGTTTACGTGCTCTGTGGCGCATGCAGCCAAAATGCAGCTACCACGTCGTTCAGGTTTCCCTACCGTAGTTTCCCTTATAGCTGCTTCGGTGCAAGTCCCGCTATGACATCGCTTTTTTCTCCACCAGAATGCTAAGGAGTGGAGTATCCGTGGTGAAATTATCTCCAACTCGTTGGTTTGGCTCAGTTGCAGTGTAAACTAATATCAATCCATCCACCCGCCTTAAAACCAGTGGCATCGTGGTGCTCTTGCCCCGTGCCTCGTATATTTATTCTTATATTTATGCATGCTTCGTATTATAAGGTAGCGAAACATCCTCTTTTACCTGGACATATCCTCCTTTTGAGAGGTAGAAAATGCGCCGTGTTTTTCTAAATCATCAGGGATGGAGCCGCAGCGCAGAGAAGCCGGAGTTTACCTGGTAATCATGTCACCTGTTTGCAGCTGCAGGGGACAATGAGACAACGGGAACGCACTATAACCCGTGTTAGTGCGAAATATAGAGTTTGTGCCAAACTCTCGGATCGGAAGGTTTTCCCATGGAGGTTGTGAAGCTATTCAAACTTTCCTGGAGAGATTTCATCTCCATCACTTTCTCCACTGTTTTGCAAAAACACCTTTAGACAAGGTGAAGTTGAAGTTCATGTTTTGACTGATGGCTTTGATGGTTTGGGGAAGAAGAAAGTGCAGAAACATAAATGTAAATGAAAATAAATCCTGTTTTCATCTTGGTGGAGAGGCATGGGAAGCTCAGTGCATGATGGAAAGCAGGAGCAGGAAGTTCTCATCAGTTTTGCATAAACACAGGTTTCTTTTTTCCTTTTTGTCTGGTGTATCTGTGTTTATATTACATTGTTACATTCTGAAGAGAAAAAACACCAAGAAGAAAGACACTCGGTCAAAATTGATTTTCTCCACCCCACAAAAAGTGGACTGAATTCCACAGTATTTTTTCACTTGGCCCTAAACTTTATGTGATCTTTGGACTCCAAAAACTCTAAAATATTGTCTTATGTAGACAGCATAACAACATGTCCTCAAAATTATTCATACCCTCCAATTAAAGTAGGAAAAAAAAAAAATCTGTCAGTAAAATAAAATGAAATTGACAAAAGCATTAATAAATAAAATTTCTATGAAAATTATGACATTGATTTTGAATCAGAAACATTAGAAGCAAACACATATTTTTAAAAAAAAGGAGCAAACAGTGATGATGGGGTTCCTTAGTTAAGTTTTCTGTAATGCTTAAAAATACTTTTACACCTGTTGACCGGTATTTTGGTCCACTGTTCATTGGAAAGGTGCTCATGTGTCTGCGATGATTTGTTTGAATTATTATTTTAAACTACAATTACTATTGTGAATTTAGCCTTTTCTGTAATTAAATGAATTATTTTGAGGATGGGTGTGTGTATGTATGTATGTATGTGTATATATATATATATATATATATATTTTATCGCACACACCCCTCCCCCCAACCTGGCTGGCTACTCGGTGTCTCTGTGGAAAGCTGTGTACACCTCATTATGAATGAAAAGTGGCAAACCAAAAGGATTTTATTTGGATTCACAAGGGTAGAACATTCCTTTTCCCAAACCTATTGTGTTTTCATGTAAACGTTGAATCAAAGTTTTCAGGCTGCGTTCTTACAGCGGATGCTCTGAGTTGACGTAAAACGTGATGTTACCTCACTTTGGAAGATGGCAGTGAATAAACAAATCCAGTGGACAGCAGCACTTTTTTTAAAAAATTTAAATTCTATCAGTTTGTAGACCTTCATCATTAATAGATTACGGGATATAAACATCTTTCTCTGTGCACGTCAGACAGGAACCATTCTCCTTAAATGTAGCTTAAGTACACACCAGATCAGAATAGATCAGTTCAGAAGTAAACAGCTGTCCTGAAATCTTACATCAGAACGATTTCAAACCAAACGGGGAAAAAGTCTCAATGTGAACGTGACTATTGTTTTTCCTTTAAGACTCTCTGCCACTGTGCTTATTTTATATGCCATTGTTTTCAAGACTGGATCAATTCTATACTAGGATTTATCTGATATGCATTATTTGAAAAGGTAGAGTGCAAGAAAAAAAATATGACCTGAACAAGTGACACAGCACTGAAACAGGCACTTGAATGCTGCACATAATCTTAAAGAGGGAAACATGCATGTCTTCCATTTGTTCTGTCTGTCAAATATGAGGCAGCGTAGCAGCTGTCAGTTTGTTTGCTCAAGTCATTGCTACCTTAGGGAAAGTGTTTGACAGCTCAATTAAAGGACAATGGTCTTACAGGTTTTACTGAACGCTTAATAAGAATTTGTTAATAGTTATTTTGTCTTAATATATTGTTTTTCTTAGCTTTATAGAGACTTTGAAGAGCCATAGAGCGTGACATTTTTCATTGAACTGATGAAAGACTCAATCATTTTTCCATCAACAATGCTGCTGCACTTATGAAATTACTCTAGAAAGGTCTGATAACTCTGAGAAATTATCATTAAGGAAATAGAAACTCAAATTACAAACATAAAAAAATGTGCACTGCAAAAATGTAAGTCAAGCCTAAATGCAGGGCTCGGGTGAGCTATTGCTGCTTGAACAGAAATACAGAAAAAGGAGCGTGACCAATATTAGCTGACTGTAGAGAATAATTACAAGATGCCCAATCATGAAGACCTGACACCATTTCTCTCTGGTCTGTGGCAAATGAAACAGCTTTTGTTTGTATGTTCTTCCTTCTTTTTTGGTTTTGGTTAGCCGCTACGTCACCCCCCTGCTGCAAGATTATAACTGTGCATAACCCAAACAATGTCTCCTCTGTCTGGCAAAACTGTGCATCCCAATTGCTCGAGAAAAGTCCATGGAAAAGTATCTTATGAAGCTGCACTTTAAAACTTGTCTTCAAATTGAGTTGAAATGTAGATGAAAAGATCAGTTCATGCTGATTTATCAGAGTTGGTATAGATGAGCGGTAGCATATACAGTGCTGCGGTTTGCAGCAGTCAAAATACAAACGTGCACAACACCATAGTGCAAAGGGTGACAGTGTCTGTTTTGAATTGTAAGGCACGGCTGGGAGACGTGTCTAAAATATCACAGTGCATGCAAGTTGTTTTTCTTTCTGTAGAGATACTTTTTCCTTTTCTTCAACCTATTTTCATGGAAATATTGTGTGTGTGCAGGTCAGGGAGCAGCTGTGGTTTTCTGTTTGTGTGTGGTGTTTTTTGCTTTGGCTTAGGCTGGCATGGCACTGGAGCTGCCAAGCTGCACTGCACAAACATGACATGATCCGCCTCAACAACTGCATCCCTGGCCCAGTTTATCCTCTTAGCACGGAAAGGACAGTAAGCTAAAGCTGCGTCAGAGCAGGTCATGAGGGTGGAAATGCTCGGAGGGGCGGTATCAGTTTGTGCTTCTTCAAGGGGGAAAAATGTAGAAGTGAGCAAAGGATGTTTGATACAGATGTTCGTTATTTTCATTTGCAGGTGGTGCGAAAAATGATGTGGTTGATGGACCATGTGTTCAAGTACACCAACTTTGGCCTAGTGTCCCTGATTCATGGGGACTTTTTCATCAGACAGGTAAGAGACCCAAAGTTGATGTTTGCGTGTCTCCTTTTTGCATTGTTTAGTGTGTCCCCCCCCTTAAACTCCATTAACATGCTCTGTTTCATGCTTGACCAGCCTGTTTTTGTTGTTGGCACATTAGCTTCCCCAGCAGCATCTTTCACTGGGGGTTCAGACTATTTTCCCTCACTTGTCAACACCTTGTTTGTGTGAGGGTCTGAGGGTTAAAAGCACAGATCTGCAGGCCATAGCCCACCTGGTTCACCCACAGATACCAAAGGACAAATTTTTTTCTATAATTTGCTCTGCAGATGTGGAGTTGTAATACAGCTGCATCTTTTAGCTGGACAATAGAAATGTTAGTCAATTCCCAAAGTCCTGGTGTCCTTAGAAGGACAACTGCTGTGGAGAGTAGTGTGGGAGGACTGCTGGACCACGCTGGCTCAGACTAAGAGCTTTTTGTTGTATAGGGGCAGCTGAAACACATGGAGGGGCTGCGACTGGTCTGGGAATTCTTGGAATCTTATGCAAGGATTAATTTGAGACTGAACAGAGTGATTCAGTTCATACTCATCAGAGTTTTATGAAAAATAACAGACTTTTGTTTTTGTAAAATTCAAAAGGAGCTATAACACAAAATTACATCTAACCTGATGACCAATTTAAAAAAAGACACATCAAGCTGGCAATCAGCTGATGGGCACATCTGGAGCATACGTGGAAATCCTTCTCTCTTCTGTTTTTGTCGCTGTTGCTAGACTCTACTGTGCCTTTTTCTTTAGTTAATTTGTCTAGCTGAACTGTTGTTAGGGTTGTTGCAGATGAAGCTCACTCTGATTGCTAGCTCAGTAAATGAGAAGGCAGGAGCCAGCAATGACAGAAAACACAGGTATCTCCATCTCCTGTCCTCAAGAGCCACCTTCCTGCAGGTGTAAGATGTTTCCTACAAGTCTTGATTTGACTCAGGTGTGTTGTGTAATGGATTCTTGATATTTACTCAGTTATTTTGGCAGTATCTTAGACAGGTAACAGTATGAAAATGTCATGTCATGGTTATTGTGACCAAAATTATCACGACTATCATTATTGTCACGGTATTGTTAAAATGAGCTCTAAATGTTAAAAAGTTACTTATACACACTCTAAAATCATTTCACCAAGTTTTATCGAATTAAAAAAACAAATTAACAACCATAATGTACTTTCTGTTTGCAGAATTACTAAGATTACAACATGTAAACATCAAACATATAAATGTGCAACAAAGATGGCATCTTATGGCCATAAGAGAAAACTGCACTTTGTGCAAATTGTAGATGAGAACCATGAATACTTTTCTTTACATTCAGTGCTCAAGACTTGATATAGTCGGACAGGTTTCAGAAGAGCTGGTACAGAAAGGACATTTTTATCAGCATCACAGCAAGTTTTTCAAAGTGTGATCATCACAATGTATTGATGATTAAAATCTGAAACGGTAAAATTAACAGATGAAAATGATATATTGCAACTTATCTTTTTATCAGTAACTGTTACATCCGTGCCGTATGCAGACATCATATTTGCTGAAGAATGCCATGTCCTATTAAAGAGACTTGAGGCAAGATTAAGAAACGAAACTCGCGACTGGCGCTTCAGGTAACTGCAGCCACGAGCCAAGCCGTCACGGGAGCGTGCACAAACTGAAGCTATAATGTTGTTTACTAATCTTTTTCTTCGTAGTTACACTTTTTAGTGGTCTTTCACTTGATCTGGATCGTTTGCTGACGGCAGAAGAATCCATAACTATCGCTTACAGTGTTTGAATTTACCGCGACCGGCTTCTTCCTGTATCAAAACTGCGGATGTAGCGTCATTTGACGTCACGCCCGCAGGGCAGCGCGGGAAATTTGGACACTGAATTGCAGCGCATTTTGCAGTACACAGTCTGTTCAAGGCAACGGAGAGAAACGTGGGTGGAAATGTTATTTTTGGTATTTAGCACTTCATCACCCATTAGTATTAAAAAAAATGGACATGCATGTTTGTTTTTTAAAAAAATTCCTGCCTCTTGTCCCTTTAAATTTACCCAACAATTGCAGCAGGGAAGCATCTAAAACCTGCTGGACAGTATGTCAGAAGGACTGGACATACAGTATCTGACTTAGCATTTCTCACACACTTTTTTACTTCTCCATAATATGCTAAACTTTTACAAGAACCATATGAAGAGAAGAAAATGACGACCAACTGGTAACGTTGACTGAAGAGAGAGACCAGCTCTGTTTGAATTTCCTGAAAAGCACACGCTGCTACATTTACAACACTCACTTTTTTTTATCTACATGGTTTTCCTTATTGTGTAAGGTGTGTATTACCAGCCCTCTCTGCATTGTAAAGCTAGGTTTTCTAGTGTAGGTACAAATTTACGTGCATGTCCAGCAGTTGCAAGCTGTCTTCATGCTCTGTTTACATGTAAGCTGTTCTGGTTCTTTACTGTATGCTTGTTTGGTTTATTTGTTCTTTGGGAGCCATATAGGACCGTTAACATTATAAGACTGATGTGAATTATCTGTATCAAGTTCTTTTTTTCCCTTTTCCCCATACCTGAAAATGACATATATTTAGGAGGTTTTAGAAATGAAATGAAATGAAATGAAAAATACTTTATTCATCCCCGAAGGGAAATTCAGTATTGTAAAAGCTCACTTTTTTTTTTATTTTAAATAAACAAAAAAGAATCTATGCTAAATGCATTCAGTACTCTAGAAAATGCAAACCTGTATAAAGATCAAGATCTGGGAGGATGTCAACAGGTTTTCCAAACATATAGGACCATATTAAAGCTCGACCACCATGTTAACCTGATAAGAGGACAAACTGCACACATGTGGAAACAAACAACCAGAGGGAAGAAGCAAGTGTAGCACGCACCCTCACCATCTAGTGCACTGAACCTGTGCACTGTTGTATGAGACACTCTACAGCTAATTCAACAACCTTTGTTCTTGGTGTTTGTTGCCTGAGATGTAAGAAATGTTTGCACAATAAGTCATATTTACTCTGAGTAAACATAGCTTGCTGGAGCCAGTACCTTATGGACAAAGACTTACAAATGTTGTTTTAATTTATATCACGGTCAGACCTGAAGAGCCCTGTAAACATGGGAACTGTTTTGATGGGTTGAAATAAGACCTAATTCAGTTCTACTGGTGATTACAAAATGTGTTTTCTCAGAAAATTTATAAAACCTCTTCCCTCCCATCTCTTATATTTTTTTAGCCTTAAAATCAGCATGGCGAGAGGGAATTATAGATATTTTTTAGGTCATGGCAATGCTTTGCTGTGGAATTTCACATCAGGCACAGTGCCGAGGGTGAAGCACCCTGAGCCTGCTAACAGCCAGACAGGCTGTTGTGGAAAGTCTGAGCAAACTCGGTCATTTCTGCCATCCTCCTCTCTGTCATCCCCTCTGGCTTCTTTTTTCTTGTTTGTGTGTGTGTGTGTGTGTGTGTGCGTGTGTACATTCTTGACATCCCTCCTCAGAATACTTCACACATCCACGCAGCAAGCAGCTGCCCCGGTCACCCAAAGCATCTGCTGTCCACTCAGGCCCGTGCACACATATCTCAAACATCGTTCTGAACAACACAGCAAATAGCAATTTCCTGGTTTTGCTACATTAACAGCTTTCAATTTAATCTTAAAAAAGACACATTTAAACTATATTTCTTGTTTTTGGAGATGTGCAAACCCTTCAAAATCCCAGTTAGAATTCGTTTATCAGATCATGTGGCTATTTGATGATGATCATGAACAGGTTGATGTGATATAAGGAGTATAGTTTCTGGCTAATGATACTTTTCCTCCATAGGCAACCTTTAATGGAGCCATATTGTGCTTTTTACACGCTCCACAAGTCAGTATATATGCTGACTATGTTCCCCTCACCACTATAGATGACTAATTTGGTATTAGATATTAGTTTTTTTATGTGTCTAATTTCCTACATGGTAGTAGAACGCTCGGCTGCACTGAAACACCCTGTTGGTGTAATGCCGGCAATGTAACTCACGTGAATAGATATTTGTAAACACTGATGATCGAACTCTGATCAACGGCATAAGATCTATGTAGATCGGTGGTAAGTCAGTCGTTTGAAGGGAGCTAGATCTTAGACTGTATATTCGTAAAGATTACTCACATGTGCATGAAAGAAGGAAAATAATGACTTAAATAAGTTTTTTTTTTTTTTTTGAGGAAATAACAGACTAACATGATTAAAAGCTCATAAGAGCTCATACAACTGCATGAGTTGAGTTTTATTTACATATGCCTCATATGTTACCACACGAGTCAACACAATGCTTTTGTGTGTCTTGTCTCGCACGCTATCGTATGCTTACCTGCCGTTCAGGTCTTCGTTATTTCTGTGTTACCCGGTGAAGAAACTGCAGAAAGTCCATTGCAACATTATAATTTGATACCCCTAATTTTGAGCCACCTGTGTACTCAACATTACAGAAATGCTACAGTGAGGATTTTCTTCAATGTCCCTGCAGTGGAAGGATTCCCATGTTTTTCACAAAGGTTAGGGAATGCTTAAAATACTTAAATTTAAGCCTTTTAAAGACCCTTTATCGATTAAAACATGCAACGAGAGAGGAGCTAATTAGATGTTTTGCACACACCCCTGCTAAACAAGAAGAGGTTACTATGGTATTGTTAAAAAAAAGGAAAAAGCAAAATACTGTGCACTGGTCACCAGAGTTGGACGAGCCACTCTGGTAAATTCAGTGTCAAACACTGACTTGTATGAAAAATGTTGCTTGTAGGAGCATCTGCACATTTTTAGTGTGCATGTTTTGTACCTACACAGCCCTTGTCCCAAATATTTTCACTTAAAACCATCAACTCTTAAAACGTTTGCTTGTAAATGGAGCACCTTTGTTTATTTTTATACTCTCTGCCTGGTCATCAGTTACTGCTCACTACAGCAAATTTAGCAAAAATCCTCAGATATGCCTTTTAAAAGAGGGTGTATTGTGGTTTTATTCAGTGCATTAATTTCCCTGTCTGTCTGCAGCTCTTCATCCACCACATTGATGTTAATGAAGGGGGAGAAGAAGGCAGTGTACAGAACAATACAGTTGAACATCACAAAACAGTCTGAGCTCCATCCTACAAACTGGTTATTAATGGCCTTTATGACCTTGATGAATGTAGGATTTATTTGTGTGTTTAAGTTTGGGTGAACCCCCAAAAAAGACAAGCTGAGTGAATAAGCTCTTGTGTCTGTAATAAAACTACAGCAACAATCTCAAGGCCGTAAATAGGTTTATGATTTGTTGAGCTGTCTCATCACAGACTTCAGCTGCAGCTAAAAATAAGTCTTTTTTTTTTTTTTTCTTTTAGCAAATTAATGGTGTCATTTGAACCCTGTTGTGGTGCAGCAGCTCTGATATATACAGCTGCAAAGATTAACCCATAAGCTCACTTGACATCACACTCAGCCCAGCCTGGCTGAGCTAATATATTTGAAATGACTTTTGACCAGGCCTAACTAAAAATCAATCCCACTCCTCCTCATCCCGTCCTTGCTAATGCGCTTAATGTTGTGAAGGCCATCATGTTTGCATCCATTTCAGCCGAGCCATTAATGTGGATCTGAGTTCTCCTCGCTCGTATGTTCACAAGAGTCTCTCCTGTTACATGAAGTTAATTCAGCATGTTGGAACTGCACTCCGACCTGCTTACCTGAGCATAATATGACTGATTTTTCTCCCTACATGTGTATTTTATTTTCCCGCAGGGTAAAGCTCACCGAGACAAGCAGCTGGTCTACCTGAAAGATCACCTAGACAAATACTACCACAGCCGTGACAGGAAGTGGATAGTGTTGTTCCCTGAGGGTGGCTTCCTTAGGAAAAGGCGGGAAACCAGCCAAACTTTTGCCAAGAAAAATTCTCTCCCCCACCTGACCCACGTCACGTTGCCTCGTCTCGGGGCCACCCACGTAATCCTGAAAACACTGTCAGCCCAGCAGGAGAACGGCAGCGTGGGTAGTGACACTGGGACCCCAAACCAGACAGGTAACTAAAACACATGAATACTTTTTTTAAAAGAAGAAGGAAGTTAAGAATGAAGCAGAAGAGAAATGGTTTTGTAAGCAGTTTAGTTGGACTTGTGTGCCAATATTTGAAGGTGCTGAATTCATCTATTTTTTTCTTTTGTGACTGAAGTTTCTGGGTCTTAAAGAGTTGAATGCTATTTCTGGAGAAGTCTTTGAAAGATTTTTTTCCTGCATTCACAGTTTTTGTGCACTCTCCCCTCCTCACAGCACGCTGTAATTCTTGATCAAATGTTGGTTTCATGCTGACCTGAGGGCCAGGGATGAAGCGTGCCTCAAACATGCAGCATTAAATCATCCCCTCTGTGTCCTTCCTTCGTCTGGGTGCCTTAAATGGGAGGCGACTTGTGGTAAAGATTGCCAGGAGAGGAAAGGGCTGACATGCACAGAGCTGCCAGAAATTGCATCAATGTTCCTGAAAACCCCAGTGGTGATTTGCAAGAGAGTAATTTTGGTACCTAGAGACAAGCCCTAAATACAGTTAGTAGGAAGATGTTAAACTTACCAAGGTTGGAGAGTGAACGTTTCTTTTAGTCACTGATGTAGCAATTTAAACACTTTTTTCCCCCCTGTCTTTTAAAAAATCAACAAAAATATCAGTGCATGAGAATCAAGAGATTTTAATTTCTCACTTGCCTGTTTTCAGTCCAAGATGAAGCGCCTTTGCTGTGCTCAGAGATCCAACGTAAAATGTTATTTCAGGTTGAATGTGTATTGTTGTTTTTTTCATGCTACCTGGATGTCAAACTTATTTTAACAGGAATGCTGAACCCTGTGTAAATCTTGATTTTGTACTAGTGCTGACATCGGTGTTTATGTTTGTGCCTCGCGAATTTATTCAGGTAACTTGGTAAACCATCTTGAGGGGTCTCTAGCAAAAATAACTCTGTTAACATAGTCATAAACATACTGATTCAGTTGGTCTCACGGCTCTGCACACTGCACACTTAGTCCACCCCGTGGACTCTCCTGGCTGCTGTTCAAAATCCATTTTAAGGGTGTGCCGTGCTAATAGTAAGTAGGAGAGACTGGGGGAGCATTATTGGGAATGTGGCTCAGACTACAACCTGCCTCGAGTTTGCCAACACACCTTTGTGTCATTACAGCCTCAGCACTCGGCAGGACAGACTGTCAAACCAAAAGAAAATGGCTTTTTTTTCCTCCTTTGTTTCAGTCTAATTTACATAAAGATAAGTAGATTATTCGACTTGAAAATACTTTTCATGACCTTGTCAGTATCAACAAACCCTAACGGGTTTTGTTTACAAAGGGTATTCTAAAAACATTTCAGGCTTTTAGACATGTCAGTCTTGTTCACGTCTAATCACACATTATGCTCCCGTCTTCTTTTTGGTGCTGCGCTTCCAGATCATATCCCTTTTCTTCGTTGCTCTCTGTCCTCTCTTCTGTTCCATCAGCTGAGGAGGAGGGGACGCGAGCTGCTGCAGTGGGGCTTGTCCTTCCACTTGAATGTATCTAATGGCGTTAAAACCTAGGGCAAGAAAACTATCATACTCAGAAGAGTGTTATCGCCCTCAGTGTCCTGTCCTGTGCTGTGTGTTTGTGTGTGTGTCCTCGATCAAAGACAGTGCTTTGTCTCCCTCTGACCCTCCCTGATGCTCTGCAGAGGTGCCCAGAGCTTGCTGACTCACTCAGAGACAAATGGGCCACTTGGAGAAAATAGGATTTGATGTAAATGTGTGTCCGCTGTATTTCAACCATGCAATGTCATCCAAGCTAAATGGACTGCTCTGTGCAAATATAAAGCACACGGGTCACTGATGGCCAGTGTATCTTTGAGGCATCATGTGCCTTTAAGACTGATAAGGTTTATGTGTTGTTATAAAACCATATTTACAGTTGGCGGGAGAACAAAGTTTACACCTGTGAGTCATTTAGGGTGGGAACAGAGCTCTGTGTGATCTACAGGTAAACAGCTTGTTATCCACACTTCAGTTGGTAGGAGGGACAGGTGTGGGCTTTAAGTGTTGTAACTCGCCTGCAGAGTGGCCTGATCGAGAGCCAGATATCTGCCACTGTAGTTCCGTCCTCTAACTACTTACAGAAGGGCAGGGCCGACTCGATGTCATTTTAAATTACCACGGCTGCTGCTATTACTGTATTGTTTGTCGCAGCTTATAAGCCACTAGCGTTACCTTGGCTCAGGGCCCCTTTCTCCACCCTTTCAACACATTTGGGTAGAAATCTGTATCAAAATACGCAGACAGGCGTAGCTGTAGAGTTTGCCATTCCCATCAGTGCCTATGGTTACAAGTTAAAAACCAGCCAGCTGGTTTCTCATCTGCTGTCTCTGTTTAGGACATGTGAACTCTGGAAACATGCACATAAAGTGAACTAAAAACAAAGTTGTGTATTCTTCAACGTTACTACAGCCAAACAGTCTTCTTTTTCCTGTAAAGGTTGAAGATAAGTTGGCTTTTGAGGTCCTAATCAAAAGCAATAGTCATACTGTGAAACAGGATGAGACAGTATTCTGTGATGGTAATTAACAAGCAGAGTAGATTCATGAGAGCATAAACAGATTGTCAAGTCAGTTAATGTCTTCTCTCAACCCTGGAAGAAAGTTTCTCAACTGAAAGCTCCTGGTAAAGCTGGTTTTGCAACAGCAATGCAGTGATTTATTTAATAAACATGCAAGGTTGCAATAGCCCTAAATGACAGACATCAATTATAATGTGTATTAGATTCAAACATCTTATGGTTGACTTCAGGGTTTAAAATCTGACATGATGAGCACCTCAGCAGAAAAGTATTAAAACATTAAATGACAATCTTAGAATAATTAAGGTTCAATGATATGAGGTATATACTTAAGTGATAAGTGAATGTAGAAGTGATGTAGAATTTCTCTAGTAATCCTGTTAATGTGCAAATAATCAGATCCAACCTCATAACTCCCCTGGTAGAGGTAATTGATATTAATAACTAATTGTTTGCTAATTAAGTTCACACTAGTTATCATGTAAATGACAGTTTTTCCAAGATGATAATTACTTTCTGCTGTAGATTTGTGAATAAGACCTCCTTATTTAAGGCAAGTGCAGTGTTGTGTGACTGTTGAGGATCCTCCTTAGCTTCAGAGAGAAGCATCAGGTGTGTTGAAGTGAGCTTTTGAAGACGAACACTAGTCAGAGCAAGGCAGTTCAGTCTGAGGAATCAAACCCGGTCGTTTTCCAGCAGTTACTGAACATCTTCACAGTATACCTGTTTCAGTGTAAGGCCTCAGCCAGACTGGAGCAAACAGGAAGTTGAATGGATCCACTTTTCTTTATATTCCATATTCGCAATTTCCCTCCTTCATTGAACCTTATTGTTATTCAAGAAATAAATAAATAAAATGCCCCAGATGCTTGGAAAGTACAGACAGGGCTCATAAATGCACCGCTGCACATTTCAGTGGGACTTAAATGATTGACAAAAATTGAGTCATTATTTTTGTATGGGGTATGAAATGTATTTATTCACTAAGGTATAATTTAAGCATTACATAGATTTATACTCTGATCAAACAGAAAATGTATCTGAGGTCAGATGGGATTTCTGTTTCACACATTGGTGGAATTTCTACCTTTTACCAGTATTAGGGCTTTTCTCAGGGTGGATAAGGTAGTATCTAATGACTAACAAGCAATCAGAATAACACGGTTATGTTTATTTTGGGTGACACAAATTATTTTGAGATGAACTGTGGGTGGCAACGTGTCTTCATTGATGTTTGCTCTCCAGCTACACTGCTTTGCCAGTGTAGCTTCAACATGTCAGGCTTCAGTCTGGAGAACACTGTTACTATTAACCCATGGATGTATGCTTCTGTGTTTTTGAATTCCCCGTCAAACTCGACCATGGTTTTTTTTTTTTTTTTTAAATATATTTCGGCCCATAAAAATGTTGACAGTTGCTTGTTTGCAATATTTCTTCCTTTACAGTTGCTGACCCTGACAAAGTGTAACGTTATGTGGCCAGTCAGATGTCAAATTTAGCTCCTCTTTGTCACATTGCATGGCATTTCTACTTCACACAAAGAAGCCAGCGTGCTTTAATAGTGAAGTGTTTGCTGCATTGTAGCATCAGACTGGGCTGTGACATTAGCTGGGCAGTCAAATAAACAGCACCGCTTCACATCAAGCTCATTTTAGAGTTGTCTGTGCTGACGAAGGCTGCTGCTGTTCGCTGTTTTTACATTTGACGAACAAGTGCAGAGTGTTCAGCTTGAAGTGAAACTCAAGCGTTAAGTTGATTCCTGCAGTCAGGTGTTAAAAGAGCAACTTGCAAGTTTGCAACCTGAGTGAATTTATGCGTAGGATAATGAAATGGAAGCTAGATTTATAACATTTAGAGGCACTTTTGTCTCCAACTTTTTTAAACCTGACTTGAACGCAACATTGTCTTGATGAATGGTATCACAGGTTTTACAATAGGGAGAAAAAAACAGATCACAACATTAGTTTAATTCCTGATAAGATTGGTTATGTACATACATCCGTGTCCAATGACAAAACCCAGTCCTATGGCAGCTAAATCTTTGTTTACATTTTCTCCTCTTTGGCCCTCAGTTTCCTGTCCACATCCAGGGGCTGGAAGTCCTCTCTTGTACAGCAGCCATGGGAGATGTAAACCTCTGTTTGTCTAATGGAACAAAACACTGTAGCTAAGCACGACTGATTCAAGCAAGACATTTCACTTTCTCCTTTTTAACTATTTTACATACATCAATGAATGAATATTTTATGATTAGTAGTTTTTTTTTTATACCCAACTGATGAGCAGTAATCAGCTGATTTCAGTGAAATGTTTTATCCAACACAAACTGATGCTTTGTTTCATAAGAGACTCTTTCTATGAAGAGTCAAAGGCAGCTTTGGACCTGCTGAGACTAGCTTGTACTCTGGTGGCTCACCTCGTATTTGTCTCTTCAAATTTGCCTTTCGTTTCCAGGCAGTGACTCACACCAACACTCAGCTTCTGTATCCTTTTTTTTTTTTTTTTTCTTTTTTTTTTTTTTTAGATACACCAGACTTCACACTCAAATAATACTTGAGCCAACATGAGTCCTTTAATTACCAGTAAAATGAACAGAGTCAAGATGCATCATTCATGTTGTACATCTTTTCATTAAACTTTATGTGTATGTGATTATCTGTAGGTGAGCACGGAGCTGACCTTGCTTCATGCACCCAACTACTCACACATGTACCCTGCAGCTGACTCCTAAATTTAATCATGTCTGGCATTCCCTCTCCCATTTGTCATCCCTCACCTTCCTGTCTGGCTACTTTTTCATCCGTTTCTTTTTAAATTAAAGATGAAATTACATAATTTAGCTGTTGATGTGGTTGTTTCTTGCTGAAATAAGATTAGCTTTGGAGATGAAAATATTTCTGTTACTGTTGCATTGAGTTGGTACCAGCCAATTTCAGCCGGGTGGGATTTCACTTGGTCCTCCACTAGTCACTTTTGGCAGGTAACCAGACTTTGATTTGCTGCTCCACAAAATCCACCAGGGACATATAATGGTTAGTGTGTTAAGGCTGAAGAACAGAGGGAACTGATCTACTGGAGCGACTCTGAATCTGTGACAGCTGTGGCTCTGACACTGAGCTCGATCATGTTTGCTTGGTTACGTATCATATTGTTAGTTTGCAGTCTAATTTAGGTCTGTCAAAGTTTGACATGTTATTTTTTCCTATTTGTTATCACAAATGGCATTCTGTGTTTCTGTTTCTGTTTATGACAGCTAATAAACGTAAAGGTCTGCAGTGGGTTATAGATGTGACCATAGCGTACCCCAAAGCAAGACCAATGGACATCCAGACTTGGATCTTTGGCTACAGGCCTCCTACAGTCACACATGTACATTACAGGTAAGATTCAGATGTTGATCATTCCGTTCCTCTTGTAACATTTGCTCTAACTCCTGTTAAAAAAATGCTGATTTGTCTTTTACTGAGAGGGAAAATCCTGACCCACAATACTTTACTAGGCAAATATTCCAGGCAGCAGACATGCAAACAACTGTTGCATGAAAATGTACCTCATCACAAAGTTTCCTCAAACAGTATCACAGGGCTTGTGCTAGAACATATTTTTCATCTTTTCTTTTGTTATACTGTAAATACTCTGGTTTTCTAAAGAAACTGTCACTGTTCGCTGTCATCAGAGAAAAGTGTACCTGAAGTTAAAAGCCACTCAGCAGCGCTGCATGTGGACATGGTGACTCAGTGAAGTTGCATTTACATGCTTTGAGGGCAAGTTTTATATAAATATATATATATATATATATATTTATATATTTCACCTGCTGATAACAAACACTGCAGAAATTCTCTCAGCCAGTGAGACAGTAGAAATTTCCTGATGCTTATCAGTTACAGGACACCTTCACACATGACAACATTATTAACTCAGTGCAGTAGTTTGGTCTCATCTGAACTCTTTGTAGCAAGTTGGAAACAAACCAGTTAATTGGTTTGTTTAAAAGTATTCAAATGAGTCATTTTGTCCCTGTTACTGTATGCTGCCTGAGGAAAACAGTCATATTTTGTATCTTAGAAATAAATTAGGATTTCATAACCAGGCCTGCAGCATTTTAGTTGTGTAGTGTTGAGGTACAAATGAAGACCTGTAGTGTTTTTAGTTGCTGATTTTGGTGTGTAGTGTTTCAGAACGACTCACACAGTCACCTGCATGTATTCGGTAGCTAAGAATATCGTTGCTCTTATGCAAAGCTGATGCAGTTGTCCCTCAGTATCATCCTGTTCTACTTGCCCTGCAGATTCTCATCCATTGCTCATCTTTCCTCTTGAGACTGCGGTGAAGGTGGGCCATTATTAGATTTTCTGTACACTCGGTTCAAGATGAATGTCACTTGCCGTGCATTGTCTTGACAAGGGTGATCAGAACAGATCATCTGGTAGAAGTCATTTTGACCTCCCCTGACATGTGCATGTTTGCACCTCTGTCTGCAAGGCAAATGGGACACGAGAAAATGGTGATTTATGACCTCTGGCTCGCCGGCCCCTCTCCGGAGTCTTCTCTGTTCACTTGGGCAAAAGCAGAGGACTCATTATGTTTGTAATTAGGCGAGCAATGAAAGCTTTAGTCCCACCCCACCTTCAGGACGGTCTAATCAGCCATCGATACAATCAACCTCCCCTGCTCCGTCAGCAGCTCTGGGATGAACTGGGGAGCCACCCGAGCTCAGCTGTTCCTGTTACAAGTGTGCACACTCAGTTCCAGTCGTGTAGACAGTGCTGATCATTAAGGAGTTAGACCCATGCTGGCACAGGTGCAGAGTCAACAAGAGGATTAATGCGCCTGCTGATCAAGGGAACACGATGGGGGACTGAGTAATATGATGCAGTGTGGTGATGAAGATAGTGGAGGCGGCTAGACAAGTGTGCCACCCTACAGCAGTGTTTCTGCTGTGTCAGTTAGGAACAGTTGCTACCACGAGTGTAGCTTTTGTTCATCAGCATTCCTGCAGATAGTAAAGTCTAAGTAAGAACATTAAATTTTGAAGTGTTACAGTACAGCACTCTCTGTACTGATCAGAGTTCCCCGGCCTAAATAGTCATTTGTTCTTTTAAACAACGGCATAATAAAATGAAGCATCCAGTGATGATCTGGATTAAGTTGCATACTTTGATAAAGTAAGCACGCAAGGCTTGCGCTCTCATTGGTGGCTGTTTACGGCTAACAAAGAGACACCAGGTGGATAAAGGCTAGTAAAAGCGAAAGTCTGTGTCTTTTTCATTCCAGTTGGGACTGATCAACGTTTGTAAAACCACATGCTCTAAAATAGTCTGTGTGGAGGCAGGTGTTGGGAGCAATTTTCTGCTCTCCTTTAACTTCAACTCACAAAATCAAACTGCTGAGTGCAACTCAAGTAACTTAAGGTCTAAGGTTTTGTGCATAGTCCCATAATACCCACAGTATGACTCCTCAGCTCTTCACATAATTAATCCGACTCTTTTTCATCTCTTCATTCTCAGGGAATTTAAATAAGGGGCTGATCTGCACATGCTGGCATCCATGGAAGATGCATTTGCAGGATGAATTAGATGTAATGAGCTTGATAAAGGTTAATGTGCTTTAGTTTTTAATGTTGCACTTGTGGCAGTAGGGACTTCTAATATAGGGATGCGAGACGTCATTGATCCTGGATATCCTGGTCCTCCTAGTAGCTCAGTAGCACATAAATTGACATTACTCATTTAACTTTGTAACCCAAAGATGCCACATTGTTTAATGTTTTTACTCATTTTCAGAAGTTATTACACATCGCAATGCTTGTGTGTTTGGAGGGTTGAATGTTCTTCAGACAGACTTATTGTAATACCTGCTTGATGTCCAAGGACCATAAAAGGACACAAAACCTCTCCCTTCAGAAAAGAGAGGGGACCCTTCTGAGATGTATGATTTAAATTTGAAGCAAGTTAATTATGCTTTCAGAAGTCCTCAGACTGTGTCATTCTGTTGCGCTTTCTTTGGGGTTGTTTTTACCAGGAAAAAATATTTAGAAGAAATAAAATGAGCCTTATATCACAGAGTAATGCGCTGAGAGGAGCGTCAGCTGTTGGACCTGAACGCGATGATTCAGCATGTTGAATCTGTAAGTGGAGGCAGTTGTTTAGTCAGATTTCTGACGGCTCAGCTTACCAGAGTCATTTCACCGATTTAATGTTTTGTGCTCTCGTTGCATGTTCTTTTCTTGTTCAAATGCAGAGGATTTGTTGACATTGATATAGAAACAATATCATTATATTTATGAGTCTGAGTTGCTGCGTCTTTTAGTTATTCTTTTTTTGTCGTTGCTGATTGCCATCAAACTGCAGGCTGGTGACTTCCATGTTGATTTACACAGATCATATGTGGAATGGATGTTTGCTGCTGTGTTGTTCATGGTGTCTTCAGGTCATTGAGTCATTTTAACATAGTAAGGCCCTAAATTCAACTTACTTAGCCCGTTTCTGTGTAAATCAGCCTTGATAGGAGGCTGCTGCCCTCCTCTGTGCTGTTGTGTTTTTGGGTTTTCCAGGTTGTGAGTCTGTTCCTCCATCTCAGCCTCACTTTTTCAAATTCTCCTTCCTCCATCCTTTGGTTCTCACCCATCAGCTTCACCCTCCCTCGCTGCATCTCCTGGCCTCTCCTCATATAATCTCAGCCTCCCAGATTGCAGCATCATAAGCCCTCTGTGAATGGCAGATGGGAGAGCTAGGTGGGAGGACAGAGGCCGAACCGGGGCAGAAGTGGGTGTTAAATACGATAAAATCCTTTTTCTTTTAAATGCACCTTCCTTCCCCTTTTTGTGCTGCTGTTTGCTTTTCTGAAATCCGCTGTTTGAAAATATCTGGACGGCAACATGATTTATGGAGTCTGAGTTTGCCTGGTCATCACATGGTGGCTTTTAAGCTGCGCACCTGAATTTCTCCCAGGCGCACGCAGAGATGTTGAGCTAGCAGCTGTACATACTGTTTTGTTAATACATGTTAGGAGAATTTTTCTCTCTATTTTTTTCTTTTTAAAGGGCTTAATGAGATATAATTCACAACCCAGTTTCCTCAACCCCCCCCCCCCCCCAACTCATCTTGCGCTAATTGATGTCCTTGTAATTTCACTCAGGATCAATATCTCTCATGTCTTACCCATTGTTGTAATGAGCATCTTTCTGATTAGAGATGATGTCTTTGGATAATGAATGAGTGGAAGGATTTTTATCTTTCTCCCAAGCGTACTTGTCACCATAGAAACACATTATAGGAGTCATCCCCCACCTATACGCTTGTCATTTGATGGAAGAACCCTCCAGAGTACAAAGCTCTACAGTACAGCTAAAGACACTATTCAGACTCAGAAATACTCCCCTGTTTATTATCAGCAAAATGTATTTAAAATACTCTTATTGGATTCATGAGTCAACACACTGTAAATAAAAACAGGAATTTTATTTTTAAAATTAAGTAAATTAAAGGTACAGTGTGTAAAAAAAAAATCAAAAGGTCAATGGCAGAAAAATTTTATATATAATCCGCAACTGTGTTTATATTGATGTGTAATTGCTTCACTAGAATAGTTATGTGTTTATTTTCTTAGAATAAGTCATTTATATCTACTTGTGACTGTGTGTGTGTGTGTGTGGGGGGGGGGGGTACACATATGGAGGCTGCCTTATTTGTTCCACTATTTTTACTTCGGTGTCCCTGAATGGACAAAATAATTTGTGTGAAGTGGAAACCCTCTGAACTTTGAATTTTTTTTTTTTTTTTTTTTTTTTATTATTTTACTTGTATGATCCCCGAGAGGAAATTAAGGCTCTGCATTTCACCCATCTCTGAAGTACCAGAGAGCAGTGGGCTTCTATTTAAAGCACCCGGGGAGCAGTTGGTGGGGGTTAAGGACCTTGCTCAGGGGTCCACAGTGAGTTTTTACCTGAAATATATATATATATCTATTAGGGATGCACGATATTGGAATTTTGGCCGATATCCACTTTGCTGATATTTTAAAGATCTTCTCACTGAAAACCAGTTTAACTTGCTCCTTTGAAAACTTTGCTCTTCTTGCTTTTTTTCTCTTCCTTCCTTGTTTTTTTTCTTTATTATATAACTCTTTTCCCTCCTTTATCCTTCTTTTCCCCTCTTCCCCCCCCCCCTCCCATCCTCTCTTACGATTTTGTTTTCCCCTTCTCCTCCCCCCCTCTCTTCATCGCCGGCTCAGCCCCCTTCCCCCCACCCCTTTTCCTCCCCACTTTTTTTTTTTTACCTCTATTTTATTATCCATTTTTACACATTTCCTTCTTTTCTTCTCTTTCCATACATTTCATCCATTTAAACAAAAAAATAAGCAGTCCGCGCCCAGGGAAAAAACCCCCCCCGCCCCCCCCCCCCCCCGGAACGCAAGCCCCAGCCCGGCCCGCCGCCCCCCCCCAAGGGACGCCCGGCCCCCCCATTTTTTTTTTTTTTCTTTTTTTTTTCTTTTTTTTTTTTTTTCTTCTTTTTTTTTCTTTTTTTTTTTTTCTCCCCCTTTTCTCCCTCTCCCCTTCTTTTTTTTTTCCCCCCCCCCCCCCCCCCCCCCCCCCTTCACCCCCCCTCCCCCCTTTTTTTTCTCTTAATTCCCGACCAGGTTTGACAGCGCTTTCTCTAGCTCAGCAAGCTCACATGCCATGTTGTCAGAAACAGGATGGTAAGCGTGCTGCACCAAGTGGAGGCGACGTTTCATCTGTCCGTCATTCAATTATGTCCGATGGCACACAAAAATCTAATGAAACAATAAATGGCTAAATAAACAAATCGTGCGAGAATCCTAACTGAGAGTAGTGTACCGATCGGTTCGGCATAAATACACATACCGTTACAGCCCTAATATATACTTGAATAATCTGCCTGAGCGCTATCCCTGTTAGATACAGCATCTTTATCAATGCCATTGTAGCAATCCAGGTTATTATCATATAACCTCTTCTGTGCATCACCACAGCTCCTGGTCTGTTGTTACCTTAAATAAAAATATTTCTAGAGAGTTTCGCTCAGTGAAGTGCAGACTGTCGCTGCTGGAAAAGGAAAGCACTGTTATTCATCTATAATCAATATTGGCAAATTAAATTTATTAGTCTGACACAGAAAGGTAGGTTGGTTTACAGCTGTGCAGATTTCTGGTTATTTTCAAAAGGAAAAGATCCTGGGATTAGTTCTCATACTGAAATGACTTCATTAGAACTTCGTCACAAAGATTTGGGACCTGTCATGTGTTTTGTACAGCTAAGCTGGTAAATTTAGTGCGCAGAAGAAAGCAGCATTCAGCTCTGATAAGAAGAGGAGCAGAAGTATGCAGGGCATGCAATAAAAAGGATAAGTACCTCAAGTGCCTCACTTGTGTAAATGTTTCTACAGTTGGTCTTTTGATGAAGCGTCCAATATTTTTTTCCTGTTGAAATGACCTCGACCATGAACCCTCATAAATAGCAGGGTGTACTGACATTTGTGCAACTGTCCAATCAGCAGAAGTCACATCCACCCGCGCCAGTAGATATTTTTTTTCCCATTTCTGCTCGATCTCTGCACAGATAAGAGGGATATATGGTCACTGTGACAAGGTGAAAGTTTATTGCAGCCACGTAGACGCAAACATGAAAGTGGGGACAAATTTCAAAGGTACTTTCCAGCTGAGTTTTATGCAGACTTTCCTCACATTCTCTTTTTTCTCTTTCTTTCTCAATCTAACAAGTATAAACTCATTAGTCACTTGACAGTTTTGGCAGTGTCATCCTGAATCATCAGCACTGAATAGATTTGTGTGAGAAAGTTGTAGGAAATTTCATCAAGTCATGCTTCTCTCTCTGAGGCTTAAAGACACAGTGTAGCTTTAAAAGTAACCCCCACTGATGTAAGAATGTGTTTCTAGAAACATGCATGTCAAGACGGGAGAAATTATCAGCCACTGAGGAGAAAAGTTTGTTTTTCTAAAGATTTCTCTCACCAGATGAAACTGTTAAACAGAAACTCCTGACAGAGAGGAAGCAGGTTAAAGACTAAACAAAGCAATTAACGATTAGATTCCTAAGTTTCTTGCCACTAGGAGGTAAAGGTTTCTTGCTATTCTGCAAGTAGGGGCCTTAAAGAGTCTGTGTGGAGAGTGGGATTTGTTAAGAGATCTCTATTAACCTCAAGGAAATGGCATCCTTATTGCTGCAGTGCAATTGTCTCTTCATCTCATGTGACTGGGCATCATCCATTGGAGGATTGAGGGAGATAACTCAGTTTGGAGCTTCATCGCTCAGATGAGCAACCTTATCTCAACTAGAAAGATCCAGGGAGCCGAACAAGAAACGTCCCAGAGCCACACCGGGCTTTAATCTCCGTATTCACTGTTTGTAAGCCGTGCCAGAGAGCAGGTCTCCCAGCACACCTTTTTGTTTCTAAGATTTCACAGTCAGACATTTTGACCCTAATGGAGTCACCAAACAATGACTGGCTTCCCTCCAAAGGGGCTTGTGGAGTGGACAGACTTTTACAGTCAGAGTCCAGTTTAATGAGCTTCCTTGGCCAGTTTATAGTAGAAACAATATCTCAAGTTCAAGAGCTTCATAGGAGCAAAATAGTTCAGTGAAGATGGTAATTATGAAGCTCCAATCATTTCCCACTTACACTCTATATCACAATATTGTGTTAAAGCATGAGTATGCAGGTTAAATTAAAATCTATTTTTTAATGTGTTGTTTATTAACTAAGTTGTAGATGACTCAACTACATGGCATCTAAGTAAGGATGTAAGTCACTGTTTCATGGAGTCCAGTTTACCGCATGGCAAAAGCTTGACGTTGAAGTTTCCTGACAGCAGCAGGTCCAGCTCTGCCTCAGCTGTCTGTTCGCCAGGGTGTCGGGTTACCAAGCCTGCCAGTGCCAAGTGGGTTAGAGTGGAAATGAGAGCATGGCTGTGGCCCCATGCCAGCACATCACCAACAGTTCCCAACACCACCACCATCACTGCTGTATGCTGCTGCTGAAACTCTCCACAGAGCCAATGCAAAATGCCACCATACTTCACTGTGCTGCATACAGACCCACACTGGAGCATCGGTGGAGGCCGACAGGTTCACGGTCACTTTGACTCACAGCAGCTCGCAGGCAAGATGGTGCTCTGGTTGCTGAAGAAGTTTACTTTCTCTGAGCAAAAATGAGATGACGGCAGCTGCAGAGGGTCTGGACTCGGGTTTCTGGTTTTCTTTAGTTTGTTTCATTAGGGCAGCACTGGCTGAGGTGGAAGAGCAGGTTGTCAAATAGCTGTAAGGTTTGCAGTTCAAATCCTGCTTGAGCGTAGTCACGCGCCTTAACACTTAACGCTCCTTGCCTCCAGTGTCAGCACAGCTGGTGTATGAATGTTCAGTTGTGGCTGGAGAGGCCGTTCTTGCAGATTGGAAGCAGAGATGCACCGGTCTGATACCTGGATCGGATACCAGCTCCGATATTGACTAATTAGCTGGATCGGATATCGGATGAATGAGGCCGATCCAGAATTCTGATCCCGTCATTTATATTTTTTTAGGAATATCATACACAGCAATACAGTTACAGCGATCTGGTCCCTTCAGTTCTATGTTTGCAATACCAGTTATGCAGAGCAGACAAGTGTTATTTATTTTTGCTGCTAATGTACACTTTATTTGTTAATAAATAATATTAAGTGCTTTTATATCTGTTTTAATTTGCTACCTTTTTTAACAAGGCTAAATGTTTATGTCAAGCCTGATGCCTTCACTCACATTGCAAGGTATACGCTTCATTCAACAGTAGTATCAAATTGGTATCGAGTATCGGCTGATATGCGACAGGTGTCGGTATTGGACTGGATTTGAAAAAACTGGATTGGTGCATCCCTAATTTTAAGAAGGTAAAGATCCATGTGTGATTTTGAGCACTGCATATTCAACATTAGCTTTATTCCATGAGTTAAAGCTACAGTAACTGCTCCTTTTATTTGAAAATGAAAACATAAAGCATGACATTAATATCACGCTAACCTCACCGGTACTACAACTTTGAAACACCAGAGGAAACCATTTCCAAAGTAAACGGCAGATTAAACCAATGAATAGTTGCGGCCACAGTAAGGACTCAGGTGTCAGGTGTTTTCTAAGCAGGAAATCAACCCGACGAACTTCCCACACTCCAGCTAATTTTGGTCCCAAGTGTTTAATCGGCTGTTGCTGTGGCAGATGTGGCTGCAGACACTTTAGCAGATTACTGTGCACCATCAAAGCATATTGTTGTCTCTCTAAAGCCGAATCACCAGCGCCTCCTTCAACCTCAGCTGTTGTCAACAGCTCGAGCAGCTGCTCTGAACACTAGAAGAATCTGATTTCTGCATGAATATTTCAGCTGCAGGAAAGCACTGCGATAGCCACCTGCAACCCAAAGCCCTAAATGCCCAAAGCATTTGATAAGTGGCAGAAGGCAGCTTTTGTTTCCCTCCGTGCTATCAGTTTACATTTCAGAGCACATGGGGTCCTTGGAGGGTGTGAAATTCTCTTGGCTTGTGCATGATGCACTGGATAATTAATCATATTCTCTAATTCATTTATCTATATTTAATAACACCACCATGACTGATTATTGCTGTGAATAAAGGGCTCAATTAACCCCACAGAAATAGATTCTTAATGGAAGCTAGAACCGGAAATTACTACCTCTCACCTCTGCTCGCAGCGGTTTCAGGAAAACAATGCTTTCATTTAAGTGGTTGATTTTCTCTAATGGCTACTTTGTGTCCTTTTCCTTATCTGTTTTTTTATTAAGACCATAGATGGCAGTGTTGTTATAATCAACATTTCTCTGAGTTGTATTTTTTTTCTTTTTTCCACAAAGTATCAGCTTGGACACTTAACACATCATTAACCTTAAGGACACCTGATATCTGCAGAGCAAAGCTTTAAGGAACATCTTGTTTTTACCTCTAATTGGCCTATCAGGTGGCGGCCGTAACTGGGCCCCAGATTTGGTCAGACTAACTTGTTGAAGGTGGCAGCTAGTGTTGCTGTTGTTCTACAGCTGTTTTACCCTGACAGTCACCTTTCTTGCAGCTGTGATGAGATAAATACTGCAGATTTTGGCTTCAGCTTGACTTTTAGCCCACACTTCCCACTTCCTGGGACATTTAAGTGGCCTCTGCTTTGACCGGACTTTGCTCTGACACACCTAAGAGCAACATCCACATAGTCAACTATTGGATAATGAGCTCAAGTTTCCATAGATAAGGAACTTAGAATATAGTCGACCTAAAGGAAGTGTTGTAAATCACCAGTGCAGTGAGCCGCACCGCTTTTCCTGACTTGGTCATGAAACTGTGTGAGTTTAGAAAAAAAAAAAAAAAAAGAGGAAACAGGTTTTTGATCTGTCATTTTATTGTATTCATCATTCTGTTTCTGGCATTATATTAATATCTTTGTAGAAATTGAGACTACTCCTAACATTTAATCACTTTTTTTTGGGTGCTCATCTTGTTCATTCATTCAAACTTGGAGAGTCGGAGCATGAGCAAAGGGCAAACCTACTATATTTGGGGCAGATTTGTATCACTTTGTATAAAATGACCAGAAAAGGCTTTGACCTTGGCAGATAATGCTTTGCGTGACCGTCCAGGTGTGTCAATAAAATGAGGGACACAGCTTCTGCCATGTTTGCTGCAGGTAATCAGTTTAATCAGAATACAGCAAAACTTCACATTTCAGAGGCTGAATTCAAATATTCCGTTTCACTTGAAAGGTGATGATTCTCTTCAGTTTCTCCATATGAATATAGAAAGCTGTTTGAAAGATAAATGACTCATTATTAGACTAATCTGGCACATTCATGCCTACACTTCTTATTATTGCTTGTGATTGCTTATTTAGGAGTTATTTTGATAAGATTCATCATGATATTTGTGCAATGGGGTAAAAATGTCCTACGGTGAATCTGTAAATCACTTATTGAAATATCATCTCAACCGTCTTTGTTTTGGGTACCTGCAGCTTCCCTCATATGAAAGCTTTGCTTTCTGTTCAGAAATATTGAGCAAATGTTGAGTGCAGAGGAAATGCATGTCTGAGGGAGGAGACTGTAACCTCTATTTGAAGGTGACCAGGAGCTGCCAGTGTGGGAGAGCAGCCTACTAGAGACCCCTTCTGGCTAGAGACAAGATTTCATTAGCACTTTCATGATGTGAAAGTGACCCTTTTTAAAGAGAGCAGCGTCAGCCACTGAAACAGTTGTTGAGTAATTTCTCATTTGTGGATGCAGTTTTTTCCTTTAGTCATCAGGCTGATCATTTACCAAAGGAATCATGATGTTTTATTATTAAGTCTTCACATTTTGTAGATTGCATTTAATTTGTTGTAACTGTGATGTGTCAGTCATATTTTCATAATATCTTGTAAAAAAAAAACAACTTTCCAGTTGGCTTAAACTAAATTTGTTTTTAACCTACTTTTGAAACAAAATTCTCTAATTTTACATTTACCAAATGTTTTAGAAACCAGATTTATTTACAAACCAACAGTGCATTTGCTCACTTGAAAGTCATTTTATGTGATTAGAAGATGCCAGAAGAATTTGGAAGTGCTGTTTTTCTCAGACTTCTCTCTTTCTCCATGGCTAAACTGAACTTCTGCAGTCAGATTTTTGTGGCCCGTTCTTCCCACTCACTTGTGAGTCAGTTTGTGGAGCACCATGAGTCTGTCTGCTGTCGGGGCTCCCCTCAGCATTTCTGTCTCTGTGGTCCTGATGAGGCTGCCAGCTAATGAATTCACACACACCCACAAAGAAAGAAAGAAATCAGCAAACAGACTGCTGTAATAGACTTGAGTGTGAGGTGAGCTGCTCTGCTCTGGGACCACGGCTGACTCCCTCAGTTTGAACTTCAACTTCCACAACAGATCAATGCAGACAGTTTTTGCTGAGACTTCAGTAAACCTTTTTAATGTTTCATCCCTTTCTGCCTGTCTCCCTTTTCTACATCAGGATGTACCCAATAAAAGAGGTTCCTCTGGAGGCAGAGGCCCTGACTGACTGGCTGTATCAGAGGTTTGTGGAAAAAGAAGAGTTGCTGGCCCATTTTTATGACACAGGTATGTTGGATCATATCAGCATCAAACTGTTAATAGAGCAGCTTTCGCCTGTATTTTTATATTTTGCAAACTACAATGCAATTTCATCCTAATTTAGAAGTAACTACACCCAGTTTGTGTGTTCTTCTACCCAACATAATGGTAAAAGTCAGCTAATGTAGGCTAATGTGCTTCTAAAGGGGTCATTGAGTGAATCCAGATTTGGGGTACTCGCATCCCACATGGAGTTTATTATGTCAAACAGTGTCAGCCATCGAGTTGGTTAACAGTTGATTTAGCCGTATTATCAAGTGTTTTAAAGTTATGAGCATGGACAGTCCAAACAGCTTACAAAGTAACTCGAAATTCTGTAATAAAGCAAATCAGCTCTCCATCAGAAGTCTGTTCATCTGTCAACAGGATCATTCCCTCCTCCAGACGGACAGAAGGAAGCAGTTTCCCGGCAGATGACTCTGGATCCTGTGTGGCTGTGCCTCGTCCAGTCATTTGCTTTCGCCTCTGGTTACATGTGGTACAGTGTCCTCCAGTACCTCTACTGCTGTTTATTTTGAGTGCACTGATGAGGCGAGAGTCTTTATCGGACCACTGGAAGAGCCTCAGGATCGGTTGGTGTGTGGCGCAGTGTCACACTTCCCCCTCCCCCCCTTACGATGATTGAATGTACATTTTCAGCAGTGGAGAGACTTGACAAGAGAAAAAAAGGAAAGGAAAAAAAAATGTAAAGGTTTTTTATTAAAAAAAATTAATAATACAGATTACAAAAACCCATACAATATGAAACTGGTCACAGCCGTAGTTAACTGGCACACAGCCCCCAACGCGACAGACTCGCTCTGGTGGCCCATCAGAATAATCTCCCACTACTCCCACTACTCACATATTGATGTTTACACGTCCTCAACACGTAGACACTCACGCGTACATGACTTTTATTTGAAGTTAACTAAACGAGGCTCAGGACTCCTCCAGAGATGCTCTGGACTGGACTCTCCTCCCTCCCCCTCCCCTACCCGAAGCTTTAGCTGTAGTAGTTTTCCAGAGTATAAAGTATGTATGGATGTGTGTGAACTAATATGTGACTAGAAGCAAAATGTCTGCCCTTACTCTACTTCCTGGCGAGAGTCGTTGAAGCCCACTGGACCTGTCCTTCAGCCCGCGGATGAGTCGGCTGGCTACACCTTTCAGAGAGAGCGGCTGTTTGAACGTTACGGCTACGCAGCCGACCGCTCCTCTGGCCTTCATTGCACTAAGGATCCATACTGCCCTAACTGCTCCCTGCCCCAGGAAACACCCCCAAACCGTAGCTGTCAATGTTTTCATTTCTTTTATTTTCCCCTTAACCCGCGTATCTTCACAACAACGGCCATTGTGTTTGTTAATGTCCTTTTTGTTGTTGTTGATGTTGTTGTTGTCTGGACTCTGTCCACCCGTGTGTCGAGGCAGTATTGTGAGCTTGCTGCAAAAGGGGGGGGGAATCATGTTTACACTGGCAACCCTGCTGAAAACCTAAAGGGATTGTGGCTTTGATGCATGAGCAAAGATTGTTTTCCATAAGGGAGGAAGAGGAGACGTGCCGTCACGCTTATTTAAAAACAATAAATGCCCCCTCCCCCTCCAAAAAAAACCATGAAAATAACACAGTGGAGTTAGAGGGAAAGATGCAGAGTCTCATTACCTAAAAGTAACTTGTGGATTCCCATTTTTACCCCTCTGCTATCCAGCTTACGTACAAACATGCACACACAGTCATGTGAGGCTACACAGCAGAGTAGACGTCCGTCTCGATCATTTCAGCGAGACAGACTGAGAGGACAGTGACTCTAGCCCCCCACTGGACTACATAGTTTTACAAATATTTAAGCCATATGCTTAGTGTCAGTGGTGGGAAAAGACATGGGGAAATATTTTCTTTCTTTCATTCTTTCTTGCTTTCTTTCTTTTTCTTTTTTTTTATTAGAAAGTTACCCTGATGTTCAGCATTCTCCAATAGAGATTTTGGCTTAAAGAATTATAGGTGTCATAACTGTAAATTTACAGCATAACCTGCCTAAGTGAGTGTGTGTGGTCGTCCTTACCCTTATTTTTTTTATATATATATATATGAATAAATATATGAATCACATGCTGCTCTGTGACGTCAGAGTTTGGCGACAGTTTCACCTCCAGTGGTTAAATTTTATTTCATTTTAAATTACATGACCTTTTCTTTCTTCATGTCATGGTATGTTTAAATCTTGTACATAAGAAAACTGAAAACATGATGGAAATGTCTGCAGTGTCCATGATAATTTCAGATATTTTTTATTTGAAATGTGAATGATTAAAAAACAGAGAGGAAGAAGACAGATTTTACTTTCACCTTTCAGTATTACCCTGTTTTGTTGCTTTGAATATGTGCTTCATGACTACAGCTACTAGGACCATGCGCACGGCGGCGCACGGACCCGGTGGCAAACTTAAACTAAGCAGGATTTAATGGAGGAACTCTCAAGCCTTACTGGATATGCTGATTGACCACAATCCCAAACGATGCTGTTTCTTTGCATTCCTTCTTGACACATTTGGTTTTGGTTCATTGTAAAGACGGTTTTAACACGTTGAGACAAAACTGGGCCAGTGAGGAAGGAATCACTGTAACTTACAAGGGAAGCTCTCTCGAATGTACCCTTGTTGTGGTTTTGAGGTCAGTTATTTGTAATTTGCTTAGCCTGCTTTAATGATGGAGATGATAGAGGAGCAGTAGTTGTCGTCGTCATGAAGTAATGCATAAAAGGTGCATTTTAGTACTTGCTGCCCTCCCTATGTGCCACTGTAGGTTAAAAAAAAAACTGTGTGAAATACAAAAAAAGGGCTACCTAAATAGGTAGGTGAAAACAATCAGACTGTAAATGTTTTATCCCGTGTCCCTTTCAAATTTCCCTCCATTGTGAGAGTGACTTGAAATGAAGCTTCGTTTTGTTTATTTCACTATTTTTTTTATGTTTTCACTTTGTTTCCAAAGAAGGCAGGGAAAAAAAATGTTTTCCTAGATGTGGTTTTAGGAAATGAACACAATAGGGATTTAAACAGATTATACTAGAACTGTCTGTAATTTTCCATTTTGTACTTCTCCTTTAATTCTTAGCTACACAGCCATTTTACAACACAGACAACTTGTGCTGGAATAAAACATCATAAAGATCCTAATGGTGTGCTTCTTTTTATGACGTCTTTGCAGTCTACAACTATTGAGAAGAGAGAAGACCTTCCAAAATCACTCACAAATATTAGTGATCCAGATCAGCTCTGTATTTATAATGAGGTTATTTGTGTTGTTCATGCTCCATCTACCCTAATGAAACACTCGTAGCTGTGTTACTGCGGTTCACTGTTTGCATTTAGGTACAAATTAAAAACAAATTAAGGACTGGCAGATTTAATGTGCTTTTGTGTTTGTAATGGATGGCATTACAGATTAATAAATAGGTATTTATATTTAAAGGTGTAGTAAATTAGTGGGCTAAAGGGGAAAGTAAAGAAATGTGATAATATAGTTGATAGGTTTTTATTTAACTCTTAAAAAAAAAAGCATCTAAATGAGAGTTTTCATGTTTGTTGCATAAATGCAAAAGCATTCAGTATCTGTTGTGACCACCCGGTTAACTTAGTGTGTTCCTACAAAATTATTCCAGGGGGTACCAGCTGGTTAGTGCTGGAAAGAGGATTAAATATAAGACAAAATTCAATTAGAGCCGTTTGTTATGAATTGGTACTTTCACAGATGAAATCTAATTACAACGAATTGAATTCTCGGCTAAATTTCATGTTCATCTTTACAAGAAGTCCACGTTGTTTTGGCTTTTAGGGATAAGCTATGTAATATTGAGTCTTTTGCCATATAAGCCAAGTGTATTTCTGTTTAACATGGGTTTGTGGGAAATATTTATACCATTTTTTTTATTGTAGAAGACAAAAAACTGAACTACCCTGCAATTTAATAAAGACTAAGAAATCTTTTAGGATAAAGTCTTAGAAATCTGTCACTAAAACTGAGAAAACCTTGAATGCACTGTTTTAAATTGCAATCTTCTGGGAGGTGTTGTGTGTCTAAATGTCAAGTTGTCATTTCCTCTGTGGAGAACAGGTTTCAAGTCATCCCCGAGTAACTGAAGCTTATGTTTGCTCACTCCTGTATCTGTTGTTTAACTGTGTTGTGTCAGTCTAGGCTGTTGAAACTTACTGGTTTGGATTACAAGGCTCTCATTTCAGCTGTGACATCATGGGGCTTCTCTCTGTGTTAGACAGTGATCTCCTTGCTCTTTGCAGCTTGATTATGGTGGTAAATGCCAAATCTTGTGTGCAAAAATCACTTTAAATTGTTGTAGGAAGATGTACTGAGAGAGGTTAAAGTGTGAACCAGCTGAAGTGCGCATCTTAAATCCTGCTCTCCAGCTGCTGAAGTGACAGAAGATGGTCTATGAGAGAGCCACAAGCTATAAACAGCAAATGAGAATTGAGGATGAACAGCAGGAAGTGAGCTGGAAAATGGGATTAAATACGCACCGAGCTTTACCAAAATACCAAAGGGCTAACAGTCAGAAGGCAGGTTGACTTCTCTGTGTGTGTTGCACATGGACGAGCAGCACTCTAGATTGAGATTCCCGCTCTGCTGAAGGTCATTCACATGACATAAATTAATCTGTATAATAACTTCTATGTCCTCTGTAGATGTACCAGTATTCCTTGTCAGGCACCTGCAATGAACTATTTCACAGGCGCTGCTCCCCAGGGTCCTCAATGTCACGCTTTGATGACTGCTCCCCCATGAATGCTCCAGTGATGGCAGCGTCCCCTGAGTCAGCAAACAGTAAAACATCCAGCTGTGGAGAGGAGGGCCAGGTTGAGCATCACAGCAGCAGCCGTGGGCATCACAAAGTCACCCCCCTCCTCTACTGTCGTCATGCTGACCAAGCCCACTTTGCTATATCGACTGCTGTGTTTCATATGCAAATGTGTATCTTGTCTAGAGTCAGAGACATTTTTTTTTTGGGGGGGGGGGGGGGGGGACTACGGTGATTTCAAGAAGCTTTTTCTATGCCTTTTCCTCAAAATCAGACAAATTTAAAATCAGTGAGGAAAAAAATGCAAGAACATGAAATCAGTGGGACTGCTGCTGAAATGGTTGTAAAAACAGGATCAAGGATGGTGTTATGACAAAAAGAGAGAAAACAAGGTGTTTCTGTCAGTCTTATACATGACACAGAAAGCATTATCTTCCTCATTTAGATAAATATAAAAAATTGCTAATATGAAAAATAAAAACAGTCAGTTTAATATCCAAAGGTTTTTTTTGTCTGCTATGACCTGTAGCTAGATGAGTGGATTATATCAGCAGCAAATGTTGGCAAACTTGAGGTTTTTATTAGAGATGCACCAATGCGATACCTGGATTGAGCGTATCAACTGATATCGATCCGATACGACTGTCGAATGAATGAGCCATATTCTTGCCATGTAATTGAATGCATCAGATTTGATATAAACGTAGCCTTGTTTTGAAAAAGTGGTAATAAATTAAAACCGATCTAAATGTACTTAATATTATATATTTACAAATAAAGTGTGCACTTATTATGATATTGCTAAAAACAAGAAAAGCTGGATCGGCCAAATGAATCCGATCCGGGTATCGTATCGATGCATCTCTAGTTTTAATATGTGACTGTAGGGCCTCTGCCCTGATATTGAGTCTCATCTACTTGGATTGTCACATTGCAGCTTCACATTTACTCTTTCAGCTAAATATTGTGACTTCAAAGCATTTTACAATGAGAAATAATCTAGGAGAGTGATTCAAACATTTATGTCTCCTTTCTTGGTCTTGACACCGCTCTTTCATTGGAACTGCATCCAGAAAGGGGAGTCAGAGGTCACAGAAGGACCAAGAGCCCCCCTGTAGCCCTGGTTGCATCCTCGCAGTCACCCCGGCAGAGGTGAGGAGGTTGTAATGAGATGGAACCGTCTATCCTCCCTGCCGCTCCAGCCCGGCTCGTGCCCTTTAACAGGGGCAGCTGACGTCAGAGCGGCCTCGGGCACCCGACTGTCTCTGTTGTTTTTAGCTGTCAGTTTTCCGCTCCACCCCCCCCACCCCACCCCCACCCTCTCCTCCTCCCCACAACTGTTCCTGGCTGACGTCCAAACTCCTCCAGCTCTTTGGAGGAGTGACCTTTGCAGAGGCAGACTGACAGACCGGCTCGGGCGTTCACTCAGTGTGTGGTGCTGGCAAGCCGAGAGGGCTGAGAGGATAATCTGAACTGTTACCGAGGCTGTCCCACTGAGAGGACCGTTAACTGACAGAAATCCCAGACACTGCATTTATCCCGCGCAGGGATCACACATTTAGAGAAATCATCTGTCTCAGGGAGGATTTACTGCAGCTGATTTCGCTCACTGCAACTAGAACTAATGTTTTGCTGTCTTTTTGTTTGTTTTTTGTAAGGGAATCAGAAATGTACCAGAAAGATGCATAATATAACCAGATTTTATCAGCTTGATTTTGGTAAGTGTCACCTGGAAGATTGTTGAGTAAGAGTGTGTGCCACAGTTGGATGATGGATTGACTATGAAATCCATGTTTAATGTGGTAGCCTAATCATTTTCCAATTTGCTTAATAGGAAAAAGGTCATTTCTGAAGCTCAAGTTGGTGTTTTCAATAACCTTTTCAGTCCATGAAAAAGCACAAAATCTGCACAGTTAAGACGTGAAAATCAACAAATATAATTTTTTTCTTCATCAAAGAAATAATCTATTCATTATGAAAATCTATGGGGGCTTTATTTACTTCATTCAGGCAATGACTCCAGCACTGATGTCTCACATGAGCCCATTTTCAGCAGAAGACATTCACAGCAGTAATGCATTTTACTTCACATGGAGCGAACATATGTGCATACCATATGTGATGCCCAGATACAGGAGCCAAGTGAGAGGCCCCTGCATGTTGCTGCTCTCAGATGGTGCTCTTCAGGTAGCCCTGCGGGTCAAATCAAATGACCAGGGACAATAAGATGCCCATCAGCATCCTCTTTGTCTTGAATCTGCAGCCATGGAAACCGTTCTGGTGGTGACAACCAGCGACCTTTTCCTGTATTCCGGGTAACTGAAGATGCCTGGTGGGGTAAGTGAGCTCTGAGAGACATGTCAGTCTGTCAGGGACAGCAGACAAGAAATGCAGCTCATTTTGGAAATCCTTGGTATTTCTTGGCATCTGTTGCAGCATTTTGGAGAATATTTAATAATAAATTTGTGATACTGATCCCTCAAATGGTTTTCAAGATATGTTTCAGACAGAATCTGAAGAGTTTTAGAGCATGCACAGAGCTTTTTTTGTCTGTTTTCTTTATTTAAACAAACAAAAAAAAAAGAATAGTCATTTGTTCAGTGTAGAATAATACTGAATCTGTCTGAGACACATTCTGCAATGGACTTCAAACACTGCAGTCCCAGCATTTGAACTCTGTTCAAGGTCTTTCTTCAGACTGCTTATTCATATGCAGTACGGTGAGGAAACCACAGGGCAATAAACTACACTGGTCCTATTAAAATGCAAAAACTTTTAAACTGGTGCCATAGATGACATAACCTTCATTGAAATATAATAACAAATGAATATAAATTGTAAACATTGGATTTTAATCAAATAATATTGAACGTAAATCTCCTAAAATAAATAGATCATTTTGCCTTATTTCCTCTATGGTGATTGCCAATGTCATCAAAAGACGCACAACTTTGACTTTACTGTGTTTTTGGCGCCACCTTGTGGACAATAGTAAATATGCCATCTAACCGCGCTACTCTCGCGGTTTTCTGCCGCTTAGCAACCTCGCAACTTGTATCTTCATACAGACCAATCAGAAATAAGCATGTGGAGAAACTTAACCAATCACAATCAGGGATTTCGGCACCAATTCAAACTGAGAACGAGCGCTTCCTGTTTGGCAACTGCAACGTACACGAGAGAACTGCGATCAAGAAAAGACAACAAAAATAGAAGATTTGGTCCTCTAAATCATCCTAACAGACAGGAACGACATCCCAAATATACATTAAACCACAGCCAAACCAATTCCAACGCTGACGTCAAGTTTAGTAACTTTTATCGTTAGTGTTGGTGGATTTTAACAAGATGCCGTCCCGTGTTGAAGACTACGAGGTGTTGTACACCATAGGCTCCGGCTCTTACGGAAGATGCCAGAAAATAAGACGAAAAAGTGACGGGAAAGTGAGTATTACGAAACAGCAGAGCTCAGCTGCAGTTGATTTCTGGTTGTCAGAGGTTCTGTGTTGTGAACCACCAGACTGTTAGTGTCATCCGACAAAATGTAAGCTAGTAACGTATCATACAACGAGCCTAATGGCCACAGAGAGGGCAGCCCAGGTCTAAATTCAATTTAAAATGGCTGTTAAATGTCACATTAGTTTATTAAGACACCACAAGGAGGCATACAAAGACAAAGAGGTGCAAAATATCCCAGAACTACTGCAGTGGGGGAAAATAAAGACATGGCTATGATGGATAAGCCTGTGTAAGTTTATTTGCTAAAATGCCTATTGTAAAGAGTTGATTATTTAAAATACTTGACTGAGTTACAAAAAGAAATAACATAATTTCTAAAGTATAATAAGTCACAGCCAGAAATAAACACAAGCAATCAAATTAGAAATCCAAGTTGAATAAATACTAAAAGAGCCTAGAAACAGCCACAGAGAGCAGGTGTAGAGTACCAGGGGCACGGGAAGTGTTTTCCAAGTGTGGCAGCACTTAGAAACTTGTGCCCCCCATGCCATGGTGTTTTTTTCCATTGTTTCCCTCACTTCTCCAAATATTGCGAGGTCAGCTGAGCTCCCTCACATGTAGAAGTGTCCTCAGTCTGCAGAAAAAGTAATGAAGTCAGTGAAAAAATGTGAATGCAAAGACACAAAAATATAAGCTTTCTCTGGACAAAAGAGCTGTCTGGAAGAAACGTTATTGGCCAACTTGACCATGTACTGATGAGGGCATTTTCCCTTATGTCCTCTGGTCAATGTTACGCCCCTGATTGTAGAACAGAAAGTTATGCAAACTCCTTTATTTTTCATTTCAGTTACCCTTTTGTAAGAAGAAAATTTCTGAATCTAAAAAATGGGGAGAAAAATATTAGATATATTAGTTTCTATTAGAGTAACTGGTAACTTAACAGAAAGAAATGGGAAGGTGACCGTGAAGGTCAGCAGGGCAACCTCTGTTGTAAGTTTTAATTGAAATGAAGCTCAAATTTAGATGATTTGCCCTGATAAGCCTTCTCACTGCCTTTGCTCCCATAACAGCAGCCTCTGTTCAAGGTTGAACTGTTATCTCGATTTTTCAGCAGACTCCTTTTTTTCACACACTCATCACTTTGGTTTTAATCTCTGTCCCTGTGATTAATTAGAGCGCTTTTGTTTGGTAGATTCTTGTTTGGAAGGAGCTGGACTACGGCACCATGGCAGAGAGTGAGAAACAGATGCTGGTATCTGAGGTGAACCTCCTGAGGGAGCTCAGGCATCCAAACATAGTGAGGTACTACGACCGCATCATAGATCGCAGTAACACCACTCTCTACATTGTCATGGAGTATTGCGAAGGCGGGGATCTGGCTAGTCTCATCAGCCGGTGCATCAAAGAGAGGTATATTGCCCGAAGGTTGTGACCATGTGTCTCCCCTCTTTGGAAACTGGAAAAGTTACAAGTGTGTTTTTGTGGCAGGCGGTTTTTGGAGGAGCTGTTCATTTTGCGTGTCATGGCCCAGCTCACTTTAGCCCTGAAGGAGTGTCACAGGAGGAGCGACAGCAGGGCCACAATTCTTCATCGAGACCTGAAACCAGCCAACATCTTTCTTGACATCAGACAAAATGTCAAGCTTGGCGACTTTGGCCTTGCGAGGATTCTGAACCATGATACCAGCTTTGCAAAAACATTTGTTGGGACTCCATACTACATGTCTCCAGTGAGGTTTTTTATTTATGGCTGCATATTAACTTTTCTATCTACACTTCCCTCTTAAAGGAATAGATCACCAACAGAATGATGTAACTTTATTTTCCACTTACCCTCATGAGCAAGACTCTGGAGCACTTTTTTTAATATCTCAAATGCAGCCGGCGATCAGGAAGGCTTCTCTTTTTCCCCCTAACTTTCATATAATGGAGTTTGCCGGGGTCGGAGCCAAAAAGGTCCATAAAAGTCCACAAAAGCTTGTCAATATTCCTCCATACTGCTCATCAAATGTAATCCAAGTGTCCTGAGTGAGTAGCATCCAGAATTTACTCGAAACAACGTCATGTAGTATTTTTTAAGAGCCTAAACAATACTACATTGCATCACTAGCAAGCACGCCGATGCGCGTTCACGAAACTACGGAAGCCACGGCAGACAAGATTGCACGTTTTTTTCTTTCTTTCTTTGTTTTAAATCAATATCCAACCCCTCTTGGACCCTCTTGTCTTTGTCTGCAGCTCTGGCGCTCTTAGCACAATGTAAACAGCAAATTTCCTCTTCTACGCTTGCATTATCGGCAGAGTAGGGTCTGAACGCAGAGGCTTCCGTAGTTTCGTGAACTCGTGAAAGTAAGATGTACTACTGTGTAGGCTCTAAAAATATACTAAATGATGTAGTTTCGAGTAAATTCTGGATGCTACCCACTCAGGACACTTGGATTACATTGGACGAGCAGTATGGAGGAATATTGACAAGTTTTTGTGGACTTTAATGGACCTTTTTGGCTCGGACCCTGGCAAACTCCATTATATGAGAGTTGGGGGGGGGGGGGCCTTCCTGATCGCCGGCTACATTTGAGATATTAAAAAAGTGCTCCAGAGACTTGCTCACCATGAGGGTAAGTGGAAAATAACGTTAAATCATTCTGTGGGTGAACTATTCCTTTAAAACAAGCTTAATCTGGCTGCTTTTTAAAGGACTTGAATCATTTGCCGTTTGTCAGCTTTTTTTGTTGTTGTTTCAGGAACAAATAAACAGGATGTCATACAACGAAAAGTCAGATATCTGGTCACTTGGATGTTTGCTGTATGAACTTTGCGCATTATCGTAAGTTGTCTAGCTGGTCTGCTTCAACTGATTTCCCTGCAGTTTGACAGCTCTGACAGTTTCCTTTCCGGTTTCATCCTTAGGCCTCCGTTCACTGCCTACAACCAGAGAGAGTTGGCAGAGAAGATCAGAGAGGGGAAGTTCAGAAGAATTCCTCACCGGTACTCAGAGGAACTCAACTCCTTACTCAGCAAAATGCTCAACTTAAAGGTTTGACATTAATTATTCAATAATGTAATAATTGTGTGGGACAGAGAGTCGCTTTGCAGAGCATTATGCTTGTGCTGATGCTGTCAGGATACATAAATGAGTGCTCTCTGTTGGCAGGACTACCTGAGGCCTTCTGTGGAGTCTATTCTCCAAAGCAGCTTGTTAAGTGATGCGGTTGCAGAGGAGGAGAGGAAGGCACAGGTGCGGCCCCGGAGGAAGCCTGCAGGATCTGATTGTCCCCCCAACAAACTGGATGAAGCGTCACCCGTCTCTGCTGCGGAGCTCAGAGTCAGGGAGCAGGCACTGCGGGACAGAGAGCAGGCCCTGAAAGAACGTGAGGGGAGACTTGAGAGTAAGATTTCTGTTTATATTACACTTTGTGTCTGTTTTTGCCGCCATTTTTATGGTGTCTCTGATAGGACAAACAGTCTGTGTGTTAGGTGAAGACCCTCTGAGCTTTAAAACTGTAGTTTTTAATAGGTGCTATCATTTGGGATAAAAAACACCTTGAAAGACAGAAGTCGACAGTACAGATGTACACTGGATCCACTCACGAAGAATTTTGGCCACTGACAGCCACCATCCATTCATTTAAGTTATTTCTATGCCCGTCTTTACCACTAGATGTCAGTAGTTGGACAAGAAATGGAAAACATTTTATTTCACATTTAGCATTTAGAAAGTGTTAACAGAAATAGCAAGACTTTGATAAACACACACCTGGCTCAGTTTATTCTTTTAAAACTTTAACAAGCAAAGAGAGAACCTTCCCTCTTTCTGAAGATTAATCTTGTGTGTGGGTGTTTTTTCTGTTTTTTTTTTTCATTGATCAAAACAGTCATTAAGAAAAAGTTGTTTTAGTATTCACCACCGTGACTGCACAGACACTTTAATTAAGACTGATGGCTCCCACATTAGTTTCCTGTGATCAGTGAGATTACAGACGACAGCAGGTCACACCTGGAAATCCTCTGTCTTTAGCAGATTGATGGATATAATTGGAAAGTGATTTCTGTTATGTTTCTACAGTTGATCTTGATGAATGTATAAAAGTGATCTTTAGATGATCAGTTTTGGTTTAAAAACAGTTATTTTGTCTGAAAATAAAATGTTTGAATAGATTAATGAATAGATATATAAATAAAGAGACAAGATTTTACTATGAACCGGAAATGTATGACCCATTCTTACCTGAAGATGTTGAGCGCATTTGAAGGCATGTATGAAATAATTCAAAACTTATGATTACAGATTAATATATCTCTGGATTCTGGAAACCATTTCATACTTATTACTGTGTTACTGGGAAGCAAGTTTTATATCAGTCTACAGAAAAGTGTTTGGATTGATCTGGCTGAGGAGTGATCTTCCACAGATGTCAATTTTTTAAAAAATGTAACATATATTGAATAGTTGCATCACACGTCCATCTGAACAGGAACATGTCAAACCTGAATGTCCTAGTTCCATCTGACTGAGAAGATGGAGGTATATTCTAAGAAATGCGTCTTGACAAAACATGTTTATTCATGTACTTTAACAGAAGTGTTGCAATCAATGACCTACTTCCACACCCAGAGTCCCTGGCTGACAGTGGAGATTACATCCTGCTGTGTGTGTATCTGTGTTTATCTGAAATATGTGCAAATAATGAGGAGATGGCTCCAAAGAGAAAAGGAAAAAACACACTGTCCTTGTTTATCTTTTAATGGCAGAAAGGGAGCAGGAGCTATGTGTCCGGGAGCAACTGACGAACGAAAAGCTTGCACGGTATTTTAATTTTTTTTTCAACAACAACAACAAAAAAAGATATATAAACAATCCATTTATTGTGATTTGACCTATTTTTGCACATACTTCACTATCTTTTTTTGTCTGTTTTTGGATTGTCAGTACATTGTTATTGATTCTCATGCAGATTAATATCTGTTTCAGAGCTGAAAGTTTGCTGAGGAATTACAGCTGGCTGCAGCAGCAGAGGGACATGGCGCAGATCTATGGCAAAGATATAGGTATGGGAAACCGGCGAAGACCTCTGGATTTACTGAACCAAGACAAGAAATATTAGATATGTTTTCATGGGTTAATGTCTTTTAACTTTAATGATTCATAACGTATAATTATTTTTCTATCATGTAAATAAAGCTTTTTAAAAAAAAAAAAAAAAAATCACTCTGAAGTATTACATTTGAAAGGCTCAACTTCACACAACATGCCTCCAGAAGCCGAAATCTGTCATTGCAAATATTTTTCTAGGGCTTTGTAATCATTTTAAGTTTAGTTTGATTTTTGTTGATCAGCCACTTGACTCCTTGCTGTTTGGCTCTAGATGTGGAGAACCTGTCCCCTGGCAAGAAGAAGGTCCACTTTGCTAGTGAAAACGAAGAGAACCAGCCCCCCGACAGTCTCCTAAGTGCAGCATCACAGGAGCTGATGAGGAGGCGGCTGCAGGCTGCAAATCTGCGCGCTCAAAAACTGCATGAAGTGGAGAAGATATGTCAGTTCAAGAGCAGGCAGATCCTCGGCCTCCGATGAGCACACACATGCAACTATCTCACATATGAATAAATGTGAAAGTCTCAGTAGTTAAAACTGGATGTAAATATATTTATATAACAGAATAGTTGTGACGTGAATCCAAAAGAGACAGTCCAGTTTATTTTTATGTATGTTGTGAACTCTGTTGTGCTGAAGTTTTATTAAGCTGTACAGTCTGTGTAGATTTGTTAGTATTGCAGGCAGCTATTGTGATTGTTGTAAATATTCTTACTATATTTATCAGCTTCTTTCATGACTGATATGTTAAAAGTGGAGATTTGTTTGAGAATAACACCTCTTGTAATGAAAATAAAAACTATTGCATAATTGTTTGATTTTTACATTATATAAACATAAATTAATGTACTTTTTAAAAGTAATGCAGTAACAAAAAAAGGGAAGTTTTAAGTTTATTTCACAGACTTCACAGAAACTGTTTAATCAAGACTGATGGTCCCCACAAGGGGTCATCAGTTTCCTATGATCAGTGCGATAAAAGGGAAATGGTAGCAACAATGGGACACTCCTTTAAGTCCTTTGTCTTCAAAAGAAGTGCTGATACAATTAAAAGAGGACGTTTGTGTTTTTTCATTATTATTATTAAACATTGTAGTTGAATGGATTAGATTTTTTTGATAGGTTTGTAATTCTAAGGCATTAGCTGTTGGGCAAATAAAACTATATTTGATTAACATTTGATTTATTTATTCCACATAAATCATTTATCTATTGTAATGATCATTTTATTGTTAAAGCACCATTTTGGACTATTATTCATGTTAGATTTTCAAGTATACATTTGCCTTCCTCGATATCAACTTCTTACTGTTCTCTGATGAAGAATAAATAACATTTTATGGCTTAAATTTGAAGTATTGATACCATTAAATACGCAAATCTTAAAAAGCTGTCATTTAATGATGTCATCGCGAGATTACGGTTGCCGTTAGCGTGCGTAGCAACCACTGTTGTTCGGGATGTTTGCACCGCCCACTTGCGAAAGCTGCTAAAATAGACCAATCATTTTCCTTCTCGTCTCCCGTCTACCAATTGAAACCGTTCTGGGCGTGTTCCTAATGTTCCTTGTTCCGTGTGGAAAGTTTACCGGCTCGGGTGCAAAGTTTCAGCCGTCTGCAAACTGGGGTTCGTCGGCAGACGTATCTAGAATATGCTGGTAACATCCAGGGTGTATTCATACGGTTACTAGAGTTAAGTTGTAAGTAAGCAAGAATCTGCCTCCGTTCGTCTTTAGATGTAGCCCAGTGATGCTGCCATTTAACAGTAGCGTGAAAGGACGTTGTTAGCATTAATCGTATTGTCTCAGGGAGCCAGCTAGCTTAACATAAGTCGTTGTTAGCTCGGAGTTGAACCGCGGAGCTAGCTCGCTGATGTCCTGGTGATTCATTCGGGGACACAGTGAAGCCTTTTCTGACGCTTAGTCGAAACTTGAATCTACAAAGGACTAGAAAAATGGCTTGCGAGCCAAACCGTGTCCGGTTGCTATGTATGCTCTCATTGACTTTTGGCTTCTTCATAGTGGAAGTAGTGGTCAGTCGTATCACCTCATCTCTGTCAATGCTGTCGGACTCCTTTCATATGCTGTCGGACGTAATCGCCCTGGTGGTCGCCCTGGTCGCGGTGCGGTTCGCCGAGAAAACCCATTCGACCAACAAAAACACCTTCGGCTGGATTCGGGCGGAGGTGATGGGGGCTTTGGTCAACGCCGTCTTCCTCACGGCGCTGTGCTTCACCATCGTCCTGGAGGCGGTTGAGCGTTTCACCGAGCCCCACGAGATCGAGAGTCCGGAGGTCGTCGCCGGGGTCGGTGCCGCGGGACTATTGGTCAACCTGCTCGGACTCTGCTTGTTTCATGGGCACGCCGGCGGTGGCCACGGACATTCCCACGGGGGCCACTCTCACGGGAGCAAGAACAAGAGGGGGAAAAACGGGAAGGCTGGAAATGGGTCTGCCGGAGAGGAGACCAACAACTTGGTGGGGAACCACAATAGCCCGGGTGATACGAGATCAAAAACTGGTAAATATAAATTGGTTCTTCCTTCTTTGTTGACATGTGATTTGTGTACACCACAGTCTTATAAGCACTGTTCAAACACCACGAATCCTCCTTTGTTTCCCACCATTGATCTGACAGCATGTGTCAGACTTTAACTGATATCAATACAGATTGCTTAACAGTCCATCCTTATATCATCAACCTGGCCTGAGAACTGCCTGAGTGACTAATCCATATTGTTTCTTTGACAGCTGCAGTCTTCAGACATATGAGTTTGGCATCACATATTTGTTGGGTCATTCTATCCTTGGAAACGTGGCCACTGTCAGTGACAGAAGAGAGGGAAGCCTCATGTTTCACGCTTTGTAAATCTGACTCCTCTCAGTTGGCTTTAACAAATAATGATTAGCTGGAAACTTCTGCCAGACTCATAGAAGATGTTATTGTCTCGGACCAAATTTGGCTCTTAAGGCTTTGTAACTTCCTTCTGTTGCTCACATTACTTAAATATTCACATCTTCCATTCAAGGGGATTCGCTGCTTACAAAAGAGGGGTAACCTGATGGTGGCTGCCATGTGTTAATAATTTTTTCTGTATGAAAATGCTTATCAATCACTTGTTCAGTTTAAAACAACATTGTCACCCATAAAAGGCTCCTTGTACCAGCTGCCAGCATTTTTGTCCGACAGTGTCCCCCACACGCTCACTGAAGGGTTAAACCCATATACAGGAGACCATTTTCCCCCCACTGTTAGGCCCTGTCAGTTTCAATAAATGGGTACTATATCCCCTCCTCCTCCATGCACTGATTGCTGTTACTGGGCCATACATCAGTGTAACCATGAAGTCGACGGCCCCAGATACACCATTAGCCGTTGATGAATGAGCTGAAGGTGCTCCGGGATGGAAGAGAGCCACCCCTCCCTCAGTTCAGTCTATGCACCTCCACCCCGCCTACAATTACTAATTGAAATTGCGTAATGTCAAATACTGTGTGGTGTTTTCTTGTGTTTTGGATGCCACATGCTGCGAGTTTAGTCTCATGTAATCTACCGTGGCCCTCTTTATCTTCTCCTGTTTGTGAATCCCAGAGTGTTTACAGCACAGACTTTGTCACAAGGCTAAGAAGTTCTCCACAAAAGTCATCATTGTGCGGCAGAAAAATGCTAATATGTCAAATGAAAAAACTGTATAAATCATTGTTGATTAGTCTCCTCTTGACTTTGAATGAAGCCCCTCCAATTTGTTGCCTTAAAACAACACAGGCTCTCTTGTAACTGAACATTTTAACAACAGGCTGCCTGAGCTGTATCTTCATTGACTAATTCCTGTAGGATGATTTGTTGCAACCTCATTATTTTTTTTTATGAGTCCCGTTTCTTCATGTTTTTGTTGCATTTTACGATCCAATCTTTTTATCTCTCTTGAACGCTGTTTTAGTATCTCTGTGTCAAAGTCCATTTTGATTATTTAACTGTCATGCTCTAGTAAACTAAATTTACCTCCCTGATTTTTATCTTCAGATGTCAGCTGTAAAGAGAGCTCAGAGGTGCAGATGAATGGCAACACCCACTTTGACGAGCTGGACCATGATCACGACTCATCATCACAGCTCAACATGCGTGGGGTCTTCCTGCATGTGCTGGGCGACGCTCTGGGCTCTGTCATCGTGGTGGTTAATGCCATCATTTTTACATTTGTCTGGAAGCCCTGCAAATCTGGTGAGATGTGTGTGAACCCATGTATCAACAGCCACACAACAGACCACCGCCACGTCAATCACACCCTGGTTGATCTGATGGACAGTCCCACTTCGGTTGCCGGGCCATGCTGGGTTCTTTACCTGGATCCCACGCTGTGCGTCATCATGGTGACCATCCTGCTCTACACCACCTACCCGCTGCTAAAAGAGTCGGCCCTCATCCTGCTGCAGACTGTTCCCAAGCAGATCAACATGCACCGGCTCAACGAGCGGCTGCTGAGCCTGGACGGCGTTCTGGCCATCCACGAGCTTCACATCTGGCAGCTGGCTGGAAGCAGAATCATCGCCACGGCGCACATCAAATGCCACGACCCCACATCTTACATGGAGGTGGCCAAACGCATCAAAGACTTCTTCCACGACGAGGGCATACACGCCACCACCATCCAGCCCGAGTTCGTCACTTTCAGCTCGGAGTCTCGAGACTCCCTGTGCGAGCTCTCCTGTCGGACTCAGTGCGCTCCCAAGCTGTGCTGCGGCTCTGCAGACAAACAGAACGCAGGCTCTGACAAGAAGTCTGGCAGTGACTGCAGACCTACTGCCGTCCCAGACCTGGAGGTGATCAGCGAGACCCCAGAGCAGGCAGCAGGCGTTCAGGTGCGCCCCCGGACTGATGCTGAAATCACCATCACCAGAGAGGTGGAATCGTCTCTGTGAGATGTAGCAGGCAGAGAGAAGCAGAGGGGAAGCAGGAAAATGACCACTTTTGGCAAAAACATCACTGTTGTTTGCAGGAAGCTTTGTTCTTTCTTACCTGTCACTGCTCTAATAGAAATGACTTTTTCCTCACATTTTTATTCTGTCATTGCCCCTTTTCATGCCTGACCCCACCTTTCCCACATTTATGAATTCAGCCTTAGTTAGTGTCAGTTTCAGTTTTTCCAGCCTCTCCTCTGCCACTCAGCCCCTCTCTGGTTAGTCTGTAGCCCTGGCAGTATAGTTGTGATGCATGTTGGGGTTCACGGACCTAATCTTCTCCAGGACTGGAGTGAGGCCTGCATGAGTGTCCCTCATTAGCACCGTGTTGTGATGCGTCATCTCATATATGGTGTTTTCTGTGCCAAAGCTTCTCACTGCAGGACCGAAGGGATCAGAGAGACATCTTCTCCTCCACATGGACAGTTGGAGCACACACCACTCGCTTGGCCTACCACACCTCTTGACAAAAGAGGTGCCGTCTCTTCTTTTTTTTTTTTTGGTGTAGGCTGTGAGCAAATCTATTTTGTTATCCTCTGGCTGCAAGTGGAATAGTATTGTATTACATAATAATTTAATTATTTAAGTTATTAGAAATGATCTATCTCTATTTGTAGATGCTGTTTATAATATTTAGTTTGGATGGTGCAGAAAGATTTTTGCAGTTTTTCTGTCTTTGGATTTTTTTTTTTTTTTAACAGAATATCCTAGCTGTAGTTTTTTTTTCCCCAAATGTGATGTTTTTACAATGACTTTGTTTTTCAGACTTTTCTCTGGCCTTGACTCAGTTTAAATTGCAGTCATCAGTTGGGTACAAAAGCCGTATCAACACATTTCACCTTGCCTTTTAAACAAGCTGCTGTGGCATAGCACTAAGTATAGTGGGCACAGTGTAACAGGAGTCTCGCAGCAGCACAGTCTTCTAATGAAACGTTTTCATAAATTTGACGCTTTGCAAGCCAGAGGGTTGGGCCTGTTGTGAAGAATTTAGCACTGTACGCTATTAGTGATGAACTATTCTCTGTATGAGCCTGTACTGGAAAGCTTCGTCATGTCGGCTCTTGGTTGATTCTTGTTTTGAAATCCTCATGAATGTGTTCAACACCTCGTCAACAATCCATGCTGAGGGAGTTTTTATATTTCCAGGACCTTCTACATGTTTGCATGACCAAACTAAGACCTGGTGTTCAACATTTAACAGCTCCACTAAGAGCTCTAGTTGCTGCTTACCAGTGCCTGCTGGTATCCTCCAATATTACTCATGACTGTGTAGGGAATGACTCATCGTATAGCTCATCTGTCCTCTGGTTTGGGCAGCTGAGTGGGCTGTTTGCTGAATTAAAGTCCATATGGTGGCCTTTGAAATTGTATGACGTTCCCTCGTATGCACATGTATCATGATGCATTTCAGATCTCCACTCTTAAATGTGTATGCAATATAGAAATATGTGCTGGGAAATGTTTTTTCTCCATTTGTAATGGTCACTTTTATTCAGTCTTTTATGACTTGAGCTCTATGTGCAAAATGAAAACAAATGTTTTTTTTTTTTATTTTAGATATGCAGACATGTCTGCTAATGTGTTTTTGATATATATACATATATATCCACAGTACCTGTCCAATGTGTCATTGTGAAATAAAAACAAAATATGGCTGTTTGGTACAGCTGGGAAGCCTAAATGTCTAAGTTTGACTTTGTTTTAGTCAAATTAAGAGATATTTTCATAAAGAGAGAGAATAGGAGACTGAGGATTTAAAAGAGGGAGGTAGCTTTAAAATGAAGATGATGAAGAATAATTTGAAGAAGGTCCAAATTAAGGTTATTGATACAAATATAGATATATAATCGAACACGATACCTTTTATTTCTGCATGAGTAGTTATGAAAGAATGTCCAGTGCCAAAGTGAACCACCAGTAAAGGAGGCTGCTGCATGAAATCGTCCTGTTGCATAAATAACTGATTGTATAATAAAAAGCCAGTTAGTGTGGCGGCACCCAGTTAATAAAGTGGAGCAAAACTGCTGGGCTAAAAACTGTAACTGGAGTATAAAAAGGCCACATCAGGGCATGAAATGACATTAAGTATAAATCTTAAATATTGCAACTTAAATGCAGAAGTAAAAGTTTGAGGTGTGAGAATACGTAAGCTACGCGGCAGTCTGTAAATCTAACAGGAAATTTGTGGCTCGCGTCGTCTGCTGAGTTACAAGACCGCAGCCTGTCTAAACAGTAATGATGGTTAGAAATAAATCTGAGGCTGAGTGAACTGAGTGTTGTGCTGCAACAACATAAGTATATAATTGCAGCATTTTACTGCTCCTCTCTGCGGTGTGTAGAAGGAGATTCATTGTGTGAGTCAAAGTCAGTGTGAGCAGACTTATGTAAGAGGCCTGGGGGCATTCCAGAGGCAACAAGTGCAGGGCTTTACCCAGCATTCCTCTGTGCTGCTGGGCTGCTTGCCTCTCACTAACTGACCCCTCTGGACAGGATAGAAAGTGGCTCATGTATAGAGAGGCGCTAGGTTTGTGCTCTTTGTGTAAATCTGTGCTTTTCACTCCTGTGTTGTCTCATTTGTCACGAAACAGCACTTTCTGAGAAGTGATTACTCAGCAATCTGTGAATCACTTTTACTGCACTCAGCTGTGCTGAGGAGTTTTTATCTGAAGCCTAAAAATACTCAGATTCAAACACAACATTATCTGTCGAAGAGGGTCAGAAGAGTAGTTTGACTTTTGGGGAGATTCAGCCATTTGCTATCTGATGGAGATTTAGAAGATTGACACCTGTATCCAAAGCATTAGTCTAATCCTGAATGTGTGTGTTTATGTGTGTGTGTGGTCGCAGTAGACCATCTGTCTCTCCAGCTTTGTCTGTGGGATTTTCAGACTGGGTGAAATGGAGGCTGAATCCCTGCAGGAGAACTGCGGATGGGGGGGGGGTGACACAGACCTGAGGTGAGAGGTCATGCTGCGGCTAAATGCATTCACCTTTGCTAACGCAGCGTTTGTGGACGCTTTGACCTGCACAGGCTGAAAAATAAGAACACAATAACCCCAACAGAAAAGCATCCTGTTCACCCCCCCCCAGCTCGTGCCTCTCATGTATTATTGTTATATTAGGAGAGATTTCTGTTTAAAAAAAAGAAAGAGAACTTGAAAAACGTTAATGGGTAAGAGCTAAATTATGATTCGGTGACCTCCTCATTTATCACTCTTTACGGCTCTACAAAGTTTAGAATAAGGGAGATCAACTTCTGTCAACAATATCATTCTGGTAAATATTGCTTTCAGTATCCATGTTCAATACACCTATCAGCCATAACATGTTTTTTTAAACATGTAAAACCTGGCTACAGGCGCAGCTTTCTCCAACATGTTGCATCTCACAACAAAAGTCCTCCTGTAGCACAGAAATGTAGCCTCAGGGTCAAAATTATCCAGATCCCGATCAAGCTTGAACAAGCCAGATCCACAGAGAGCACTTTGCAACCTGCAGGACACAAATGATCCTGTCGGTTCTGGATCATTTGTCAGATTTGGGTGTGATCAATGATTAGTGTTTACATGGAGTTCCTCATTCAGTATGCTGAAAACTAAACTAAACTTAAACTAAAGAAATTCATATTTCACTAATTAATATTTCACTTTTTTCACGTCTGTTCAGGCAGCTGGACTGTTAACCAGATTAAATTGATGAGAAAAGATTTTTGGAGTCCATTTTCACACTGAAACCCAGCTCTTCACACAGTTTTGTTATCGCTCCACATTATTTGACTTCAAAGACTTCTCACTTGCCATGCTTCAACGGATTCACTGAAGGTTTTGGGGTTTAGTAAAATGCTGACTGATTGGTTTCAAGTGTTCTTACAGCAAAACAAATATTGAACTGAAACACCGGCTTGTGGATCAAAAAGCAGAACTCTGACCTGCAACTAATCAGTTTAGAACAAATACTATTGAGGTGAAACAAGAGTTAATGACTCAGACTGAGTGAGGATGAAGCAGCTTGTTTCATTTCCACTTATCTGACCTTTCTCAAAAACACTTTTATTTTCAGTTTTAATTTGTTGCTTTTTAGTGGCTGACAATCCCAACAGAGTGTGGTATAAAGGTTTATTTATCACTTTTCAAATGTTTTTGCTTTGACTTTGGTTTTTCCCCCTGACTTTCATGAATGAATGACTGAAACAGCCTTTGAGGGGCAACACAATGAGTCACGACCCCCTGAGCTTTACCCGCAAATGTGACTGTAAAGACACAATGAAAAAAAAAAAAATCCCTGTGGAGAGAATTCCAGAAAATGCATTTACAAAGAGATATATAATAACAAAAAGGGAAAAAAACAACCATAAAAAACACTTTAACAGCTGCTGCTGATACTGATAAAAACACAAAAAACCCACAAAATGATGACAAAAAGATGGAGGTAAATTCAATAGAAGCACAGCTGACTACATAAAAGTGCAGATATGTGGGGATAGATCACATCTCAGATTAAAACAATTGCAAAGTGCATTTTTCAGTTCCATCAAATGCAACTTCTGTGTGTTACACTGTAAAATGTAAGATTGGCTTTAAGAGAATATATTTATTGAAATATAACTTCACTCTAATCTAGTTGTTACCAACATTCACCTTGAATAAGTCAGATGTACTTTGGAGTGCAAAAGGTTGAATAAATGAATGCACTTAAGTTGAATAAATGCATATAAAATGGGCCTGTAAACATGGAAATGGTTTATTCTTAGTTAGTAACTAGGTTTTTAATTGCATATTTTTTATTTGGTTGATCAATAGGCTATTTCCTATCACACAATCATTTATATTGATCTGAAAAAGAGCTGAAGATGTAAAAATGGGGAGGGGGCTGTGATGTCATGCCCATTTTTAGATTAACAAACTAAAATGTCTCAACATATCAGTTTTACCGTTAATATTGTTGCTTACATTAATGAATAAAACTGAAGTATGTAGGATGAATAATATACAAAAAAAGCATCTTGTCACCCTTGATGATCTCTACATCCAAAGCTCATTTAGTGAGGAAAGCAAAAAAAAGTCTGAAAAACATTTTTCAACTTTATATCACCAATAATCCACCTTTCACTATCATTCAGTGTATAAATAACGTTATAGTCAGTAAATAATGTGTTTTACCTGTTATGATGTTTGATGATAAAAATTAATGATGTATATTTGGTTAATTTTAGTTGCATGTGACTGCTGGGTAACTCTCATGCCTTCAATTGAAAAGTAAAGTTAACGATCACATAAAACTGCCTATTTTTTTTTATAATTTTGGGATATTTGTGTTTATAAGCAGTTGTACTAGCAGCTGTTGCACTGTAACAGAGCTCAGTGACTTTTTTTTTAAACAAAGACCACGTCCACACCAAGACTTTTCCATACTTCTCAACCTTGTCAGGGGGTTAAAAGACTAACTTACTCGACTTATTTAATGGCTATCTTGCCTGCGGTGATTAGTGTTTCAGCTGACAACTGATGCAGCCGTGTCAGAGAGCATGAAGATATTCATGTGTTTTAAGAAGGTTGAAGTGTTGAATTTGATCAGTTTTTTTGTTTGTTTTCTTGTGAGTGAACCAGCTGATTTCTCTTTGGACTTTTGCTCATTCGGGGTCGTTAACACATGGAGACCCAACCTTCTGGCTCAGAGAGTGAAAATAAAGGGAATCACCTAAGAATTCCCCAGGAGTCCACCGGCCGACCGTCCTCTCCCACACTCCTTTCTTTGATCCGACCACATGGCTGTTTTGTACCCAGTGAAGCCCTGCAAGAGATTAGGAGAGCAGGAATGTTAAACAGCCCTGTTGTACTGAGCATGAGGATGATGATGATGATGATCAGCAGGCTATCAAATGCTGTTTTATAATATAAACTGAAAGTTATGCAGTCTGTAGGTTGAATGTTAAAATTTATCTTTTAATTTTTTCAGTTCTTGGTGTCATGTTCTTAGTTATTTAAGTTTTAATGAACTGAATTATGAATTAACTGAACTTTCTCTGCAGTCTGATTATGTGACTTGCTGTTTCTTTTTATTGGGTCTGATCATTTGTTTCAGTTATCTTACTACTCAGTTTCTCTGTCTATCCTGTCTCAGTTTCTCTTTATGTCTCCCCAGCTTTATTTTTCCAGTAGTTCATGAATTTACTTACTGTATGTGGTCTTGGTTCATGTTCTGCAGAAACTTTAACTTCTTTAGTTAAATCCTCCTCCTACATCTGCCTGTCTTCTGCTTCGTAGTCTTGTGTTTGGGCCCTTCCTCTTTGTCTGTTCTACTACTCCTACTACTACTACTACTGCTACTACTACTACTACTGCTAGCCTATATCTGAGAGAACACAAGCAAGAAGTCAAATAGGAGGGGGGTACAGCATGTCCTGCTCTGCTCAAAAAAAGGTTACCGATATTACCTTGGAGAGGTCTGCTGTTACCGTCTATCAAAGGGAAAATTGGTGCGTATTTATCACCTTGAACTAACGAGAAAATGGTGCATGACCTGATGCTGCAGGTCTAAATTTAGTTTTTTTTTTCCATTTATAAAAATTATAAGTTGAAAATAATCACCTGTGACGGGATTTTTCATGATGTTCCTCTTCAGTGCCCCAAATAGTGTTTTAGGGATGCGCGATATAATCGGCCCCTTATCAGTATCGGCCTTTATCGGCCTTAAAATTGAATATCAGACATCGGCCACCCCCCAACATTTAACCGATATTCAAACGATCAGCCTGCTGTTTCTAAAGTCTAAAATAAAAAAATAACTTCTTCCGCTTCAAAAACTTTTTTTTTTTTTTACTGACTTTACAACTTCTAAAGACTAGGGGTGGGAAAAAATATCAATACACTGAAATATTGCGATATTTTCAGATGCTGATATCATATTGACATTTAAAAATGCAGTATCGATCTATTTTACAAACAAAATCTTGCAATATGTCATCGTTCTGTTACGAAATCTCACGAGAATTCACAAAAATTTTGCGATATTTTCATATGCTGATATATTGATATTTAAAAACAGTAAAGATCTATTTTACTAATGAAATCTCACGAGAATTCACAAAATATGGTGAGAGTTTGTAACAGAATGCTGAAATCTCGCAAGATTTTGCAAGTAAAATAGATTGATACCGCATTTTTAAATATTGATTTGATAGTGGCATATGAAAATATCGTGATATTTCAGTGTATCAATATTTTTTCCCACCCCGATTTTTTTAAAGAGTCAGAAACAGATAACAAAACTGCTATTTGCAATGACTGCTTATTTTTTTCAGCTTTAATATTGGTATCGATATCAGTTATTGGCCACATGAGTTTTAAAATATCGGCATATCTGATATCAGCCAAAATTCCAAGACCGTGCATCCCTATAGTGTTTGCATGTGGACAATAAGCAAAAATATATGAAATTAAAATAAATATATTAGATTTTAGGAAAACATAGTTGTCAAATATCTGAATGTGGTCAAGAGGGAGTGTATCCTCAGCCTGAATCGTTAATTGCTGTAACTTTGCATAAAAGTTAACATTAGCTTCTTTCTACTCTTACAACTTCCTTTATTGCCTCCGTCATTTCCAGTCAAGTCCATCTTCCTCACAATTCTGGTTTCAGCAAACTGATTGTTACGGTTGGAAGAAATCACACCCCCTTTCCAATCTCTTAAATCTCTGAATATGTCAATACCATCCTTCTCAACAAAACGCATAAAACAGCAAATTCAAAGGAAAAAGCAAAACAAAGTTAAAAATATTGTTTCCTTTATTTTACCCCTGAAGTAAACTTGTGCTCAGCTATTTATCCCTTTAAAGCCAACCCAAGAATAAAAGGGATGATAATCCAGACTTTGTGGATCTGAAGTTTTTAGTTGGCCCTTTAACAAAATATGAAAAAGAATATTTATTACCGTACAATATGTCAAAATTATTGTAGTGTCTTCTACCTTCCGGTATCAGGTATATCACATTGAGCACAACAGGGTTTTGAGTGAAGCTTTTACCATAAATTAATGCAAACGGTCTCAGAAACTGTATCAGATACATACTGTATAGCATTGTAGGATTATGTAATTCCTGCACACTGGAAAAGAGCCTGCACAGCATTCTTCATGTAACATATGAAACTTTTAAAAGGCTGTAAAGGTTTTCATTCTTCCTTTTTTTTTTCCTTTTTTTTTTTTTTTAAAGAAAGCTAGAAACTGAGATAAGATCAAGTTTATAGATTCCACTCAAGGTTACACAAGAAGATGATGAACAAAATCCAACAGAACAGCAATAGAAATCTCTTCAGGAGAAAAATGATTATTACTTGACAATAAAATCCTAAAACTTTTACACCAAATGGAGGCCCAATGAGAAATATCACTTAAAGGAGCAAAAGTGAGATTTAAGTTTTTCTTTTTTTGGCCGAGCTGCTATTTCAAAGGTCAAAACCCAGTTTATCTCAAAATCTTATCGACAATCTATCATGAAGATGCAGCACAGTTTTATCACTAGATTAGAAGTAAATGTGATATAGATGCAGAGATATGAAAGTATGGACGCACACAGTTTAAGTTTACTGTGGCTTTCTATATATTTATTTTCATCGAGTTGTTGAAGAGAAAGGTGAATAAACTGTATGTGAGAAAATCACCATAATAGTTCCTGATGGAGGATGAAGCTGAAATAAAAGCTGCAGGTTTTTCTTCTTGGATTTCCATAAAGTGATGAATTAAAACCACATGTTTTCTGTAAAGGAAGGTGTTGAGAAAAAGACACAGAGTTAATGTTTGGCTAGCTGCCTCTACTGTACGGTCAAGCCTCGCTCGTCAGCCTCTCAGACTTTGATCACAGAGTTGAATGAGTTCAACCAGCAATAATTAATTCCTCGCTGATAAACAGTGCTTATAATTCAATGGCAAACACTCCTGCTGTCTGCGCTTCAACAATCTGCACAGGGAAGAGAAATGTTGCCGTGAGCAGCCGTTGGCAGTCTGGACTCGTCCCATAACAGCTGATCAGGAGGCAGAGGAAAGTTAAAAATGGTCTTTATGCATAAAGATTCTTATCTTCCACAAAACTGATATTCTTTTCACTGATGTTCTGGTTTTGAATCGTAGGCTACTCACCCCACAAGCCTGACATGATTGTTCACAACAGAATCAGCTATATTTCAGACTTTTAACAGAGAACAAAGTGAAGAACAAAACAAACATAAAATAATTTAAACTTTACTCATAATCAGCAATATAAGAGTTCAAGTCATTAAAAAGAGAGCAATTGAATATTTATACATAAAACCGTTAGTTTGTTTACATGTGAAGTTATCTTAGCTTTAATAATTTCCATCCTTTTCATCCACCGCTGACAGTCATATCTCACTATACTTGTTAACTTAGTCTAAAAGATTTTATCCCATCATAATTTGGTAAGTAAGTAATTTACCTAATAATGTCTTTGCAATAAACGGCAACTACCTATGTGTATTTTTTTTTTTTTTTTTTTTTTGCGCTTTCATGAAATCATACTGTATAACTAACTGGAAATGTAAAGCCCCATTTCTGAACAAGCCAGGGTACCAAGCTGCACATATCTTTCATATTATTGATGAAGCTGAAAACTGTAAAGAAAGCATAAAAGTAAAATTGAGAGATTTAATCATATTTTAGCAATCTTCATTTGAAGGCCAGGGTGCCGGGGTGTGTCGCAGGGGGGCTCTGGGGTGGGTACTTGCCCATGCTGCAAGGTCATCTGGGGTGGTCTGGTCCCAGGCTCATGGGGCCTTGGGCCCTGCGCTTTGCCTGCCCTGGGCCGCTGCTGCCTGGTGAAGTCAATGACTGCTGGCGTCGACCCACCGGGGCCGGTGTCTTACGGGTGTGGGGGGCTCTGGCCTTTCTATGCAGAAATCTTCAGGGTGGACGCATGTCTGTCTCTGTGGGGTGTGGCTGGGATCTGTGCCCTGGGGTCGTTGCTGGTGGCCCTGGTGTCACCTTAGAGCACTTTGCATGCTGACACTGTCACTGCTGGCTGTTGAATGTGTACTATGTAGCTTACTTTAGTTTTTGTGTGTGTGTTGCTCTGAGTGTGTGTGATCTTTTCATAATCTGCTAGCTGTTATGACCTAGGTTGTTCTGGGCTTCTTTGTCTCCTGTAGGCGCTCCTGAATGTTGTCAGCTTTGTCTTTTGGCAGGGACCGCTGATGCTCTCTCCTGTTTCTGCGCAGGTGTAGCAGTTGGCTGCTTTGGCATATCTCTGTCTTTTCTTTCTTCTTTCCACATCCTTTTAAAAGTTATTTTCACTCCTTGTCCTTTCTTTTCTTAACCTTCTCTTTCCTCTGGTCACATTCAGCCATATTATATGTAATTAAATTATAAAGAAGTGCGGCAAGGTGCCAGTGTAGGACCCAGGCAGGATTCGATCCCCAGACTCCTGGGTGTCAGCGCATGACCATTCAGCCAATGGTTCAGCCGTTGCGTACTTTGCCACATGAGCATTCAATAAAATAAACAAATTAAACTCAGATTATTAATGGGTGCCTTAAGCTCCCTTAGGAAAGCAAATCTACCTGACCCAAATCATCCTGCTTGCTATGATGCTGGGCAGGATGACTTTAAAAAAGAAGATGAATTTAGATAAAATAATAACTTCAGTCATCATTTAAATCTCCATCAGGTGCAGGAAATAATCTAAGTTTATCACCAAAGTTTAAATACAGAAATCTGGAAAAACATTAACAATAACCACTTCTTCATATTTAATGGTAAAACTTTTTGTATTCATATGCAAATCTTTCCTCAAAATAAGGCAGAGATTCCCTATGATCCACAGAGAAAACGCATCATTTAGCAAAACCTGAGTTAAGCCAGTACCGTAGATCCATGGCTGTGACTTAGACAGATTAAGTCTAACTGTAGATATGATCACGCCTGTAATGGGACAACAGCTGTCACTGCCTTGGCCATGTTTTGATTAACGAGACTGATGAGTCACATCGATGTAAAATGTGTTCAGCAATGACTGTGTGCAGAGGCAAGGTGTGTGCTGAGATGATTGTGCTGACTGGTGTTCTGATATTTTGTATGCCTTGACTCTGATGGTTTGTACCATATATCCACAGCACAAGTTCTCCAACTAAACCACATCAGTTGTTTGTTTGTACCCTCAAATATGACTAATACTTCAGTTTTGTAAAGCTTCACCCTCATAAGTGGCACGATGGCTTCTTGGTAGCTGCATGAAAAGGGTCCTCAGGGAAAAAAGGTTGGGAATTTGAATTAGTGGTTAATTCATTAAGATGATGTGATGGGACTGTGGCAGACTATGATTTTGAACAAATTAAAAAAGAGGTGTTTTTTTTATCTTTTAATCTCAACTAGTAGCAAAAGATAAATGTTTTTACAAGTGCTCTTACTTCATTTGTGTTGCATCTGGATGAACCTACAGGCAGCACAGTTCTCTCCCTGCTGCTGGTTTAACGCTGATCTAAAGGTTTGTGGCAACGACAGTATGCAATCTTCAAAGAAAAGCAATAGACTAAACATAAATGAAGAAGACAGCTTTCAACTAAATATGCAGTTATAATATTTTAAAGAATGCAACTTAATTGATAAAACTGAATTGAAACTCATTTTAGTCTTTTGTCCTCCTGATGCATAACAAGCAACAATGAAAAGGTCCATATCGATTGGGAATAAACTTCCAGTCTTCCTTGACTGGTTGGGGATTATTTGGACAGACAGAAACAACAATGATGGGCCAGAGATTTTGGAAAGAGCAAGAAAAACTAAGTTAAACACAGCAGTAATTGTATAGCCTACACTGTACGTCAATAGTCAGAGTAGTCAGGAGTTCTCATTGTGTCATGTGAGGTCTCTCAGCAGCCTAAGCCTATTGCATCATAAGTAATGGGATGGGTAAGGGTCACCCAGCCAGTCCTCAGCAAACATTATCAAAAGGAAAAGACTTGGGCCTAATCTTAGGAGCAGAAAGGTTGTCATTTTCCTGAACTGGAAGCCGGTTTCATAACAATGGACCTGATTTGGAAACTCAGTAGGAACCTAATGTAAGCCTGCAGTCTGAAAGCGAAGTGGTCTGTTGAGAAAAAATAAACAGAACTTTTCATCAAAACAATTTTCAAAAATAATACATCAACAGAGCCAAATAAAAGTATTGATTTTACTTTTTTTTATAGCATATAAATAATTGTTTTGTCAATATTGACGGGTCCAAAATATATAAATATTTACATATGATTACCATAGCTCGAGAGTTGCTAACTCAATTGCTTTGTGTAGAAATAGCATCTTCCTTCCATTACATTTCTCAAATTCAAGCGAACACAAAGCAGTTTAAGGGGGAAGAAAGCAAAGAGGCTATCTTCACCCTCAAACCAGTCCTCCAGCTGACTGATCTTCCTCCCAAGCTGCAGCTGTTGCTTTCAGATTGCAGGAAAATATCTTATAGGTCTAATTTTAGAGCATTTCTATCTTTCTATTTCCTAAACCACAAAATGATAATTGTAGTTCATAGAACTTCTTTTCTAGCATCTTTCTTAGCTCCCTCCAACCACAGAGTTGGAGTATGAAGGTAACCGGTGACAGAACTGAATTCTGATTGGCTAAACACAAATGAAAAAGTAAAAAGGGATCCGCTCACCAGAGGCTGCTCCTGAAATATTTATGAAGTGCAACATTTTGGGCGTCTGCCCTTCATATTCCACTTTATAATCCATCACCCAGTTCTGACTCTTTTGGGATGTGCGTGTTACAGCCGTTTACTTCCATATAAACACAAATGAAAACATCAGAACTTGCAATGACGGAGGATTTGGGGAAAAAAAAGTGTATTGATTTGTTTTTCACCTGCAAACTGGCTGTCACTTCAGCATTTTTATCCAAGGAAAAGCCCATAAAATATGGAATAAAAATGTTTTCCTGTTCCCCATTGTCCCCTCAGCAAGTACCTATTGGTTTGTACTTACCTAATTTACCTAATAAAAGAACCTTTATCGTCTCCAGTATTAAAGGAGAGATGAATGCAGTGAAAGCAGAGAAGAGCTTAAGTGTGATGACCTGAAACTAGAGCAATATTTTTCTTTTCAGCACAATGATCAATTAGCCAACCTACCCAATGTGTGGTTTCTGGAAAGTCTTTGCCTCAACTCAAGTGATGTTTTTTTTTTTATTAAAGTCTGTGGTTTTGTTGTTGTTCTTTTAAAAGATTGGAAAATAGATGTCAAAGAAAACAAACTTAAGACATTTTTAAAACAGTTTCATATATTAAGTCAATAAGCAAATGGTCTGATATGTCTGCACAGACTGTCAGTTCTAATTTGTATGGAGGAAGTCATTCATTTCATTACTTTTTAGCCATCTGGCCTTGCAATATGGTCCTGTTAGAGGCAGAGAATCAGGCCTCAGGGTGTCCCTGCCACAGTGACTGTTAAACTGTGTGCTGGCACTGTGATCTTCATGCAGTCGTGTAAGCAGAGAAAACTGGGATAGTTTTGTATACAAAGTATGCCACCATTTTTCATATTTCTGTTTTCTGAAAAAGTTGATAAAAACTACACCAAGGTTTTAAATAAACATGAACAGAAACTGTAACACCAAACATGAAGCTTCCTGATATTACATAAGAAATTTTTAACAGTAACAAAAGTAAAAGATAGAATAGGATCCCTCAGAGTCTGGGGTCCAGTCGAGTCCTCGAGAGCTACTGTCCTGCAACTTTTAGAAGCATCCTTTCCCCAACACACCTGAATCACCTCAACTGCATGTCATTCAGCTCTGCAGAGGCCTAACGAGCCATTCATTTGATTCAGGTGTGTAAGACAACAAAGGAGGGACAATTTTAAAGAACAGGATTAAGAATTATTGAAGGCAGAGGGCAAGAAGATGACCGGACCAGACAGAATTTAAGAACGAGGTGTTTGTTAGCATTAGAGTTTATTAGAAGTAATTAAATATAAACAGGTACCCAAAAATAAAAGCATATGTGAGGGAGAAGATGCTCCAAATTGAGCTGATGCATAAGTTTCATAACAACAGCCCACAGACCATGACTGAAACGTAGCCTCTGATAGTAACAATCTCCAGATATAATTTGTCCACATCGTTTTTTTTTTTTTATTGGACTCCCACACAGCCGGAGTGAAACTATTGTTAGTTTCAAAGCCTCCACGTGAGATGATGCATTCAGAAAATATGCATCTCTGTAAAGAAGAAAATGAGCTGTGCCCACTCTTGTAGCCCAGAATGCAGCACTCATATTAAAAGCTGATGTGTCCTTTCTGGTGTCTTGAGACGATAGACCCCCACATTTACATCAGAAACATTTGATGTTAGGTAGGCTGAATGCGTTCCCATTGCACTCAAACGTCATGTTTGCAAATTTTAGTGGGATTTCTGACCAGTCCAAAAAGGACTTGATGAGTATGGTCAGAAATTCATCTTTTTAGGGGATAGAAAACTTCAGGTTTTGATTCTTTGGGTGGGGCTTTCACCTTTCCACCAGTATAGCATTTTATATGAAGGATGTTTTCAAGTGCACTCTGAGAAAAAAAAAAAGGAATAGTTTGAATTCTCTCAATCATTAACCCTTGTGTTTGTGTTCAAGTATAAATGAGTCATTGTGAAACACTATTTGTCTGTCCGTGCTGTAGAAGTTCTCCTCGTCTCCACCTTCCATCTTCCGTAATTCAGCAAATCATTTAAAAAAAAAAAAAAAGCAAAACAAAACCAAAAAACCTTGAGTTCTGCAAACAACATACATGCACAATCTCAATATTTCTGCACCTCCAATATAGCCTACAGTATCATCTGATACTGGTGCTGTTATGCAACAGCTCTGGCAATATTATGGTGAATGCAAGCTTTCTGATGACAAGTGAATACGTGCACTGATGTGGAATAAGTCTGTTTAAGGAAGTAGGAGGGCTGGCTATAGAATAAGTTAAAGAAACCTTCATTTTTGGTACTTTTCTTTAAAGGTACAATATGTAAAAAAATCAAAGGTCAATGGCAGAAAAATGTGATATATAATTCAAAACTGTGTTTATATTGATGTGTAATCGCCACACTAAAATAGCTGTTATATGTTTATTCTCTTAGAATGAGTCATTTGTATCTACCTGCTGGGTGGTGCACATATGGACGCTGGCATATTTGTTCCACCATTTTTACTACGGTGTCCCTGAATGGACAAAACAATGCTTGTGAAGTAGGAACCCTCTTAACTTTAAAACTGCTGTACCAGCTTTGTTTAATGGGAATTAGAGCACTGTTTGGGATCAGTAGTACCTCAAAAGATATGAAAAGTAGTTACTCATAGTACAGTCATAGCTACACCTGATACCACTGGATTCACTCACAGATGAAAAAATCTTTATGTCTTGGACAATTTTGGCCACTAATTCACAACAGTGCTTAGAATATGAAGTCATTTGAAAGAAAACATCTTTTCTCTCAAATACCCATCTTTACCACTAGATGTCAGTAATTCTTACATACTGTACCTTTAAAGGGGGATGGGGTGTCTTGACAAATTGTTGTTATGTGATAAGTTGGGAATAACAACAGGCTGTTCAGACTCAGTAAGATTGATCTCCTTGGTGTGTAGAAAGTACTTTTTGTTGTGGGATTTACAGCTTGAAAACAACTAACAGGTGATAACATTGATTTGCTGCATACTTTCTTTGATTGAGTTCCACTTTATAGTTTTTAATTCCTTCTTTTCCAACAGCTCATACCATGATGAGCTGGGAGAGCCCTGAGCTCACAGTACAAATTCACTGACCTCAGTACGCAGTCCACAGAGGCTTTTCTAGTGAAATGGGATGTTGGACAAAGGCCAATGAAAAAGGGGATGTCAGCAAATCAGTTTTTTCCCCCCTCTGCACTCATGTGATCTGCCCTGAACTTCCTTCCCTATAGTCACACTAGAGAGCAGCTTGGGATTTTGCTTTCAGGCTCGTTGAAACACAGTCTGATGTGAAAGAACACATTATTGCTCAGTTCTGGGATTACATAATTAAGTTTGAGGAAGAGAAGATTTCTGAGGGGTTGTTTGTGAAGTTATATCAGAAAAAAGATAGTGACACAAAATTTATGTATATTGGTATTAGATTAGTAATCATTTTGGATAGATATAATAATCCTTCCGCTTACTTTTCTTCTTCTTCCAAGATATTCATTTCTCACTTTTTGGCACTTTTCTCTCAGTTCTTACAAAAAATGACCAAAGATTTTCATTCATGATCAATTTAGATTTTGTTTTATGTTTTCTAACTTTTTGTTTTATGATGTTGTTTTAGATAATGCTGTATGAAAATAATCCAGGATCCAAATCTCTCCATTTTGAGAGATTTCCGAAATCTCAGATGTAAATTGATGACAGATGTGGCTCAATACTGTTCCTGCCTTTCATCTACTAATTCAGTCTTGTTGATGTGGACAAAGATAGGGTTCAAATAAGAATAATTAAAAGATGAAATGATGGCTAATTATTTAAACCCAAGGATTAAAGGATAATCTCCCAATCTGTATCTGCATCTGTCTGTATCTTCATCGGTTTTGGCCTGTGTTACGCCCCAACTGCCCCACCTCAATCTAACCATTTGTTTGACTAATATAAACAAAATCCAGTGACATTTCTGCACAGACTTGATATATGGCTTCCTCCATGTCGTAAACAATTTAAAGTTTAATTCCCAGGTACACATGACTTTATTGGGAGAAAATGTTTTTCTAAGGTACATGTACATCATAAAGCTTCAATAAAGTGGCATGACAGTTTCTCATACAGTGGTACTTGAGAACTTATTGTCAGATCAGACTCAACTAACAGCGATTTTCATCCTTTGCCGTTATAAACACAAAAGATTTCCAACATTATCAGAATCTTCTCCCAGTTTTACACACAGAAAGAAGAGAAAAGTTCTTTGAAATTTTGCATTTGGAAATATTTTTATAACTGACCAATGATTCTTTGACAGAATTTAGTACATAGTGGTTAGCAACGACTAAGCCTTTAGTCGATGCTCCTTTTCTACCCAGTCATGGCACCCTAACCACGTGGCAATATCTTAAAATTTTCTTTCTTTCTTTCTTTCTTTCTTGTATTGCATCTCTTAAGGTTAAACTAAATTAACAAACAACAGACAATGTTATTTTGTGCATTTTAGAAAACATTCCAACTTCTCTGGAAATGAAATTTGCAGAAGATGCAGAAGACAGGGGCAAGTATTTGCACACGGAAGTCAAAGCCCGAGTGTGTTAGATCAGAGGGCACTAAAAACTAAAATGCACATCAGATACTGTCAACATAACTGAACATAAATCTTGATAAAAGCTGACGCTCATTTATTATTTTGATCCTGAGAATTTAAAAGTTGAAGACAGTCACACAACGAAGACAAAACAAACAAAAAGTCAGTGTCAGTGGACTGGATGTCAGTTTTCAGTGCGTTGTGCTCAGCTCATCATGTGACTGTTAGTCAGTTTGCCTCAGTGTGGAGTGTGCAAAGGCTGACACGAGTGTATAGGAGCTTGACAATCAAACAACGCAAACATTCATCAGAGCCTGTCCACGACACTTCGCTACTTGTTCCCTCCTAGAGAAGCCGGATTGTTTTTTAAAGTGCTGCACAACAAGTGGCTGTTAAAGTCTCTGAAGAGTGAAATAATGTAGAGCAGATGTCTGTCCACTAACATGCCTGTTACTATACCTCTAAGGCTCCTCTCATTGTTGCTGATTGCTCAGTGGGGAATGTGTTCATGCATGTGGATTAATGTTTGTTCAGCAGGTGCAGCCGAGTATTGTTTGATCAAACTTTTCAGGCATTTTATCTCAAGAATGTGGAGTACGAGTTCTCAAAACAAGGAGTTCATTTCTTCTGTTGCCCTTTCTCCACCCAAAAACCTGTGCAACACAACTCATACCACATGTGATGACTGTTACACCATCAACCTGGGATGGATCTGTGGAGACTGAGGAATAAAGAACATTCTGTCTTTTATGAAGCTTTTTAGTAGTTTAAATGGTGAGCCTCTTCCCTCTAGTGGTGCATTTGAGTGCTGCAACATTAGATAGTATGCTAATAAATTACAGTAAAGATATTTTTTCAATTATATTTTATTATAAAGCTGCACGATGGGAAATTGAAAAATGCAAGTCTAATTTTTCTTCATAAAAAAGACCTGAAAAATAGAACTAGAGGAAACTTTGAACATTTATAGACATGCGCTTAAATAAATAAAACTGTATATTTTCATCATGACCCAAAGTGGGTTTCATAGATTCAGGAATGAATAATTGATGAGTTTAATGTTTTATTTTATAATTGACTAGAAAAGAAAAGAAGAAGCTGCATAGAATGAAAGGTTTTTCAAGAATCATCCATGAAAATGAGCCATATTACCTCATATTACCTCACAGGAAGAACATGACGTGTTATTGTTTACATCTTGTCAGAGGTGTTGTTCAGGCTTTTGTGATTAATCTGTGCTTTCCCTGAGTCACACTGACTCACTGTCTATATATTACAAGCCATGCACACATCTTGGGGATTACAAGCTTTATCTGTTGGGATCAGGTGATGGTGTGTGCCTAAAAAGGAGCTTGGAGAGCTTTTTTTTTTAATTAAGGAAAAAAAAAAAAACAGATATTCAGCTGTTTGTGCTGCTTCATTGAGAAAAAACGCAAAAGTGTAATATCCAACCACAGACCGGATGATAAGATGTTCTCTGTTAAAACTGATGACTTGTTGCTGAATAAATATTTTCAGAACATTCTTTATCAGAAGTGATATGTTGCTGACACAGAACAAAGGGTTTAGTGTAGAGAGATAACACTTACAAAAGCAGGAGATTTAAAACCAGGGAAAGAAAGAGGAATAAATAGTACAATGCTTTTATTCTTATGGGATAGCCTAGCAATACAAAAGTACTGTGGGAAAACAAGATCTGAGCAGTCAAACAAACAACATTATCTTTCCTGGTCTGAATAATTCTATTATTCAGTTTTACGCTCGAGCGGTGATGTCCACATTCTCTGTATTATGTAATATATCATAACCTATCATTTGACATGTCATAATTTGAAAAATATCTAATTCAAACCTTGTTGCAAACTATCTTGTGAGTAAGGCCACTTAAAGGCAAAAACAGAAAAAAAATGTTATCTGAAGCACTTTGTGCTGCTGTAATGTGAAGAATGTGCTCCATAAATATGATGTAGATTGATTTGATTTAAAAAGTAGTCTTAAATCTGACAAAGATCCTTTGGAGGTTCCTTACTTTATTGCATCTGAGAGAAAAGTGAAAAATAAGAAACGGATCCCTTCCAAGTATCGGTTCTCATCAGATTCTTGCTCTTAAACTGTGTCCATTCTTTTGCAAATAAAGGGAAAATTTTTAGACTTTTTACATTTCTTTTGGTTTTCTCGGTCAGGGTTAAAACTGTGGAAATAGAGGTTGAAACAGTGCACGGCTCTGTTAAAATGAAAAATCAAAATGTGATGCGTTTCAATTTATCCCTAGAAAAGCCAGTTTGAATGAAATCCACTTTAACTCCTTCCTCATAACACCAAACATGTATTAACCACTGGTGAAAGACATTTAAGATTAATTTTTATTAGATTATAAATGGCTGATGAAACACATAGCACAGACAGGAGATTATATCCCCCAATAAACCCATGTGGGTCAGTATATGAACTCAGACAGGGTCACTGAGGGTGGTAAACATGTGATGATGTGAGGAGGAGTCTGACATGCGTCACATCTCACAACAATCCACCAAAACTACTACATTACAACAGTGCTGGTGCTGCACCATTGGAGGGGTGCAACATGCTGCTGATGAAGAGAATCACTTTAGAGGATTAAGACTGTCATCTGTTTGGATTACAGAGACAGCTTACCTGCCCATCTGTCACCTTCGGCTGTGGTGGACGTGCTGCCGTTACATGACCACATTATCATCTTGAAGCTGCTTAAAAACATAATTCTATGGATCTGAACGGTTCTGAGCTCAACCTATTTTGTGTTCATTTGATTTAACAGAATTAGATATTGAGCATAGACGCAACAAAACTTTTAAAATACAACCCCAGTTTCCAAAAAGATAGGACCCTGTGCTAAAGCGAATGTAATGATTTGCAAATGTCATAAACTCCTTTTTATTCAAAAACATTCATTTTGTTGCCCTTCTTCAAACTTTTGAAGCTGTGTTGCTGCCATCAAACTGAAAATGAGTGAATATTTGTCTCATTGAGGCCTACTCAGATGGTTTAGTCATAACTTTGCAGTAAAAAAAGCTCTGGTGTAAAAACTGAGTCAAGTTCTGACCTAATTTTAAATGGCATATATTCATAAGTACAAGAGAAATAAACTTTATCATCCATAAATAATACATTTTAAATTCTTTACTTTGATCAAAAGGGAGGAAAAAAGCACACACAGACTCATGTTAGTATGTTCTTGTAAAATAAATTGGTAATTACGACTCTTTATTGCATTCAAAATTACCTTTGGGAAATCAGTTTCTAGAGAAAAAGAGAAATCTACATTATGAAACATCACTTAACTCCAGTTCAGAGTTACAATATGTGTAGTAAAACCTTCTCTTCTTTAAAATCACTTGTCCGTGTCTAACACTTAAAAGTCTGGATATACAATGAATACTGGAGTGTACACAAGTAATAAACTATTCAGCTTACGATTTTCTATGGAGTCATAGACTGAGGAGTAGTGAATTTTTCTTTTTCTTCTCTTGTCATGACCCACTTAGTTGAGATACAGATTTATGAGGATGTAGAGTTTAATGGAAATACAAGTTTAAGGTCTTTTTCTCTGAGTGTTATTTGTCAGGAGTGGGCAGGTTTACCTCTGAATTGATCTCAGAATTACTGATAACCTCAGAGGAAGCTGCTGTTTCCAACAAGTCACTTTCTGATGAGTTAAGCCATCCTCTGATGCAGGAAATTGTAAAAATGCTCAGTCAAATTAACCCGATAACTTTATAGCAAGTGTTAACAAGTGATGGAAACCGGCTAAACATTGTCCTTTTATTTGACTGACTCCTCATTAGTTGAGAGACACTGGTGTTTAATATGACGCTGCTGACTGAATCGTTCAGTGATGTCAGAGCCTGTGATATTGGGCTTATAACAGGAGAACAAGCTCAGGTGATTAATTGTAGGAAGAGTAATTTGCTGAATTAGCTGATTCAGCTGCAGGGTCAGTGTCTCAGATTTGCAGAGAAGCACAATGACTGAATTAAAAGTCCCTTTCAGGCATGTTTAACATACTTGTTTGTTTTGTGATATAGTGATGGCCACAATTGTTGTGGGGTTTTTTGTGATTGGGTGATTGGCCATGTAAGTGGTCATCCTTTTATGTTCTGTGGAATATGTGGATGTACTGCCTGAAATGAACGAATAAATACAAAAATACAATACAAAGCACATTATATCACCACGGCTTCTAGGCCTTTTGAGGATGGTCAACCTTCTTTTCTCTTTTTCATTGGGACCTGATGAAAATTTGCAGGACGAACTCATTATGAATTGGGTTGAATCAGTTATTGGTTCAAAAGAATGAGCGATGAGATATCCTCGCACCCCGTAGAAAGCTCACTGGCTCTGATCTGTATCTTCAATTTCCCCGCAGCGACGAAAGAGAGTTCATAGTTAAGTCATTCTTTTACTTACAGAGCAACACTGAGAGGAGGAGGAGATGCGATGAGGATTTTAAGGTTACCGTGAAAATGTGCAGAAGGAAATCATCCGAGGTTAGCTGCTTCCACCTACACACAGAACAAACCAACAAACCATTGATCGCCACCTACACGACGACTGCACATCCAGCCTGGACTGTCTCTGCTCCTGCATCACACACACACTTACACAAACTAACAAACACTTCCTCCTGTAATTAGCACATTTCCGACCTTCCTCTTAATCATGCCTGGCTGTGGGCCAGTGGTCTAACTGGCAATTATCTGTGGGAAGTTAATTCACACCGGATGACCTCTTGCCACTAAACTGAGCTGTTGTCAGTTCACGCTGAGCCCACACTACACTAGCCCCCATTCTCAAAACAACATCCTTGATTTATCCGCCTCTCTCCATCTCTCTGCTCAACCCACTCTATCCTCTCTATCTGCCTCTCCATCGCTCTCCAGCTCCCTTTCAGCTGATAGAGCTTATTGTGGACAAATAGGCTTAGGAGCATCACTATGGCAACAACGAATCGTAAAAAGCTACATAAGCACTTCATCAGGGGCTGTGATCCAATGGCTCCCCTCAGAGATGGCGCCCTCAGCCTCCCACAACAAGTAAAGGCAGGTCACACAGACTCCTGGGAGGAGGAGGAGGAAGGAGGAAGAGGAGAGACACACAGAGAGGTGGAGATAGTATAGAGAGAGGACAGGAGAGAAGAGGAAGGACCGTTTTTTTTTTCTCTATCTTCACTTTTCTTTCAGTCAGTCTTGTGTTTTCAGGATCCAAACGGCTTTCTGAGGACTTAGTTCTGCTGCAGTTTTGTTTCTTGCGGAACCCGAGACACCTGAGAAAAGAAGAGGAAGGAGAAAAGGTGGGAAAACAGGTTTCCTTCTCTGTGTTCTTGTTTCTGGTTCAGATTTAACAGCAAAACATGGTTTAAGTTGATGTCAGAAGATAGAGGATGAGTTTGTATCTGAAGTAAGCTGCAGACTGGAAAATGATGGCACTGAAAAACAGGAGCATCGTGCAAACGGAAAGTTAAAAACTGTCATCAGTACGACCTGTTTTGATAAAAAGCTGCGATAACTTGTCAAATAAAGTAATTACAATTGAGGAAATTGATAGAAAATTCATTTTTGAATGAAATTAGTTCTCAAGCAAAAATGTTTGCACAGTTTTAATCAGGGGAAAAAAAAATCCTCAGGTTCCAAAATGAGAGGATTTGATATTTATTTACTTCAATTTGCAACTGATTTCATCTAATTATATATTAATTTGGAGGGCAAGTTGTCCATAAAATTAGATATTTTTCTGTTTTCTGAGATTTACAAATAAATCATTTAACAACAGAAATGCAAAATATATAAAGATATACACAAATCTACAAGTTTACCACTTCTGGACAAAAACCATTAAAGTGAAGGGTTAGGTTAAAACAAGACAACACCTGAAAACACAAATGAAAAACAACATGATTTTGGTTAGAAGAAGTACTTTTCATCATCTAGAGGCACAAACGCCTCCTGATGAAGCGACGGTGCTGTCTCATTTGGTTCTGAGGAGGGGTTTCTTGTTACCGAACCAGTGCTTTCCAAAGCTTGTTTTGCATTTCAGGCGGATCTGAAATCTGCTGTTTGTCTTTTCATCAGATCTGATCGAGCCTGGCCCAGTGGCTTTACGTTGCAGCAGATGCACACAAGTGGAATGATTGACATTTATTCACCTGGTTTGGTGTTTCATGCTGAGGGGGGCTTTGAGCACAGCTCTGTGCAGAGATGTGTAAAACATTACATTTTGTCATTTCGTAGTCCTGGACTACTCTCAAAGGGTTTCTCACTTGTTTTGAAGCATAAACCCTGTAAAGGTCTGCAGAAAATGATTATTTTCTGTTAGTGTAGTGTAGCAGAAAGGGTAGAACGTGTCCTTGGATTTCACCAATGTTTCCTGCACTGAAGAAATAAAACTCTTCTTATTAAAAGAGTATAAATCAAGTGAGTTTTATTCAGAATGAATGAGCAGCTGTGTTTTTAAATTCCACAATCATACATAAACCAGAAAACAGAAAAGTTGCTGGTGCGACTTTTAAGTATAATTTGATTCCATATTGAGGGATAACAAGTGGGGATGTAGGTATAAGAGCATGAGCTCCATTAATCTCAACCTGTCCCTCTGTTTGAATCCTTTTCTCTGCACAGGTACCACGAAGCACGTACAGCAGCTGTGATTTAAGGACAACTTAAGCATGTAACTAGATCAATGCAAGATTATATAAGAGGGCAGTTTCTACACAAACAAACTCTTAAACCTGTGCTGACATTAAAGAAGAGAGTGTTATCTCACATCAATAAATAAGAAGGGCTCACATTTTACAAGCTTAAAAGTTTATTAATTTAGTCACTGATAAACAAACAATTGCAGCTCTAAGTCACTTTACTATGCAAACCCACATCAGCTAATTTGAAACCTGATGAAACCTTTGATTTTAATCATAATACATCAATCAGCAGCTGACGTGTTGTTTTACTACTTTCATCATAAAAAGCAATGCTAACAGATTCACCGTTGAAAGGCCTCATTAAAGCAGCTGTGTGACCAGATGTGTGCATAAGATAGAGGTTAATTTTTTTCAGTGGCTGAGAGAAACGCAGCACAAATCCCTTCCTGCCTGGATATTCAGACAGTCTTAGAAAGGAAAAAAAGAAATAAATAGGACAATGTTTAATTCTTTGTTGCTTAAAAATGATTGATTTTGGTTAGGGATGCACAATATATTGGCCCTCTATCGGTATCGGCCTATATCAGGCTCAAAACTGAGTATCGGACATCGGCCACCCCACCAATATTTAACCGATATTTAACCAATTTTTAACCAATCAGCCCGCAGTTTCTAAAGTCCAAAAAAACCCCCCAAAAAACAAAAAAACGTCTTCCTCTTCTTTAAAAACTTCTTTTTTGACATTAAAACATCTAAATACTAGGGGTGGGAAAAATATCAATACACAGAAATATCGCAATATTTTCATATGCTGATATATTGACATTTAAAAATGAGGAATCAATCTATTTTATTAACAAAATCTTGCGATATTTCATTGTTCTGTTACAAAATCTCACGAAAATTCACAAACATTTTGCAATATTTTCATAAGCTGATATCATATTGACATTTGAAAATCCAGTATCGAAATATTTTACTAACAAAATCTTGCGATATTTCATCGTTCTGTTACAAAATCTCGCCACAATTCACAAAAATTTCACAATATTTTCATATGCTGATATCATATTGACATTTAAAAACCTGGTATCGATCTATTTTACTAACAAACTCTAGTGATATATTTTATCATTCTGTCATGAAATCTCGTGAGAATTCACGAAATATTGTGAGATTTTATAAGTATTGATATTGGCATATGAAAATGTTGTGATATTTCAGTCTATCAATTTTATTTTCCCACCTCTCTTTTTCAAAGTGTCAGAAACAGATAACAAAACTGCTATCTGCAATGACTGCTTATTTCTTTCAGTTCTAATATCGGTATCGATATCGATTATCAGCCACATGAGTTTTAAAATATCGGCATATTGGGTATTGGCCAAAATTTCAGTATCGTGCATCCCTAATTTTGGTATTTTGGTGTTTTTTTTCAAAAGTTTTTTAAGAGTAAAACATTTGAAAGTGTCTCATCATAAACAAAACAATCAACACATTAACTGATATATTTTATTATGTTCAGGTCAATCAAAGTCCTAAAGAAATCCATCCAGAATCAGCCAGTTTGGGCAAACATTTTTACATACGTCTCTCCTTCATCAGGGGAAGGTAAAGGAGGACAAGGCCATGGCCTCCTGGTTTGGTTGGAATGAGCAGTATTACCGGAGCCCTCGCAGAGACCCAGCCGACGTGGTCACCGACACCCTCATGCTGGAGTTAAGCTGGCAGCTTAAGGAAGCAGAGAGGCAGCACAGAGAGCGGGAGAATGAGTATCGACGCCTGAAGACAGGAGTGGACTACAGCTGGCTGGTCAGCACGCCACGCTCCTCCTTCAACCTCAGCACCGGAGAGAGGCTCATGCTGGAGGACCTCTGCTCCAAGGTGCCGCCATCCTGCTGTGGAGTGGCCATACTCAAGTAAGACGACACAGAGAAGACACTGAAATGGACTAAAGTTGCATCTAGGTTGCTGGTCTTTTACTGATTTTTAGACAGATGTGTAAAATGCTGATCCAGATGTTTAATTCTTTCTCTTCTCTTCTCTTTGTTGTGACACTATAATTATTATTACAATCTACTATCTTAAATAATATAGAAAAACATAAACCAGAGAGGTCATGCAAAACAATTAATTACACCTTACTGAATAAATAAATACTGTTCAACCACTTCTTTGATAATAAACTTTACACATTAGAATAAGTGAACAAGCTGAGTGTTTGAATTTCTAATAGAGCAAGCACCGTTTACATTTCCTCAAAGCAAGCTGCCCAAATTTGAATTCTTACTCTTATCTTTGTCTTTGCAGCATTTTCTCTCCGTCAACCCATTTTTCTATCAAGCAACTTCCCAATGAAGGCCACTTGCACCTAAAAAGCTTAAAATAATCTGCGAATATAGTCCAAAAATAATGTCTTCTAAGATTAGTTCATTTTAAAAATACACACGCACACACACAAAAAAATACTAATTCTATTTTATGAAATAGACAGTGTTGGCACCTGAGCTGGAGAATGTGAACATTACATCTCTTCAGCTCTTTAATACAACACATTTCTATCTCTCAGTTGTTTTTATCTGCGATGTGATGTCAACACGTCCCAGATTATTTGCCACAGATTCCAGGAAAAGTATAAAACACAGAGAGGATGGTTCAGAAGCATTGGGTGTCACTTCTTGACAGATATCCAAACTCTGGCCAATCGGAGGAAAAACTGTTGTTAACCAGAGAGCATGCAGAGGTATATGTCGTCCCTGAATCCAAATATAAAGCTGGATATAAGGAAGCTAAAAGACAGGAGTTGGATAGGGTTGTCTTGTTTGCAAGCAGCTAATTAATCGACAAGGCTAAATTTAATTTATTTCATACCTTTCTAGCGTTTTTCCAAACGACCACACAGTCTGAATTATATCAAAACTTTTTTTCTAAATTTAAGAAACAAAGAAATTGTAGGCTCCGAGAACCTAAAGACTCATTTCAGTTTGAGTTAACAACAACCCATCAACTCAATCATATTTTGTCACATTCACATCATGTCAGAGTTTCCTATTTAAAGCAGCAGTGACAGCATCCATAACATTAATAGTGTTTATAACTTATCATTGAGCAGAATTATGTACTTACAGAACTTTATCTCCAGTTGTAAAACACATTAAATGAGCGAGACTTGTGTCTTATAAGTTTTTGATGACATGAACTCTAAGAAGTTGCAAATAGGTGAATCTTTCCATCAGTAAACCTTTATATTCATGTGAAATAAAAATAGCATATGAGCTTGTTTAGCTTGCAGATGTCCAAGTCTAATGATTATTTTTTTCTAAAACATATAAATACATATAAATGCCTAATTAACAGCATTTCTCAAAAGTTAAGCAAGCCACATGGAGAAAGACTGTTTCAAAGATGTATTTTTTAATTTGTTATAGTCGCAACTTCAGTGAGGTTTCCCTGCCGCTACAGCGAGATCCAGAGGTTTCATTTAAACTTTTAACAATATAAACCTTCTTACTAGGACCTGACTAAGAGCGTGATTAACCAGAATGGTTGGAAAACAATTGATCTTTGAATTTGTGAAAGTTGTGGGAAAGAATAGTCTTTCTTCATCCAATAATATCCATTTAAATCAACTCATAAATATATTCAAACATGCCAACAGCACATTAAATCTGATTTATTTGGCATTCAGTGATTTCAGTGCATAAGTCTTGCACTAAACATCACTCATGCAGAATTAGTTATCCTCAGAAAGACTTTGTTTCTAATTAAATCTGACTTGAACTGGGCTGATCTGGACAGGTATTCAAACTGGACTTTATATATGCAGCAGAAATGACACTTGCTAGTTGTTTCATTGGTACATAAAGCACCATCACCACTACAGACAAAGAGAGATTTTCTCAAGTAAACTGATCTGCTGGCCCAATTCTCTGTCATCCAACACATGTCTCCATCCTTTAATCTGCAGCAACAGAGTTGCTCTGAGCCTGTCTTAGCACCTGTTCTTAGAAAGCTGCTGAGGTCTCCACAGCCTTATTAAGAGTTTGGCAGCATCAATGTAAGTGAGCGAGAAAGGGGCTTAACCCAAGGTGGAGGTCACAATCATTCACTGGAGCATGATATTAAAATGTTGATTTTCTGCATGTTGGTGGGGACCTCAGTTGTCATCTGGGTTGTGCATCAGGTTTTTATAACATACGTTCAAGCTTTTTATCTTCTTAGATCCTCACAGTTTTCATAAAATGGTGTCTTCGATGGACAGCTGATGGTGATTATTTAAAGAAAATGTCATAAATTTCAAACATGGATTATGTCTTTTGGATAAAAGGATTAATACAATCCTAATGTCAGGCAGCTTAAGGACATGCAGTCATAAAGACTTAGCTTTGATTTTTCCTCTGAGCGTGTAAAAGTCACTGCAACCTAAAAGACAGGCGGAACATCACCCCACAGGAGGCACTTATCAGAAACAGGTTCTGGGAAAGACGTTCTTAGAGGCTCTTGATGACAAAGCAGAGCTCGTTAGGAGGACTATTAATTGGGAGCTTAGCAGGATTGTGGCGCTCGTGCAGGTGGGGGTGCTGATGACGGCGAACCTGGACTGTTTGCGCACAAACATTTACAATGTTGATGTTCTTTGTGCAAAGAATCCTGGTATAAAATATTTTGTCAGTCAGGCCGAGACCATCTATAATGATCATGAATAGAAAATTCAGAGTAAATATGGAGCAGTGTTTCCATTAAACTGAATTATCTGAATTTGGATATTAGACTAGGGCCCACGCCCCGATAAAAGAGGTCTGGCGACGCCTGTGAGACTGAGATCATGCAGTTCACATCTGGATAGACATTTCAGATGTTGCATCTGTATAATTGTGCTTCATTATATTCATATCTGTGAAATCGTTTGTGTAGCTGTGTGTGTTTTGTTGTGAACTCGTTCCTGCTTTACAGCTGTCGTTTGTGTCAAAGTTATGAGCCGCTCCAGTGTGACAGTGTGGGGTCCTGTCACTATGCCTCTGATTGGCTGACTAGTAGGCTAAGTGTGCATGATTCTCACCCAGGAGTCTGTGGGATTGAAACCCACCTGGGCCCTCGTTGTGCACTTGCCACAAGAGCTTAAACTTCAGCATTCCCTCTACTACATCTACCTTTTTTTAAAGGCTCCACAGCTACCTTTCATTAATTGTTATATTTCCACCAGAGGCTGATGCTTCTCTGGGGATAAAGAGCACAGAAGACCAGCATGCTGCCTGCTCAAATCTAATTAAACTGCATAGTAACAAAAGTAAAGTATTTAGAAGAGCCACATTGATAAAGATGAAAAAACTGCCCTAGGAAAAGAACATATTTCTCATCAAGCAGCCAGAAAAATGACTAAATCAAAGTTTACATTTGTGTCATCTGGATGTGTAAAGATCCCCATCCAGCATTTTCATGTGGGGCCCATATAGGTTAAATTTTGGCTGCATATGAGGGACCCAAGTGGGTTTGTCCACGGTTTCCATGGTGGCCCCACCTGTTTTTTCCCATGTGGGCTTCCACATATGGGGCCCATGTATGAGATCTGCAGAAACATCTGAATGGTCACATGACTAAAAAAACCCCAAATAATCCCACTTTGATCTTTAATTTGATCATCTACAACTTTCTTGCTTTGTGCAGGTTTCGGGACGCCATGCAGGCCAATGAGCCCGAGGTGCACGAGGTGTCTGGCCTTTTCCGCTCCATCCTCCTGGAGGCTTTGGACAACCACAAGGAGGAACAGGAGGCGGAGCGGCTGGCCCGCCAGTGGAACAACAAGCGCTCCATGAGTATGAACTTCCGGTCCCGGATCAGGATCAACCCATTTGGAAGCACGGTGGGGCTCACCTCCCCCGCAGCTGACGGCACAGGGATGAGTGACCTCAAAACTGTGTCAGAGGATGTGGAGAGAGGGATGGACAGGGAGGAGAGGTCGCAGAGGGTGTGGAGCATGCCCGACTTTAGATACAAAGGCACGAGCAGCAGTAAGGTCGTCTGACGTGCAGCGTTCAGGTGAAAGATGACCATATACGTTTGAATGGGACTAATGAGTCTCCAGGACTGCTGTATATGCCCACGTCTGGCCAAAGAGATTTCCAATTCAGTACTATTTAGCATTTAACTCTTTTACCTTTTCATCTGAAGAGGTAATATCAGGTGTTTCTCCTGATTTACTGCATCTTGACAACTTCAGAAGTTTTGCCTGAGATGATTATTGTGGAGTTAAATTAGCATCTAAGCAGTGAGGGCTACTTACTATAACCTGATAGGGTTATTCATGCAATTTTTTTGTTTGTTTGTTTAAGAAAAGGGAAACTATCTGAAAAAAGAAATAAAGCCTGTGAAGCGAAGGCTGATTTTTGACAAAATGCTGAGATTTGTGTGCATTGAAGTCTGGGTGAGTCGCCACAAAGACAACTCTGCAGCACAACTCATCAAGGTCAGTGTACTGAATGCTTTCTTCCTGCACTTTTCAATTTACAAGGAGATGTCAATAAATAATTTTTTTGAGTCATACATTTGAAAGTAAAATCTTTAATTGCCTTTTTTTGTCCACTTTTTTCAATTTGCACATTTGAACAGTACACCACAGCTCTGCACCATCATCCACATTAAGCTTTCAACTGCTTTGATACAAGGAGAACAAAGTGATTGCATTTTACATTTCAAGGCAGCAGAAAGACTGAAAGTGAAGGACAAGTCTTATGAAAAATAATGTGAAAAGCAAGACATACAGCAATAACAAAGCTACAGTCTCATATGAACGTTTAAAACTATGTATTAAACACATACTGAGGACACTGGGGTCCCACAACTTGAAGTTACTGGGAAAACGTAATGGTCAGTTTCCTTATAAGCAGTGACCAGTCTGAAGTGTCGTAGCATTCACATGACTGAGTGACACAGCCAGTATTTTTTTTTTTTAAGTATCTAAAACATAAGAGGTTTGCTGAGATCCGAAGCAGCACTGCTCCTCCTTTCCTTTCTCACAGAAGTAGAGTTAAAGTAAACTATTTTACCACTTTGCACTTTAACTTGAGGCAACAGTTACCTTAATTATCACTGCACAAACAATTTGCATTGTGGGTAATGATAACATCAAGTACAACGAGGAAGACGAATGAATAAAGACAGTAACTGACTGCTGCATTCATTTTTTGAATGTTTCCAATATTTTCTATCTGTTGGGAGTCTTCTATAAAGACGTGACGTGTTGTAGCAAGCAGGGCTGAGAGTTCAGAGGTCACAGATTTTCATTTCCGTCTGATGCTACACAACAAATGCTGTCAGATTAAACTGGAGAATGAATCACTTGCACAGCAACAAGGTGAAAATGTAGCATCTTAATTTCCTGGCAGAGATAAAATCTGCTCCACTGCGCCCGACTCGCTGCTGCCCCCCCGTGGCGATGCCAGACACCTCTGGTCCTCATCTGTCTTGTAGAAAACTCATCGGTCTTCTCCTGGAAAGCTGAGGAGTCTTTTCCTGAGTTCTGCTCACATGTTGGTGCCCAACTAGCTGGACAGGCGTCCACGGCAGCATCACAGGGTAGAGTTCAAGAACTCCAGAAGTTCTGCTCGGTTTTTATCCCGCTGTGATAAAACCAGGCACATGTGAGCCAACATAAAATCTGTTACACACCTGTTTCCTCCCTTAAAGAAAAATGAGATTACCTGCTTGTCTTTTTTAGACTTCTTTACTTTCATCTTTATCTTCTTCCCTGATATCATGCTGTACTTGCCTTTTTTTCCTGTCTTTCAAGTACTGAAAGAGGAACAAATCAAAGAAAAACTAAATTATAGCTACAAATGTAAAAAAGAAAAAAAAAGATCTTATTGGACTGACTGAATGTTGCCATAATAAGTCACCACCATTTTTTTTCCTTTTTTATGCCGAGAATGAGGATCAACAAACTTTATTCACAAGTTATACTTTTAGCATGTTGATGTTGGAAAGTAATGCTGAAAAAGTTTTATCAAAACACACCATTTGAGAAAAAACACTCAGGAAAATACACATTTTACATGATATAATATGCACAATGACTTAGAAGAAAAACTGAAAGGGCATACACGTAAGAAAATAAACTTGGACAAAAAAAAAAAAAAAAAAGGACTGTTGGTAAATCTTTTATTACCTTGGAGATCTGAACAGGTCCTGAGTTTTCCTCTCCTCCTTTCACTTTCTTCTCTTTTTTACGCTTATGTTTCTTCTCTTTTTTCCCTTTCTGGTTCAGAACACAAAATTAGTAAAACAATGTTTTTTATGGGAGTCAACAAAAATATATAAAAGAATTATGTTTAAGTTACTTTTTTGTGTTTCTCCTTTTTCCTTCTCTTGGACTGTTTTCTGGATTTACTGCGAGAGTCTGAAAACAGCAAAAAAACAAAAACAAACTGAAAACCGAGATAAAAAAAAAAAAAAAAATCAGATATCAACTTTTCAGGCTGCAAACAAAGTTAAACATTCTGATGTTTCAAGTCAATACGTTTCTCAGATCTTCAGGACAGACCGACAGCTACAGACAGGAATGGATTTGCTTGCATAATGCACCCCCAACCTCTCTGTGTGGGTTGCTATGGTAACAACACAGGCATCAGCATCCAGCTTTGCCTAAAAGTGCCAACAGTCTATTGATTACAGTGTTTGTCCTTGAGCTGTTGTTCTCTATGGTTTCCACAGCAACCTGTTGCTAATAACAGCAAGATGTTGTGCTGCGACACAAAAGGCTATTTGAAATTCCTCAGAAGCAACCGAGGCCTCTGCACAGTGACACACCTGTGCCAGTTTCAAACTTCCTCCAAATGTTGTTTAACAAGTTCTTAGCTTCAAATAGAAAATGGATCAAAAACACATTCATGCTGGCAGTCCGAAAATTACATCTGCATCAGCGTTCACTTACCACTACTACTAGAGCTACTTCGACTGCTGCTGCTGGACGAGTATGATGACCCTGAAGAGGAGGAACTGGAGGACGATGAGGATGAAGATGATGAGCTGGACGATGAGGAAGATCTACTACGGCTTCTTTTCCGCACCTTTTTTTTCTCGTCCTATGGAAAAGAAAAAAAGACTATTTAATCATTATTTCTACATTTTATTTTCTTCCTATTTCAATGCAAACAACTTGAAAAACATATCAAAAGCATATCAGGATTGAAAATGCTTCATAGACATTTCCAAACATAAAAATGCAGCAATGCGGAGAATATGGAGGTGTTTTTTTCCCCCCACAGCATAAAACAGATTGTAGCTTAGAATATAATTTCAAAGACATATGCTTGAAAAACAGTTCTTAAAAGTCAACAATCTATACACAAGTCTGTTTTATAATAGTATTAAATCAAAAAAGGTTTATCAGATAACTACTGGTGTTTACAATACATATTATTTATTTTACCAATACATTTTAAGAGAAACTAACTTTGTTAAAAATTTATGTTGCCTTCTTTTGCAGCAATTGCGATTGCCATCTAAGCAAAACCTCTTGTCAAACATTGCCATTTTTCTGTTATTTGTAGATTATGTCTCAGTGTACTGCCAGTGTTTATTCTGTGTCCTCAGTAACTTTCCCCATATACAGTCTAAATCAAGCAAAACTTTACCTACCATGTTATTTACTCATAATTAGAAAACTATTTTTCACCACACTGACATCATTATACAGCAGTACTGCTTCATTCAGTAGAAAAACAATCAATCTACTGAATCATCAAAGGGTTCTGTAGCAGTTTTTGCCCCCTCCCCTCTTAAAAAACATAAATTTAGTCAATAATCCTCAAATGATCGAATATCTGTGGTAGGGCTGGACAATTAATCAAATTTTAATCATGATTTCAATTTTGCCTTTTAACGATCATAAAAACACTGTAATAGAATAAAAACGATTAATCCTGAAGTGAACAGACTGGTGGAGTTACAGGAAGCAAACTGCAGGGAATATAGAACAGGAATGCATTTAGACTGAGTATTCATATTTATTGCTATTATTATTTCAGTATATTACTCTTACTCCTTCAGTTGTTTCTAATTTATTTCCGGTTGTGTTTTTTTTTAAGTCATATTTGAGGTTGTGTTTTGGTGGTTCCTTAAAAACTTATTATAAAATCAATGAATAATCATGTATATTAATCATGATTTCAATATAGGTCAAAATAATCGTGATTATAATTTTTTCCATAATCGTCCAACCCTAATCCGTGGCAATCATCTGTAAAGACTTTTAGGTGCTAGATGGATTTCATGTTTAAATAAACCTGAGATTTAGACAGTTTTCCCATCATCCCATGTTCATGGTGGCTGGTTTTTTAAATTAAAAAACCATCATAATACACACAGAAGTAGAATGACTAGAATAAAAAGCAGCTTTATTATGCGTTTAATGTATCAAAAGGTTTGCTCAGAATGAAAGCTGCAGATTTGCGGTTCTGGGGGCTAAAACAGCGCTTAAAATTCGCCTGGAGCTCCAACATCTTAAGTTTGATATTAGAAATGACAGCAGAGACCCAGCTGACACTTGCCTCTGCTCCTCGATCTCCTCCTTTCATCTGCTCTGGATGTGGAGCTGGACACTCTGCATTCCGCTTTCGTTGACTAAACAGAGAAAATGTTTACAATTATTACAGTGACTGTGTCGAGGATAAATCTTAAAACACGATTTTGTTTAAAACCTTATAATACTTCAATTAGCATTAGCGTGTACAGTAACAAACAACAACTCTCCCTCCAAGTAAGGATTTTCAACTGATATCCAAAAATACAAGACAGACGATTCATTACGAAGCTTGTAGTTTAGAAAGACTCGTTAATAAGTAAATTGTCTTTTCAGGAGTGCGGATCGTTTCAGTGTCGATGCTTTGAGCAATCTGAAGCTAAAGCGCTAAAGCTAAAGGATAAACAACTAGTGCCGGTGAAAGGAGAGAATATCTTCCGCACTCACCATCCTGAAAGCGAAATACAGTTAATAAACTGTATGTTTACTGATACCAACACCACTTAAAAAATGCCTCAATTGTTAAATAATTCGCTGTTTTGTCCGGTAAGTTAGCATTAGCTAGCTAGCTTTGGAGACATGTCGGATCCCATGATGCAATTCGGCTGGCTCGTTTTTTAAAACACGGGCGGGAGAACCTGATAGTTAACACAGCGCCCCCTAGTGGCGAATATGCTGAAATAGCAATCCTTTATGTTCTCTTTTATCTTAACTCTTTTTTTTAAAAAACAAGTTTGTTTATTTAGTTAATTTGGACCTCACGATGCTGTTGTAGGAGATATTCAGTAAAGGTTGATACTATTTTCATATGTCAACAAACTTTATCTGTGTGACAAGGCTAAACTATACCAAATTAACCGCTTCACACCTGGTGACACAAATTTGCAACAACCCCTTCTGACCTTTGTTTATTTGATTTCTTTTTATTCAACTGATTATTTTTTTTAAACTATCATCTTCCTTTATTAATAATTCATTTATTCAACATATAGTTTCATTTTTATTTTATTCTAATGTGGCAAGGTACGCAACGAGGGTGCAGGTGGGATTTGATCCCCAGATTCCTGGGTGAGAGTCATGTGTGCTTAACAGCCAGCCAAAGGGATGTCCCTGTGGGCAAGTAGCCAGGGCGCATGATCAATAGTGAGAGGACCCCACACTGTCACACTGATCTTTTTCTTTTTGTTATTTTTTTGCCCCTCTTTTTTGTATCGATTGCAAATAAACATAAATAAATTCAGGCATTAAGGAGTTAACTCTGGTATTCATCAATTGCATTATTGTTTTTTTATTCAGCCACATGTCTCACTTACCAGTTTTTTTCCAACACAACAGCAGCAAGGTCCAATGCAACAACAATAACAAAACTCTTCAATGCTGTAATGCTGCTGCTGCAATAATGTAAAAACTACCACATAAGCCTCAGTGTTGTACAAAAACATATTTATTATGACAATATTAGTATATTATACAAAGAGGAGCACATGCCCACTGTATAAAAATACAAAAATCTTGATGCACTTCAGTGTTCTGAGCATCATAAATCATTAGCAAAAACCTGAATATCTTTGATTAAGTCTATCTGTAGTCAGTTTCATCGAGCTCTCAGTGCTGTTTATCAAACATATCAAAAACCTGTCTTCTAGCACTTCAGTGCTGTGATGCATGAAACAACATGTGGACAAAATTAGATCTAATTCTATGACATACACATGAGGTTTTTGCTTTTGAGATGGTTTAAATTCAGAAACAGGGTGTAACAAACAAAAGAGGTACAAAAAAGTCCAGCTGATGCGCATAACCAATGTTGAAAATGGTCAAACAGTTGTTTAATTCTTGGAAAGATATCTGAAAAAAAAAAAAAGTTCAGTACCAGTTGCTTTGATAAAACTGACCATGTCAATCCATATAAGAACTAAACTGTATGTACATGACAGAATACATTTGTGGTAAAAACAAAACACATTTAAAACCAGCTTGCCCATGATAACCAAGCTCAGGCTAAATTTGTGTTCTTAGAAAGATAGAAAATGCTTAAAAGTAAAAACAGATAAAACACACAAAAGTTAGTTAGTTACAGGAACATTAAGCGACCATCCCTGCCCACGTCAGCGCTGCTGCTTTTCCACGCAGCCAGTCTCTGACTCCTCACACGAGGACTGGGCTCCAGTGAGGTAATGCGAAGCAACAGATCAAAGCCCAGTTTACATCCTCTTTTTGACTCGAGTCTGAGCAGACATGGATATGTCAGGTGTGAGGAAATTTATGAAGAAAAATACACACTAATGTCTTATAATATACTTGTTTGCCTTTTTTTCAATATAAAATAAAGTAAAGCTTATAAAAGTAGCTGTGTTTCAGCAGTGAAGGTATTGAGTTAAAGTGAGGAAATTATGTAAATCATTAATCATCAAATCCCTGAAATTTAGATTTTGTTCATGTAAATTGGATTAATCATTCTTTCCGTGTAAATCTGTCAGTGCTCTTCACATCTACGCATTTAAACTGCACTATGATGACAAATAGCTTGAGTAGACATCTCTGTGAGGAAAACACTTCAAAGATTGACCACATGTTTGCATATTGAGTATCTCAAGTCACAGTAATATAAATGAAAACTAAAGCTGTAGCTTTAATGAAACCATTCATGTCTTCTTCTCTGGCTGGAGGATGACATGCAGATCTTTAAGCTTCTGCTTTGTTCTTTGAGTGGTCTGCAGGAGCCAAGCTCTCCTCATTTTCTTCCTCCTCCTCAGGAACCTGGAAAACATAGACGATATATTATCTGTCTCCAGCATAATAAACTACGTGGGTGCGCTATGAAAAAGAATAAAATACATAAAATACATGAAAAAGTTTGAATAAAAAACAATTAAACCTCCATAAAGTCCTGGATATATGAATATTATTAACCAAATCTTTGTGAAAATAACAGACTTAATAACAGAAACAAGCAGATGACCACTAGATCTGCCAGTGAAGTTTGCATTTCTTACCTCCCAGTAAATAGAGTCATCGAAGCAGTTCTGGTCTGGAGGCTGTCCCCAGAATGGCAACTTCATTATTAAACCTTTAAAAAGAAAATGATTTGTTTTAGCGCTTAGATGTCACCCTTTTGGAAAAGCAATGGGCTTTTTTTTTTTTTGGTTTTCAGCTGCACCCACCAGTAATGGCACCTCCAATCAAAGCAAAGCCGAGGGATGAAGCCAAGGCAGCAGCTTGCATGGCTGCCGAGCTGACGTTAAAATGGAAAATGATTATTTCAATACAAATACAGGGATATGTGTAGAAGTATTACTACATTCAATACTTACCCATCTTTCCTCCCCAAAGCCACAGACACAATACCAGCCAGCCCACCCAGGATGCCAGGCATGCCATGCAGGTTGTGGACTCCGCAGGTATCTTGGATACCCAGGTTGGATGCCAGGATGGGCTACAGAGACAGAGAGAGAGAGAAGGATTTCATGTATGTATTGATAATTTTGGCTGATAAAGTTCGGTTTTAGTTCGTCTCAACTTTATGCACTAAATTCTGGGCTACAAGCCGCTACTTTTTTCACATGCTTTGAACAATTGATGGATTGCTATGAGTAAATGAGTTCACGAAGAAAATCAGGGGTAAAAAACACCCAATCCTTCTCATTCATGATGTGTCTCATAGTACTTGAGTCCTACACATCAAATTTTCATCATCCACTGTCCACAAGCAGTGTTAAAATTGCTAGTGTATGAGGGATGTGGATATGACGCCTATTTGGGGAGAAAACACTAAAAACGGAAAAGACTCCAGCTTTATGGGGGAGACTTGGAGACACTCCTCTTATGTTGGACATGAGCAAAGCCCTACAGCTGAAATTTCAAAGATCGGACATGCAGAAAGAGAGTTATGAGACGGCAGCATAAAGTTTTTAGTTCTAATCAAGCCCCATTACAGGCACTGCTGAGGAAAAACAAAACAAAAAAAACATGCATGTCGCCTATATGTATGTTACTGATAGACTATAATTAAGAGTAAATAAAAATCTTTCTGTGTAAATATCTCATGTTACAACATAGACACTTGTGGCTTATTGACAAATGCACGGTTTTTAGATGTACAAATCTCATTTTCTATTGGGTGCAGCTTGCATTCAGGTGCGCTCAATAGTCTGGAAAGTACACTGATAAAGGTGAGTCAACATTCTCCATCATTACTCTTCAGAAGCAGTTGTGACAAAAGTCTCATTTAGTCTCACCAACAATCAGACAGGAAAGAAAAGACAAAAAATTAAGCACATTTGAGAACCATTTTTGTTTAGTCGTTTATGATGCACGTTGCATATTTTCTTTCATGATGCGGCACATTGAATAAGAAGCCTCACAGTTGTTAAAGTCCCAGGGAATCATTTCCTTCCCATTACAGAGGACAGAGTCAGTGTTCCCTGACAACATGGTTGAGGACACTGCTTCAATTTCATTTTTAAAGGAAAGAGGGTAGCCTGTCCATTGGGGAAAAAAAGGGGGGGATATAGCTAAGCGAAGGTATTGAGATTCACGCTGTTTTACAGTTTTGTAGGTATGAGTTAGAAAAAAATATTTCAAATTTTCATCCAAGTTTTGTTTTTTACTTTAGCTTTTTTCCCCTTTTGACTCACAGAGAGATACTTGAAGCCCAGGGTAGAGATGATGCCAGCCACTAATCCAATCAGCATGGCCCCAAAAGGCTGGATGTCCATGTCAGCACAAGTTCCCACGGCAACGCCACCAGCCAAAGTAGCATTTTGAATGTGCACCTAAGCAGTATAAAGACATGAAATGAGTGCTTGAACAAATCCGTGCTTTAGAGTGGGTTTTATGTTGTAAATCTTAGGGAGAATGTTTCTGACCATGTCCAGTTTCCCTTTGTGTTCCACAAGGCTGGAGATGGCGTAGGCAGAGAGCACGCAGGCGGCCAGAGAGAGGTAGGTGTTGATCACTGCAGTGAGCTGAGTATAACCCTTTTCAGCGATGGCCGAGTTGAAGCTGGGCCAGAACATCCACAGGAAGACGGTTCCTGTAGAAGAAGTTTGTTAGCATCCAGTGAGCAGATGAAGCTGTGGGATCACTCATTCAGGATTTTAGCTGCATTGCACTACTCTCTGTGTCCACTAGGTGGCACCAGTCATACATGTCCATGAGGCTAGGGATAAACTGTTGAGAGGAACAATATCAGATAAGTCTGTCCTCATTGTTATTAGCACAAATATTTTCCCATTTCATAAAAAGCCTGAATCCTCAACCTACCAGGGTTTGATTATAAGAACTAATCTGCTCAATTTATCAGATAATTTTGCTCCCAGTTGGAGTGTTATTGTCACCTACCAATCATGGCAAACAGATCTGAGTGATAAACAGATCCATCGTTCTCATGTCCGTTTCTTAAGCAGGGTCGGTATAGTACTCGCGCCACTGCCAAACCAAAGTAGGCCCCAAAAGCATGGATGATCATAGACGCTCCAACATCATTAGCCTGTGAGAAAGAAGGTGACAGACAGTAACATCACAGTCATGCTCCTCAGTGTTTGACTCAAATCTGTATTCATGGGGAATATTTTTGATCACAGTGCAGGGAGTCAGCTTGTGTTTTCATGTTTATTCTTGTATGCATCGATTGAGATTAAACTCACTTTCAGAACATTAGCCACCAAATGCTCATTGATCGAGAAGACGGTGATCTCCAGTATCGTCATGATGAGGAGCTGCACAGGGCTGGTTTTACCCAGAACAGCACCGAAGGAGATCAGGACCGTGGCTGTGCTGAAGTCTGCATTGATCATTCTGCAAGAAGAAAACGAGTCATTAGCAACTGACAAAAACCTCACCTAATCTTCATCAGCTGCAACTTAAAGATCAGAAGCTGACGACAATCTCCTTCGTAGATTTACTGTCTTTAAGATCTACGGATTCCTGTCTATCACACAAAACCAAATGACACCCCTCAACTGATATCATGGCCTCAACAGAGATCTGTTCTCATGATAAAAGAGTGAATCTGGGATTAAATTAAGCAAATAAGACACAAATAAGTTCTCAAAGATGTTTGGATAAAGTACCTTGAAAACCTACCTCATAAAGAAATAGTACAATTAAAAAAAATAAAATGTTAATCATGGTTATTTTCCCTTTGCATCAGTCTTTATGAAGATAAATCAAACTATTTTTAACCCGTCCACATTGAAAACTAAAGCTCAGTTCTGGATGTCTTGTGTTAGTTTCTGCATGGTAAAACATACTTGAAGACGTCGATTTTGATCTTGCCATCATCTAGATGCCAAATGCCTTGCATGAGGAGGCCCCACTGCAGGCCGAAGGCAGCCAGGAGGAGGTTGATGCCCACACTGCTGAAACCATATTTCTTGAGGAACGTCATCAGGAACCCAAAGCCGATGAAGATCATTACATGGACATCCTGAAACACTGGAGACATGAGGAGAGAGATTAGTCCCACTCCTGAACAAGGCTGCAAATGAATCAGAGGAAGCACTTTAATAAAAAATGAAGACCCGGTAAATTAGACGCGGGCTATTTGCCACAACTTTTATGAGTGTAGAGCTGTTCTTTTAACTTCAAGTGAATTATTGAGAATTTACTGGACTTTACAAGAATAATCTCTCTCAACAGGAACTGCATTGTTGAGAAAGCAATTAAATTGCAGTATGAATGGCATTTTGGGGGAAAAAAAAGTTCCAATTGATCCTGTCGGGCTTGTGGCTTTTTTCTATTAAGTGCATATGATCTTAATAAGTTGAAACTATCTTAAAGTCTTTAGGGAGGGGATGTTTGCTGGACTTCTTTCTTTAGAGAGAGCATGTTGTGTTGACGTAGACAACAAGGTTTTAAATGAGGTTGGATCATACCCCATGTTTTTTTAATCCACACATGGTATTTCAATTTTATTCAAGAGTACACAAAGAACCGCACACTGAGGTAAAAGCCAGTAAGACTGGCGGGGGGATTTACGTAGAAGCTGGGCACTCCCTCCAAAAATTATTATGACAGGAAGTTGGAAACCTGTTTTCTAAAAGACTTAAGCTCGATATGATGAGCTTCTTATGGAAAACGCATCAAGGTTGAGATATTAAAGCAGGGAAACAATAGACTTAATTTCCTGATTTCTCAATGAGTATTTACTGTATGCAGCCTCTATTGTCTGGACAGGACATCACTGCTGTGCAGCCACTGTTGAGGAAGGCTTCTACAACATGGGAAATACTGTATATTTGTTCACTTTCATTCTTGTGACTTACATGATAAGGTCTCAACTTTTTGTAGATACAACGGCTTTATGCTGTTAAAAAAAAAAAACCAATGCACTATTTAAAAATGTTAAATTATATCTAATTTGTTACTGGAATGACTGCACTCAACCAAGTCCAATACACTTGTTCTTCTATGTCTGTAAATTGTGAGATGGTGATGTATCCCAAAGGCTACATGTGTGATGTGATCAGAATCCCAATGCACAAATTTATGCAATGCAGCTGCAAAGCCATAATCTGTGATGGAGCAATGTTAACCTAACCAAGTACTTTAAATGCCTAACTCTAATTATTGGTGGGTGAGGGTGCAGTAAAAATGTAATTAACTGAGTCAGAAGGAAATAGAAAACTAGAATGTGGAAAACTCTTACATGCTAGTATGTGATTGTGAAGCTTCCTCTCCAGCCCCCTTTATGAGCATTTGTGGTGAAGCGAACATGGCCAGAAAGCTAAAATCTTTACATAGAAGTCCTTACTGAGACAATGAAAATAAAGGTGATTAAGACATAAATGAAACTTGTGTCTGCATAGTGAACTGTTAGGAAAATGTGCTAACAATTTCTGAGTCTCCACAGTGAGACTGGAGTGCGTTACATTTATTTTATCGAAAATAAACACTAGACTTGTGCACGTGAAATCTCAATCCACACCTTTGGGCCTCTACTCTTGTGTGGCGGTAACTTTGTTTGGAGCTCCCTCTCCCCCTGACTTTATTTCGGTTTTTCTCTTTGTTTTGGTGTACTCGGGACGTTTCTGGGTGGATATTTGCGCATTCGTCTCCAGCCAATGACAGAGCTAAAGGCATAGCGCTCTGTGGAGATAAACTCATCAAGAAGCTTGGGCTGAAGAGCGATGCAGCCATTAGCCCGAGGGGAGGGGCTCTCAGTTTGAATAGTGTTTACAAACAGAAACGGGGAAACACTCCACATTCTACCGTTAAACTTATTTAAAGGCTATTATATGAAGAAATTCAAAAGCTGTCAACACGAAGAACAACAATAAACACAAAAGTTTTCCACAAGAATAAAGATGTAATAAAGATAACGCAATGCTAACATGTGCATTCACACGGGTGAAAGAAAATGGGCTTTAAACACTGATGCCAAGCACATTCTGCATGATCCAATTCTATCCAAACTCCAAAATGGATTTCAGATGATTGCTACCATTGTATGTAACATTTATAAAATAAACCTGAAAGTGATTCTAGCAACATTGCTATCCATTATTGTTGTCGTTATCTAGCTAACTTCTTCCAGTCTAAGCTAGACTGCTTACCAACTTTTAGCCAGATTTCCTAAAATGTTAAAAAAAAATCCCTATAAATAACAGCACTCATCCCATTTTGGAATACGATTATCTAATACAAGTAATGTCATAAAGATCCTCTGCTTTTATTTCTTTTTCATTTTGTGTCTCTAAGACCCAGCCCTTAAGTGCACTGGAGCTGTTTACAGTACCAACTCCTGCTGTTTACTCCCTGGTATTTCTATAATAGCACCTGTTTAAAATGCAGCAGCTTTTGAAGGATAATAATGAAGAAGATAAAATTCATCTGCACTTATTTTATAAACAAAATTTGCATAAAGAATGCGTCAGCACATCATTTTGTGAGAAATCTCTGCATGTGCTTGGTAACCCCGAGCACTTAAACAGTGACCTGCTGTGTTATTCATGATCAGTCTTAACTGGAAGTAACTGACTTCAAACTCTGCTTTCTCTTCAGAAAAACATCATCTACCCATTTAAAGCACAGCTTTTGGAATGAAGGAGTTTTGGAGAAATCCTGTTTTCGCCCTGAAATTGTTCTTTGACCTCTCTCAGTCTCAGCTAGATGATTAAAACTACCCTTTTTTTTGCACTAGGGGCTCATAGTTAAGAAAAGTTTTAAGGATACCCATGAGATAAAGTTGGAAAGCAGCCACTGTGACTGGCACCACGCCCAGATGTTAGGTAACACGCTACTATCTTCTGAGGAACTGGGTGAATTGAGGCAGGAGAGAATCTCCTGAGAAGCTTCTGCCGTGCAGACGGCAGAGCAGTGATGTAACACAAGAAGATAAATCATTATTGAACTTTTCAAATGCTCTCAAGCAACAAACCTCTGCTTTTGAAGTGACCATATTTTGCCTAAAAATTAATTTGGAAACTTGTGCAGGGTTATAAATGCCAGAGCAGACATAAAACCGCATTAAAAAAAATTTAAGTTAATAATTTTTTACTGCTCAATGACAAAAACTTAACAGGCTTTACCCACTTTTCCTCCTTTTCCTCGATTTACTTCTCTTGCTCTAATAAATAGATCTTTGCACACAGCCAAAAACCTCATACCTTTTCATGCATTCATACATTTTATTTTGGACTCCATCATGAATCAGATCCTTTTGTTTGAACTTTACTGAGCAGCTTTTGCATGCACTTGCAAATTTTTCACATAACATCTAACATTGGGACTTTCACACATTTTGAAACCTGTGGAGAAAACTTTTTCACATCACACACTTGTTTTTGACCAATTTTTACTTAGCAAGACAGCTTTAAAAAAAAACAAAAAACAGAACAGAACAAACAAACGAACAAACTCTATGAACAAACATACAGCAGAATAGATAATGCCTTTAAATAAAATCTTTAAATTAGCTTTAGCTAATATCACAAAAAAACTAGAAGAAAATAAAGTAATGAAATTCAGTCAAAGCTTTCTTTAACACAATTTAAAGCGTCTAAAACTTCCTATCTGATATTAAAGATATTCACAGTTTAGAGGCAGAGCTTATCTCCTTGGCTCACACCTGCCCCACCCAAACACGGACAGACTTATGGTCAAACAGCATTCTGTCTGTGCCGAGAAATCCAAATCCAAAGAGGAACTCAGAGTAAAACCTGATAAATGTTTCCCAAAAGCACCAAAGGAACACACTGAGATCCACAAGTGTCATATTTTTGGCTCCTGCGGCCATATGACTGCCCTTATTCCCCCTGCTTGACACAGTAATGTAAATCACATGTGGCCTCCTCTATGTGAGAGCTGACACTCTCCCCCGCTCCTCTTGACTCCTCAGCTGCATGGCTTTGACTTTGCAACAGAGAATGAAACCCCATGACTCCTTTTATTACTTTCAGCAGACCTGCTCTTAAAAACAACCTCCAAATTCTTCTATTTCTGTTTGAAAGTAATTGGTAAATTACTATATACACTTAAAGCATTTATCCCTGGGAAAGAGGGTGGCCTTTCCCAGCTCACACAGATCTCCCTTGAAATGACTTAAGTTCTGCTTTTATATCAGCTATCTTCCACTAATCACCCTAAGATAGCAAACCAGTGTGTGTTTCACATATTTTCTGTTTTTAGGATTCATATTTAGCTTATTAAAAGGATTAAACTCATGCATAAGACATGCATTGTGACCTTTAGATACTGTAAAAACGTTATAATCCATGACCTGTTCATAAATAGTCGAAGAACCAAACAACGAGGAATCCATCTGCACAGCATCCCTCAGTATGAAGCCCCAGGTTGACTTACTGGGATAGAGATCCATAGGCTTTGCAGTTTCATTTTGGTGGTTGTCATTGTGGGGGTCGTCATTGTGGTGGTCGTCATTGTGGTGGCTACTTTTTCCATCATCATAGGTTGTAAACACTGCAAACAGGATGATGGTAATAATCTCCAAAATCAAGGCCACGATGGGGAACTTGAGCCTCATGTTGGTGGCGTACGCAGGCATCCTGAGACCAACTCGGGTTATCTCTCAACAGCTCTGTGCGTCCTTTCCTCCCTTTCTGCCTTTTTTTGGGGGTTGTGCTGTGTGAAGGGAGGGAAGAAAGCGGCATCTGGTTTTAAACCCGTGCAGGTTTTGTGGTGGCCAATGACAGGGCAGAAGACTGAGGTCTTGGTGGTGAACAACCCCCCCCCCCCCCCTCACCTCCTCCTCCTCTTCATGCACTTTGCTTGTGAGGGATGGGTTTCCTCTGTGGACTGTGGAGGGGACAAAGAAAAACACGAACGTAATGACACCCAGCCAGCGGGCGGACATGAGAGAAAGACTTAATGACTGCTCCTTTCCTCTCATTTTTCACTGTCAAAGCTATTCTTAATTTAACTTCAGATGCTGATGCTTTAATGTCTTAAATTCTTTTTTTTTTTCTCTTTAGCGAGGACTCTTCCCTTGATATTTAACAATTTTGCAGTTTTACTGCTGATGCACCTGCAGTTGTAGTAAATAACTTTAGTAAGAAAACATGCAGGAGTAGGAAAATTACCCAAACCCCCTTCGTGCAAATCATTTATAGTAGATTTTGCCAATATATATGAAATGTATGTATGCAAATGAATGATAATGACTGATCATGTGATATGTGACCTTCTGGTGCACCAGTTCACAATATGATCACATGGAAACCCATGTACAAATGCACTAATTTAATACAAGAGAGCATTTCAAAACTTATACAACAGAAAGATCCTTTCATAAAGATGCTCTGGTAAAGAACATGCAAGACCTTCCACATTTTTTCTTAATTAGATTAGATTCAGCTGTAACATTTCATGCCAGCCCTCAATATTTAGCATTTAGGAGATAATTTATAGTGCAGTCATGCAAATAAACTTATATTCATAAACAACAGTGATTTAAAACCCAAAGACTTGAAATATCAAAAGCATCTTTTAACTGCTGATTCTGCAGGACAAATGTACAGAAAAGATAAAGACGAGGATTATAGGTGATGCTTGATAAAATCGCTGCACAGAAACCAGCTAATAGCATGTCAGTGATCATCAAGTGTGTAATAAGACATGTAATGAGATTACATTTATAGTTTGTTCACTCATACAGTTAATATGAATAAAAAGTACATGCACTGTAAAGCAACACAACAAAAAATTCATGCGTGTAGCTGAGTAAATAGAAGTAATAAAAAAAATCTTGTTTAAAGTACATGTAAACTTTAAAGTCAGACGTTTAAAATGTAGAGGCTTTCAGTCATTTGCCTGTTTGAAGTTCCCCTCCTCGTCTCACATTGTCATTCCACACATGATTTCTGCAGACTGTGCTTAACTGTTTTCACAGTATGTCAGAGTTCAAGCTCTTTACCATCAGCTGGCAGGGGTGGAATGTAACTGCATGCATTTGCTTGAGCACAAACAAGTATGTAAGCGAGTAAAATTTATTTATATATCACATTTCTGAGATTGCAAAATACCTTGCATTCAAACGCATGAAGAACAAACACAAAAATAGACGTAAAAGATCAAGTTTCTGCTGCTTTTTAAAAGATTTTACAGGATTAATGCACCATAAACATATAGTAATTAAATTGATTGGTCCCATCAGGTTATAATGATAATAATATACTGTATACTTTATTAATCCCAATTAGAGAGCCAGTTAGGAAATCCATTCTCTGCATTTAACCCATCTCAGGTTGAACCTGAGAGCAGTGGGCCGCTAATTAAAGCGTCCAGGGAGCAGTTGGTGGCGGTTAAGGACTTTCCTCAGGGTCCACAGTGGTTCACCTGGGTGCCGAGTCGGGGGCTCGAGCCCAGGTCTGCTGTGCCAAGGCCTGCGACATTGCCACTATGCTATCCTCCTGTTGGGAGTTATTATTGTTACTGGGAACCAAGAGCAGACTCCAGGTTACATGATGATACAGTACAAGTAGAGTTCAGAGGAAAAGTTAGCTAGCACATGAAAACATGTTGAAACCTCAGTATTTTCTTGTCATAGAGCTTAATACATCACCAATGTACAACAGAGTCTCATATAGTAATTTATATTTTGTGTGAGGTCGTGTAAAGCTTTTTTTTAGAGATATGTGGTGCTCAGGATTCCCCAAACTACTGATAACACTACAGATTTAAACTTGCTCCAAAGTGTTTTCATACTGTAGTGCAGCGTAAATATCTTGAATACTTCTTCGACATGCTTCTGCTTCCTTTCCCACTGGAAACTGTCCAAGCTCGCGTCAGCTGTGATCAGCCTGCAGATCCTGATCCAGTAAGTGGCTCCCACAGCGAGTATGGGGACAATCTGAAGCCCTCTCACCAAATTACATCAGGCCAGAGGTCCTCCATGAGGGCCAGGAACTTTACGAATGAGCAAGAGCGGCTAATCACTGCCAGCAGCATATTTCTGTTTGTCTTGGAGCTGAGATCAGTCAGGGTTTTCCCAGGCCCTTTGGGAAATTACTTCCAAATGTTGAGAGATATCAAAAACTGCAGCAGTGTTGAGATTAATGCACTTGCGCTGGCTCATTATTCCATCAATGAATTTGATGCTTGCTTGCATTTTGCTAGTGGGTCAGATTTGAAAAGCAGAGAAGGGGGTTGTGGTTCAACTGACACGGCCGTTTATGCATGACGATGACAGATTCTCCCCCAAATTAGCTCTGCACTCCACGAACTTTGGGTCTGAGAATAAACTGTTCCTGTTTGGCTTCTGTCATTTCTTTCACTAATTGCTTTTGCCACTATATTATATTTAGTGTCAGCTGTGAGTTGCTTTCATTGATCTTCGATTATGTCTGTAGTTTATCATCCTGTGATCGGAGGATCAGCTCCGTTCCATCCAGCTGAAGTCTGTCAGCACTTTGACAGAAAGCATGGAAACTATTCACAATGTTCAAACAATCCAATAACAATAAATATTCCAAATCTCACATTTCGCTGCAGGTGCCACAGAAATACACGAGCTTGTAGACTTTTGCTGTGATCAACATGTCTTTAAAACAAGGTCAGCATTTGATTGGACAGTTGTTGAGACCTCGCGGGTCAACATGATAACAGGCTTATCTCTTGACTGTAACTAGTAAGCACAATTTTTAGCAGGCATAGAAAACAGCTCAAGAAAAGGCAATTTGCTTTCTTTTTCAGAGGTCATGATCTAAATATTGATTAGATTCTTGTGTTTTAAGTGTGCTGCAAGAGCTGGGAGAGGATTATCATATTTTTGGCCCAATGAATCTTGTGTTTTTTTTTTATACAATATCGGGGATAATATGGGGATTGAATCCTGCCTGGGCCCTCGTTGCGTACCTTGCCACAAATGGGAGTTGAACTTGCCTCCTCTACTTTAAAGGTAGAGTCCGACGTTTCCCCCTGAAAAATGAACGTTAGACTTGTGCAAGTGGAAATCCGTCTCAAACTGCGCCTTTGGGCCTCTACTCGCATGCCGTGGCACGTTTGAATGCAACTCTCTCTCCCCCTGCCTGTAATTCGCTCTTTAGCTTTGTTTTGTTGTGTTCGGGACGTTTCCGTGGAGATTTCTGTTTATATCACCAGCCAATGACAGAGCTAAGGACATGACGCTGTGTGGGAATAAGCTCATGATTGGAGCAGACGCCAGTCACTCGAACTCAAAGGAAAAAGAAAGAAAGAAAGAAAGAAAGAAAGAAAGAAAGAAAAAAAAGAAAGAAAGAAAGAAAGAAAGAAAGAAAGAAAGAAAGAAAGAAAGAAAGAAAGAAAGAAAGAAAGAAAGAAAGAAAGAAAGAAAAAAAAAAAAAAACGGCGGATGCACCAAAGGAAAGGTAAGAGCTTAAGATAATGGAAGTTGGGAAACCAGGGCTAATATTAGTTTGGCTTTAACCAGCTTCTGAGCTCTGAAGGAGGCTTGAAGCTGAATAGTTTGAAGAACGAGGCGGCCATTAGCCTGAGAGGGAGGGGCGCTAAGTTTGAATGCTGCTGTTTGCAAACAGAAACGGTGCTTCCTGTTTTTTTTTTCCAGTTTCTCAATTAACTTATAACTGGACTCTGTGCTACAATCATCCTCATATCTATCTCATTATCATTATCTAATAACTTTTTCTAAGGTACAACCAACTTTTGTTAACTACAGAGTATATAAGATTTCTATGTGTTTTTCCTTTTTTTTTTTTCTTTTCTTTTTTTTTTTTTTTGCTCTCAGTTATTTAGAATAGTTGATTACTGATAAGTCAGTCATTGCAATACGGAGACTTTGCCACTGATTCCAGCAAAAACCTCACAATAAAATTAAGTTCATCAGCAGATTTTCAGTTTGATCAGAGCTGTAATTTGTATTTTTGGTTTTATGTGTCTTGCTTGTGTATTTATTCTGTTTTTATTTCTGGTTTATTCTTTTATTCTGTACAGCACTTTGGTCAGCTGATGTTTTTAAATGTGCTCTGTAAATAAATGTGACTTGACTTATAATCTAGTTCTGTCATTCTCAGCTACATTGGAATAGTTTTTATTCAGGAGTTCAGATCTCCATTGTTTCTTTTCAGCTTCAAGATATCTGTTTGGTTTCTTTTAAAAAAAAATTTGAATCACGCTTCTTATTAAAATCTCTTTAACTCTGACTTTAACTCTCTTTATCTCTCTCTCTCCTGCTGTAATGCTTCTCATGTTAAATGTAAAGCATTTTAAATCGTCTTTTACATAAAATGTGCTAAACAACGTTGCCTTGCCTCACAAGAAGCACTTTAGAAGTTGCAGTTCACTCCCCTCACCACCCAAAACCTGTGTACCAACCTTGCACCTTTTGACCTTTTTAATCAAAGAGCCAGCTGTTGTGAGTTATGTTAATCATTTACTCTCAGTCTTATTGTACAAGCTGCAGCGGTGCATCACCAGTGAGTTGCGATGAAGCCAACAAGCATATGTGGAGCATGCATTTGAAAAACAAAACAAAAAAACACACATTTTGCTCACATGATCAACTTTTGCATGCAAATTTGCAGTGACAAGCCTGACCTTTCAGGGTCCACTATGAACTAGCTGTGATGCTCCATCCTTTGCCATTCTCTGCTGGAGTAAAATCGGCTCCTCTAAAGAAATAAGGATTCTTGGCAGTATGTAGTATTTTTCAACAAACTTCATTAACTTATTTTCATAATGATAGTTAAATACAGTCAGCTGATAATTGGTGAGAAACAAAGTTAGGAGAAATTAAGAGTGAAAAAGGGCATAATCGTGGTTCACTTGCGTGCTGTGTTTACAGGTATCGTCACTCAGGAGGTCACCATGTGATCAGTCTGAGTCAAAGCCTTTTTGTTTCTTATTAAGCTGCACAAAACAGCAGTTGTTCTTCTGTTACAATAAGATTTTTTATCTGTATCACAGAATAAAGATTCATTCTGCATCGCACCATTTTCAATGTGTTTTTTTCCCTCACAAACAGTGTTATTTGTTGGCTTGTTCAGGCTCAAAGACTCCGAAACTTTGAACATGAAAGAGTGCAGCAAAGACGGAAGAGCAAAGTATCCGTTTATCAGACAAATCAGTTCGAATCTAGCCTCCTTGTGAACTTCACATTCCAGGAAAGCCATTAGGCCATTTATCTCTTCTCACTCACAACCCCACCGTAAAACACAGATTTGTGGAAAATAAACAAGCCATCAGGCCCAAATGTGCTTCTTTTGTCTCAGATCCCCACGTGCTATTATGCAACACATAACTCCACCAAGCTTTCTGATGTTGCGTTGAAACCAGACGGACTGAACAGTTGATACTCTGCTCGGTTCATCTGTCACCGACGTAAGTCTCACTGTAACGGTGAGACCACTCGGTGAGTGTAGGGGATCAAAGAGTGGAGGAGTTGGGTGATAGATCGCTACTGGGGTTCGCTTCAGATATCTGTGTCAGGACATTCCTGGAAAAAGAGTTAATGTGCCATATGCTGAGGTCAAACTGAGGTTTGAAGGGTCATTGTCTCATGCAATAACTACACATGTAGGATTTAATAATAAACCTTTAAGTTAACTTCCAACTTTAATGAAAATATCAACTACATTTATCTGACAAGAGTGTAAAAAAGAAGAAAGATTAGTCTAAAAGTAACTTGTCGAGGCAAAATCCTGACTGTGTGCAACCTGGTAGGAGGAACTGAATGCAACCATGGAAAATCAGCCGAAGCCAACTTTGTACAAAATCAACTTTTTAAATACTGAAAGAAACATTTATTGTTTTCAGATGTGTGCTTTGAATCTCATACCAATGATACATTTTAAACACACTGCATGGAAACACAATGTTACAAAAGAAAAAAAAATCACTCCAAAGACTGCTTTATCAAGCACTTTACATCATTTCTGAGCACAAATCAGCAGCCCTGCAGTGGAAGTTACTGCATGAGCTCAGGGACACTTCTGAAAATCGCTATCTGTCATCACTTCCTCAACAGATCCAGAATAAAACTATAATGCAAAGAAAAAAAAATCTAATATAATCCAAATCCAGAAGCATGTCTTCATTGTCAGGAACAGTGGACTAAAAAAGTGGTGAGAAATGGTTTTTAAAAAGCAACTTCAGTGCTGGCTAAAAAAAAAACCAGTCTTGTGGTCACTTTTAATTGGGTGAATGTGGATTTGTACTGTGTGTATATGTAGGTATGTATATCTGTGTGTATGTGCATGTATGTATATGTACTGTATGTGTATGTTTGTATATATGTATTTAAATTTTTTCTTTTTCCTTTTATATTCTAGTCTTTTATATTGTATACACATTTTACCGTCTTACTGTTACTGTTCCATTGTGTTACTGTTTTATTATATCTTTTTACCTGCCTAGAGACTATGGATGTAAATTAGCTTCTTAGCTATAATCTGGCATGCTTACGTTTGTTATCGCAGATGTTCATGTGTTGTCCCTATCAAATTAATGAAATGAATAAATAAATGATTGAAAGCTGGTTGGATTTGATTGAATTTATGCAGGAACCCAACATTTTTGGACCTGAGGTTATTTTACTATTTCACAGTCATTTAGCTCATTCCATAGCAACGGCTGGGGTCTCTAAGAGAATTTTCTTTTCTCAACCTCTTCAGTTTCCACTCCAGGAACCAGGAACTAAACAAAGTTGTGCAGGAGAACATTCACACCTGAAAACAGACTTGGAAGAAAAGCTTCTTCCACTGGGGGTTGTCAGTGTCTTATTTCCACCTTTTTGTCTCAGTCGTGTAATCTTTAATATCTGCAGAAAACTGGCCAAACTCTAAGTTGTACAGAGAATAGTTGTTACTGTTTCTAAATGTAAGATTGAGTTCAGTTATTTATGGCAGCTTCAGTCAGTCAGGAAGATAAAATGTGCAGTGCAGCTGCAGCGGATGGGCAAACTTGAGAATAAATGAGGAGAGGGAGGGATGACCATGACAAACTCATATTCATGTGTTTGCATTTTTATTGAATGCAGCTGAGCACATTTTCTAATTCCAGTGCTTGGACTGTGTACTGTGGTGCTACAGCCCCAACACACCAGTAAAAGGATATTTCACACTTCAGCCCACTTCTACCAGTTCTACCTTCGAAACTTATAGTTTCCTGCTAAACTTACGTGAGTGCACAGTACAGAACGTTTTTCAGATTTTGTTTCTGTTCCTGATGATGTCTAATTTCTGCTGAATGTTTTGCTGGTGTTTACTTGGCCACAAACACTCAGAAGGAGGAAGAATGGGTTTCTACTACACTCTCCTCAAGAATGGTTAAGATAAGATGTTAAAAATAAATAGTTAAGATTAGATTTTATGTAAATGTTAGGCCAACAGGTTATCAGATGTGCAGTTGTCAGTTACACAAATCAAAATGGTTATTGCTTACACATTTTGACATGAATGTGTCTCAGTTCCTGGCATGCTTCATGAACGCTGAAGAAGAATACCATCTCAAAATTTGCTGTCATTTTGGAAATACATTTATTGCACACTTTCTGGTGAGATACCTTTGATCAAATCACACCTTATTTTTATTAAACACTGTCTCAAGAATGATCTCATATGTGTTTTATCACCTTGTGGCTGATATTTCCGGATGGACACTTCACTTTATGGATGTTTAGCTCTTTTGTCATGCAAAGGTCAGCTCCACATGCATTGTTATTGTAAGTATAAACTTCTTATCACTGGTAATTAAGACCTCATGAGGGGTCTTCTCTTTACATTTCGTGAAGGGTTTGCACCCTCCTCGTTCAACACTCAGGGGGAGGAAACCACATTCCTCGGTCTGGAGGATCCCTCCATATAAAGATATGTTTGTGGGTGATTAGAAACAGAAACCAGTAAGTGTTGCAGACAAAAGCCAGATCTTTTCTCCTCATGAGTCAAAACTGTCATACAATCAGTCTTTATATGCATGAGCTCCACAGAGACCTGCATGTACAATATCTTCAGTAAACCAGCCTGAGTTATGAGGTTTGATGAATAAATTGCGGTGTGTTTCTCTAGTGAATGCTGCCCTCTGCTCCCAGTGAAACAGTGAGAGAGATTTTAAGTCTTTTATGAAGCCGATTCATCGTGGAGAAACATTTATTGTCCTATTCTCTTTGTTTTTTGACTATTTCAGGTATAAAAAGCTCCCCAGCTGGCCTGTAATGCTTGTGGAGTTTACAAGACTTAATGAGAATGAAACTTGCATTATTTTTGTTAATTAGATACAAGCTAGTTAATACATACAGTATGTTGGGTGTGAGCATACAGTAGAGTCATTATTGCATCAGAATAGTGTTTGTGACAGCATCTGTTTCACAGAACAGAACTGTGATGTCTTCATAAACTGCTGCAACTTTCTAATTAACTGTATGCTGCGTAAAAAAGACAATTCACTCTAGGTGCTCAACCTCAGGAAGAAAAGGGACTAAAGCTTAAAAGACAAATAATCGGTGCTAAAAACAACTTAATTTTGGACATCTTTGTATAAATCTCTACAAATGCATGTTGAAGACCATCTAAAAAGTAAATCCTAATGTTTTTAGCTATTCAGATTTACTTTTTTTCATAGTTTAAAACTGGTCTTCAGGTTTAGGTAGGATAACTGTTGTCAATCCATTGTTATCTTTGTAAAGAAAAGACATTGTTAAACCCTTTTCCCTGTAAATTTTATGTAAATATGCCATTAGATTATTTATAACTTTCTCATAGAAATTTGAGATCCTCAACCAAAGTGTTGCTAAAAAAAAGTTCAAAAAAAAAAACAATTTGATGTTGCTGTTTGAGTTGATGCTGATTATGAGCATGAATATTTTCATTTAGTTCATTTATTCCAAATGCCAGCATGTTTTCGTCATCCATCATGCACCTGAAAGTGTCAGCAGATGTATATAAGTCATTGTACACTGAATAATAAAGAATAATATTTATTTTGTTTGTTATTTCATCATCTTATAGGGTAAGAAGACTGCACATACGTATCCTTCATCTGTTATGCATTTCCAGTAATATAACTATGATTTATGAGTGTCAGAGATGAAAACATTTTTTATCCCTTTGTTATGTTAAATGTACTATAATTTTCCTCTAATTAAGAGGATTTTGAGTCTATGGTGATATTTAGTGTTAACTAAATGACACTTTCTCATCTGACAAATTCACTGAGGCTGTTAAAGGTAAATCTAATAGCTTCGGTGTACTAGTTTACCACCTGCAAAACTGTCTCTGAAGCTTTTGCGGCTATTTTTTAAAATCATTAATCAAATATTGTAATAAACAATAAAATACATCCCACTTCATCTCAACATCCAATGCAGCAGTGAAATACATGGTCTTAATGTTTGATTCTTCACACCATATGAGTGCATCATGGGAGTCTTAGGACAATTGCAGCGTGGATGTTCCTCCACTACCGCTGCGCTCTCACCACACCCCCTGAACGTACCCCACCCCTCGTTTCCTGTGAGTGGAACTGAAGGGAACAGTTGCACACCCTGATAAGCCTGCTTGGAGGGAAGCCTGTGCAGCCCTGTAATCAACATGCAGGACTTGCAATCAAGAACAATCACAAGCTCTCATCATGTTTGTGTTGTGGTGGTTCTTTATGTTATTTAAGAGAAGGTACCTCATTCCCTATAGTTTCCCATACAGTTGCACATTTGACAACACAAAACAAATTACTCATGGGCAAATTTCCAGCCCTTCAGGTGAGATGGAGACTTGGTTTAGATAAGAGAAATAACATAATGTTGACACCCCCTCTCATAGCACCACTTGAATATTTTCAGGCTTTGCTCACAACTTCAGATGCTGATAGGTGGATAACGTTGTTGCAGAGCAACTGACAGCTCTCGAATGTTTAACAGGTGCGTGCAGGATTTAGTGCTGTGCAAGCTGATCGGGTTACCGTGGGATGTGCAACAGGCATCAGTCAAAAGAGTGTGCAGACAGAGGAGCGTGCATACACTAAGCACACTGTGGGACCAAAGCCACATGTGCAAAACGTGATGCAGAAAAAAAAAAAAAGCAGTTATGTGCTTTTCCATGACAGCCAGGAAGATATATAGAACCTGATCCTCTGAAGTCGGCTCATTTTCAGAGTAATGCACGCAGGTTGCTTACAGATTGATGAAAATGATCATTTTTCTACACAGAATCTCTTATTTTTCCTCCACTGAGTGAATAAAAGCCAAGTATTTGTATCATTCTAATAAATATGCTTACAGTATATTTTACTTAAAGAGTAAACATGAGAGAGGTTTAGATTTTCTGACATAATTCTAAATGAAAATGGAAAAAAACAGAAGAAGAAAATTAAACCTGAAGTAAATGATTATCACTTCTGCATACTCTGACATCAGTTTGTAAATATCTTTATCCTTTCTGACTTGGGATGAAGCTTTGACATGTTTGATGGCATCATGTGAAGCAATGTGGTAATGTGCTTTCCCGTGTTTGTTGTCTTTCCAAAAATATTTTAGTTCAGCTTCATGGAAGCCAAAGTGCTTCCATATGCTTGCTCCTAATGCAGGTTAGACTTCTCATTCATTGTAGCTCTTCATGTGTTGACGTTCTCACAGCCTCTGGAGGTTGCATACATTTGTTAACATAATTATATCATATCTGCCCGTATAAACACACACCACATGGGAACACTTTGATGAAAAGGAGAGTTGAAGATGGTGTACTGCATGCCTCTGGAATTAACTAATAATTAAATTCATTCTTCTCTGTGTGGCTTAGACCCACAGCATGATCAGTCCTCCCCTGTGCTAATATACTTGTCACAGTGGAGTGAGGCACCATCTCTCAGAAACGCTGATTTTACATTTACCTCCTCTGTTTCATTGACCTTCCATCTTAAAGTAGCTTTGCAAACTGAGGAAATGCAATTGAAAAGTATTGGTGGCTTTTTAAAAAAAGTTTTTATAAAGCTTTAACATTTCTACCAGCTCAACTTTTCATGACTGTGATGACCCTTAAAAGCTAATCAGACCTTTGGACAATTCATCTGAGAGTGCAGATGTCCTGCCCAAACATTTGCATTTTTGCTCCTTTTATTTTTAAATTTTCCACTGAAAACACTGCAACTAAACTTGCTTAGAATGTTAAAATTTATCATCTAACTTGTCTGCTGTACTTTTCAAGCCTTTTTGACCGGTTTACAGATGCGGTATTTGTCTATTTGAGGAAGAATGAGTACAGACCAGCTGCAGAAAAGCAGTTGTGCCGGGGAGTTTTGGACCCTTTGGAGTGCCTTGGGACTTCTTGTGTTTGCTCACACACAGAGATAAATCTTTGCTTTACTTTCTAGTTTCCTCAATTACAAAGATAACACATGCAAGTTCTGAGCCCAAGCCAGAAAAAAATGTAGGAAATAAAACTTTTTCATGCCTGAATTTCTCCTAGACTGTTTAAATGGGCGTGGCAGTTCAGGAGCTACACATTATTCATCATTTTTTGTAGCTTTGTGTTTTAATTTTACCTTCACATATTAAGTTGAATGTATGCACATATAGGCATGAAATGAAGGGCACATTTTGAGGAAGTTATTATGATTCCATATACACCTCCCTGCCTGAAAGGAATTATTATTGTTGGATGAAAGCCTTTGATAGGCAGTACTGCAGCTTCCTTTCTAGCACATCCTGATGTCATACTGCCTTTTAAACACAAAGCCTCCCTGCAGTGATGTTGTAATTGCTTTATCTATAGTCTTCTTTAAATGACGCCTAATTGTAGGCCTTCGCCGCACCCTTTCCTCATGTGGCTCCGCGCAGCAATCAACCTGCTGCACTATCGCTGCATCTTAATAAAAACTAAAATGATTGGGCCACAGCCCAGGACTTCCCTTAGAAATAGGAAGAGCGAAAGAGGAGCAGGGAGGGGGTTAGAAAGCGAGAAAACATCCTGACTTAACTGACATGGGGAGTGGGCTTTCAGAGCACAGGATGTAGGGGAGATTGGTTTTTGAGGCATGACAGAGAAGCAGAAGAAGAAGGGAGGAAAAAAAAGAGAGAATGACTTGTCACGCAAACCGCAGGACAGAGCACAGGAGCTTTGCGTGTGCTGGACAGTGTAATTAATGAGTTGTATGAGTTAAAGCTAAACTATTTAAAACATTTACACTCTGCAGACGTGGTTGGCAGCCAACAGAGACAAAATGGTGTTATGCAAGTTTTAGCTATGGAGCAAAAATCCTCTAATTAACCACTATTTCCTGATTCAATTAAACACTTTCAAGAAGGCACATGAAGCACGATGTTGTATGATTCTTCAGCTGTTCAAATGTTTGCCCACATGCTAGTTATTACAGGAGGCATGTTAATTATGGAAGGTCAGTACAGTGTCCATGTAGTGTATATGGGAGACCATATGTTTGTTCTCAGCTCTTAAAACTTTTCTCATGACACTGTAGCACCTCGAGCAAAATCAGCGAAAGCCGTGGTTAGTTTCCAATGTGACAAACCTTTGTTGGTTTGCACAAACAGCTTGATGTGATAATATTTGCCATTTTCTGAGAAGGTATGTGCGTGTGCAGGGTTGATTTAAGTTTAAGGTCACCAGAAGGCTGTTGCAGTGGGTGTGATAACAACCAATTATCTCAAGCCACCTGGAAACAACTTGAAGCTTCAGATTTGAGAGGTGGTGTGTACGGTGTGCTGGGTTTCTCAGTAAATGATAAGCTGCTTTGGAAGATGAAATGTCCAAAGTTCACTTTGCCTGAATGTTGAAATGATTAATAATAATAATAATAATAGTAAAAAAAACAAATTGGTTTGTCGTTGCTGGGCATTAATTTCAAGGAATTCTTTTTTTGGGGGGGGGGGGGGGGGGGCTTATATTTGTAGTGGGTGTTTCTTCCCATTTGCACAATTTTTCACCTATGGGGGAAAAAAATAACCATTCATTCCACTGCATGTTTTTTTCAGGTTCCTGTTTAGAAATTGCATTTCCATAATGAAATAGCATATTTCTGCAACCACACGGTCTGTTTAAATACTTTTGGAGTCATCATAAATGGAGCACTTGTGAGATTTGTTAAGATGAGTAAATATCAGTACACTACCGCTCAAAAGTGTAGGATCACAATGAAAAAGTTGCCCTCAAATTTATAAATTCACAATAGCTGTTGAGTTACTGAGGGGTTTGTTGGCCTGAACTCGACCTCTGCACAGGGGATGAATCAACTCACTCGGTTCAACTAGTCAATTCATTTATTAGACTTTTGTCACTTTTTTGTTGAAGAGTAGGTTGATAACCTCAAAGAGAAAACAAGCAAACAGGAATTAGTTTACCGTCATATTCTCACATGCGGCCAGGTTTAGTTCTGTCTTAGATTTACCAAATAAAGACTCAAATCAATGTATTGTGCTTAAAAAAAAAAAACAGAAAAATAAAGTGATACATACTGTATCAATAGTGTCTGTGCTTTCTGACTCAACCTGCACCCAGGGCAGACACACAAAAGACTGTCCCAAACAAATAAGAGCACTTTGCTGATAATCAGTGGTCCAAAATACCTGTAAACAGGTGTAGAAATCTTATTGAACGTTACAGATAACACTTGATTGCAGTAACTGTCTCAAAGGGTTGTTCAACAAAATTTTAGTTTAGAAGCTCCATTGCTTGTTTCCTTGCTATTAAGCTTGGGCTCACTTCCTCTTTGGATTTAATAGGAAAGTGATCCCAAACCTTTGGGCGGTAGTGAATCTTACTGGTGAAAAATGAATGAAGATGGCACAGAGCATAAAGAAAAAACATTTCAGGCTCACCTAAAAGAAAACAAACTATTTCAGGATGAATGTGAATATGTTTGGAATGATGCAGCTGCAGCTCTAAACCTTTATTAAATCACAGTTCAATATGTGGACATTATGTCTGCAAAGGTCAAATCTGATAAAGTGAGCATAACAAAATTAGAGAAGTTTTAGTCCAGACAGTTCAGACAAGGGCTCCAAAATGGCCTTAGAGGCCCAGTTTGGTCCCCAGTTGGTACACCTCAAGTTTTAAACCAGACAATTGGATGTTGGATGATTTATGTAAATTGTTTTATGATTTAAACTTTATGTTTTATGATGCTTTGCACATGATTTTCTTTATGCACTTAAGCTTTATGACCCCTTTTCAAAGTGGCTGCCCAAACAGAATTTGCTAAAGTGAAGTTTTCTTCATCTTTCTTTTGATAACTGGCAAAGCAAAGAAAAGACTGAGTGAGAAAGTATTTTAATTGACATACATTTAATCCTCAGACATCTTTGGACGACTGAGAATGCTTCACATGCCTGAGGTCAAATCCATAGTGAGAGCTGTGGGTAGCTGTGACAGAACTGTAAATTAGAAGATGATGATGACACTTCATAATAACTTGTTTACCAAGTCTGTGTTCCCTGTTGTTTATGACACTAAAACATTCAAATATATGATTATGCAACTATGGATGTCATCAGTAATTACCTACAATGAATCCCCTGCTCCCTCATGTATATCCCTGTAAAAGATCAGCCTGTCATTCAGAAAATACCAGTATATATTATCTCTGTCAGCGAGTTGCAGTCTATGTAAAGCCATGGAGAATAAATTAAAACATATGAAGAGTTTCGTGGAGTAAATACATTTTTCAGATCTAAACTTAGAGCAGTTTTTTTAACAGTACATTTTTGTATAAGTACACAAAATCACTGCAAGCTTGTGTTGTTTCTATTGCTGGTGAGGCTCAAAGCTGATGGCTATGAGTCATTTACTGTATGCAATCTGGGTTTTTTATTTGTACGGTACAACACATTTCATTTTAAGGACAATTCAAGGTACTTTGCATAAAATATTTAAAGCATTACAGCGGGCGGCAGAAGAAAAATTTAAAAAGAAATAAAAGAAATTCAGAAACATCTGAAATAAAATAAGATAAAATGCAAATAATGGAATAAAAAATTAACAGTTGTTTAAGACAGTGACAAAAAAAAGTATTTTTAAACTTGATTTTAAAACTGGAGAGTTTTAGCCGACCTGCAGTTTTAAGGGAATTTGGTTTACATGTGAGGAGCATAAAAACTGAATGCTGCCTCTCCATGTGAAGTTCTGACTGTGGGACAGAAAGTAGACTTGACCAAGATGACCTGCGGGATCTGGTTGGCTCTTAAAACGAGAAGATCCTGAGTGTATTTGGGCCCTACCATTCAGTGTTTTGTAAATAACAGCAGGATTTTGCCTAAAGTCCAACTCAGCTGCATCACGTAGCATCCCGGGAGTAAAAGTTATGAAGTTTGTCACAATGAACCCCACTGTACCATCAGACGAGTCAGAAACGCAGAGTTTTAGGGTCAGGAAGTTTCACAGTGTCCCTTTAAAAAGTTTAAAATCCATATTTGAAATATTGTGCATATAAACTGTAGGCTATATATTATTTATGTATAGTTTTTACTAACAAATCTTGAAATGGCCCGTTTTAAACTAGCAATTATTAAGAGAAGTGCAGGCCTACAGTACAAAAGTGCAGGGTTGACACTGGTTGAATAATGATATAACAATTTAACAATAAACAGGATGAAGGACCAAAACAAAAAACGACAGGGTCTGGCGAGATCCATACTTCTCAGCACTTATTGGTTTTACAATGTGTTCTTTCTCCACACTGTAAAAAAAAAAAAAAATCTGTATAATTTATGGTAAAAAAAAAACTGGCAGCTGTGGTTGCCAGTTTTTCACTGTAAAATTTACAGTGAGAATGTAAATGAAATGAAATGTAGAGGATATAATGGTATACCATTATACGCTCTTTTGGCAACCATAAATTTTGCAGTACAAAACTCTTATCTATTTACAGTATTTTCTTGCAATAATAACAGTTAAAATAGTACAAAAAAACCTGTTGTTTTTACAAAAGTATTCATAAAATTTATAGTGAAAAGCTGACAGCTAATCAACTCTAAACTACGGTGCATAAAATGAGACCTTTCCGATGTCAGAGCAAAAACCAGCAACAGGAAAAAAACAAAAGCAAGACACACCTACATCCCAGCTGAACCAGTTTGAGCATTCCCTTCATGTGCCAGTGGAACGCTATAACAGACATCTGTGTGTTTGTGGAAGCAAAGGGATGTTCAGCCTCAAAAGATGAACTTCACACATAACAAGAACGTCACTGATTCATAATTAGCTGGTGGAATCCAGGCCCGAACTTCTTTCCAGGAAGGCTTGACCTCCCAAATTATTTCTTCTCACGTCACACAAATGCTTTACCAGGAATGTATCTGCTGCCTTCTGAATAACGATCCGTGAGTGACTGACCCTTGCATGACCACACCATTCCTGAGTGGGGCTTATAGATTCAGCCCATGCATCTGTCTGACACCGGTTAATGGTGAACAGATTTACCAGGATGAGAAGAAGGAATGCTCAGCTTGTCTTCAGTGTAAATGTCGGAGTTGGCCAATGTCTGCGGCAGATTACTGCGGCAGCAGCGATAAGCAGATGTAAAGACCCATGGGGCTTATTTATTATAAGGGTTAAAAGTGGGAAATAGTACTCAGAGAGCTGTAGCGAGAGCAGCGCTCTGGAAGACATAATGCACCGTTCTCATGCAACATTTGTCAGGGTGTTCGGCCTCCCCACATGTGATAACACCCGAGGACAGATTGGTGGTTCATGCATTTTTCCAAGATCTCAGTTTTCAATCATTTCATACAGAAATATATTTCAGGACATATGCTGACTGAAAGTTGACAAAAAAGTTTGTATAAGGCCCAAAAGATATGCTTGGGGGGGGAATGTATGTACAGTATGAGAGTCTGTATGGAAGCCTCATGACCTCTCATTGACACGGGTACAAAACAATACTATACAGTCTTCATTAAATACTGTTTTTTTTTTTTTTAATCAAGAATGAGCCACTCTTTATTATAATGCAGCCTCCTCATGGCCTTATTTTTTTCATTTCTCATGCAAAGTAACCCTTCATAGTGCTAATCTAAGAACCTAAACTCTATGATTACGCAGCTAAAAATGATGAAGACACATTAAATACTCTTCTGGAAAGTTTACTGACAGAATCCAGATGATTTAGTAGATGAACCCCCCCCCTCATTCTGATGTATTATTGATTGTGGGCTTTCTAAAGTATGACCGACATAAAACACTTGCCAAAGGAAGAAAAACAGGAGTCGTTTTCTGTTTGCATACATTAATACCGCAGGCAGCAGGTTAACATCATCATTAACACTTTAGCGTTTCAGGGGTTTCCGGGGGTGTTTGGAGTAGCCTGGTACACCAGCCTAACTTGCCATGTATGAGATACACAGCAAGTATCTCATACATGGTGTCAGTCAGGCTGGTGTCCCAGACTATGTTTGTGTTGTTTATCTTTTTAAAAAGCTCTGTCTTTGGCCATTTTCATCTTAGATTTAGATTAAAAAGTGTAACCGATTGATAGATTTTATTGCTTCCATACTGAATAAAAAGGCACTTTGTAATTTATGCAAACAGGTACTGATTCTATTAATAAACAGCAAGTTTTTTACTCTCGTATCGACCAGATCTTTAAAAAAAAAACTATTAAAAAAACCTCACTAAACCAAATTCAGGTTTTTTTCTTTACTATAAACATTTACTAGAACATTAGATGTTTAACTACAGTGCATACTCATGCAACAATGACATTTAAACAGGAGGATTTAAATTCTGGAGACTTAAATTTAACCAACTGTTGCTCTAAAAATCAATCCTAAATGTTTAATTTATTTTCATTGCTTGTCTGTACATCCATTTGTCATAAGTTGCAGATTTTTTTCATTAAATCTTGGCTTTCTTCTGTCACACTTTTGCACAAATGAATGTTTTTCTGTATACAGTGTTTAGAATCCACACCCTTTAACCATTTCCTTTGCTGCCTCGTCACATGTTTATTTAATGTACATTTGTTTGAGGACTACTGAGTGAAGGAAGCTATCAAACAGGCAGCAGCTTAGAGAAGAACAACACCCGTCTGCTAATGGATGACGTGAACCAGGCCTGTTGTATTAGCCTAGGGTACTGGAAGAGCTCAGTCTTTGGCCACTGGTTGAACTCGTAGTTATCACGCTCAAATATACTGTAGAATAACAACCGCAGTTACACGAACAGGCAGTTCATGAGGCGTATGGTACATAAAACCCCCATAATGTGTACCTGCTCCATAGGTTCTAGGCTTCTAAGGACAATGTAGGGAAGTACAAGGCTACTGTAGCACCAGCTACAACATTCAGATTAGAAATCAATTGTTTGAAACACTGCAGTCCCCCTTCCTTCAAGTTTCTATCGATGAAAATGACCTGTCAGTGCTTCGGCATGTCGTAGAGGAGAACTGTTTTCAGTGGGCTGTGTTTCAGATGTGTACTTGTTTGTGTGTTGAAAGCTAAAGACGCAAGCAGAGCGAGCTTTATTGTGTTGTATCTAAAAGCACTCAATGAAAGGAAGGAAGCTGCACGTTTAAGGAAATCCCAGCACTCAGAAACCCCTTTGTTCCTGTAGCAGGATCTCTTTTTATACAGGTGATGCAGCAGGTGGTGAGGAGCCACCATGAGACCTGTTCACCCTGTAACAGTGGTCAGAAAGCAGGGGAGACAGTTGGACATTTCTGCCATGGTGTCATTTTTTGACAGGGATTTGAATCAGTTTGTTTAAATAATGAAAGTATCACTTTCCTCATGTGTTTGCTTTGCTTCCAGTCTTTGTTAGTTTACTCACTCAGGTGATTGCCTGCTCTGTCCTAATTGTTCTCACCTCTTCCTATTAGCTCCCTAGTGTATCTTAACTGTGTTTACTTTTACACTGTTAGGTGCTATATGGTTTATATGGTGACCGTGGAACTCTATATGGTGTTACTGGAGAAAAACCCTGGGAAAATATTTCATAGGTCCATGAAAAACTAACCCATAACAGGCTGTGAATTTTATTAATCCAAAAGAAAGTCTGACTGGTTACCTGCAACCTACATTTTCAGCATCCTAATCCGGTCTGCGTTACTGTAAAACTAGATATTTATTTCTACATTTATACTCAACAATACAAATCCTGTGCTGCATTTTCATCTATATTAATTACTATAATTAGCACTTATTATATCCTGCTTAAAGTCACTGATGGCAATAAGTTTTATGAAGGCTTTTCAAGGCTTCCTACTGTATATGTGCTCTATCAATATTTTTTTGTCAATATTCTTTTTTTTTTTTTTAAAGAAAAGATTTTAAAAGAAAAACTGACCTTGTCTTACAGGACTTTGTTAGATAGCCACCACCTCAACAGCACAGCAGAATGCCAATAAATGATGGTTTACAACTGCATCACTTTGTTGTCTTTGACACACAAAGTTCCTGATTCCTATGAAAATTCATCAAAAACTCGCATTCAAATTAATATCATGGAGCATCACAAACGCAGGATGCTGGGGTGCATGCCAGTGAGGAACCCCTATTTGTGGACGTAGTGGCCTTACTATTGTGCGCATTAGACAAAAAGCGTGGTAAGGGTTGTGACTAGACCTATCTCACTGAAAAATTGCAGCTGTTGTCAAAAACAACAATAGTTCTTGCTTTTATACACTTTTTTGTATTTTTTT
>JALJCO010010717.1:0-77392 GCA_023101725.1 Atherinomorus stipes | reverse complement strand
GACACCAGTATGATGGATTAAACCAGTGTGACACCAGTATGGTGGATAAAACCAGTGTCACACCAGTATAGTAAATAAAACCGGTATAACACCGGTATGGTGAATAAAACCAGTGTGACACCAATATGGCAACTTCAACCAGTATGATTCACAAGTATGGGGAATAAAACTGGTTTTGACACCAGTGTGGTGAATTACACCGGCGTAGATCAAGTATGATTAGTAAAACCAATGTTTCACCAGTATTGTGGATTCAACCGGTGTAACACCAGTATGGTGCATTAAACCGGTGTGAAACAAATATTATAAATAAAGACCAGTGTGACACCTTTATGATGGATTAAACCAGTGTGACACCAGTATCCACTAAGGGACACCACAACCCAATCCACTAAACCTTGGATAAAAACCAGTGCGACACAAGTAAGGTGGAGAAAGCTGGTGTGAAACTAGTATGAATGGATTAAACCGATGTGGCACTTATATGGTGGATAAAACCAGTGTGACACCAATATGGTGAATGAAACCAGTGTGACACCAAAATAGTGTATGAAACTGGTGTCACACTAGTAAAGTGTACACCAGTAAAGTGTGACACCAGATCTGTGAATGAAACCAGTGTGACACTAGAATGGTGGAGTAAACCAGTGTGACACTAGAATGGTGGATAAAAACCAGTGTGAATCCAGTATTGTGACTGAAATAGTGTGACACCAGAATGGTGGATTAAACCAGTGTGACACCAGAATGGTGAATGAAAACAGTGTGACACCAGTATGGTGGATAAAACCAGTGTGACACTAGTGTGGTGAATTACACTGGTGTGAATCTAGTATGATAAGTAAAACCAGTGTGACACAAGTATGGTGGATCAAACCAGTGTTACACCAATATGGTGAATAAAGCCAGTATGACATCAGTATAGTGAATAAAACTGGTGTGACACTAGCATGGTGAATAAAACAGTTGTGAAAGCAGTATGAATATAAAACCAGTGTTTCACTAGTATGGTGAACAAAACTGGTGTAACACCAATTTTGTGGATAAAACCAGCGTGAAACCAGTATGAATATAAAAGCAGTGTTTCACTAGTATGGTGAATAAAACTGGTGTAACACCAGCATTGTGGATAAAACAAGCGTTAAACCAGTTTGAATATAAAACAAATGTATCACCAGTATGATGGATGAAACCAGTATTACACAAGTATGATGGATTAAACCAGTTTGACACTCGTATGGTGAATGAAGTCAGTGTGACACTATTATGATGGATTTAACCAGTGTGACACCGGTATGGTGAATAAAACCAGTGTGACACCAGTATGGTAGATAAAACGAGTGTGACACCAGAATGGTGAATTAAACCAGTGTGAAACCAGAATGGTGAATAAAACCAGTGTGAAACTAGTATGAATATGAAACCAGTGTGACACTAGAATGGTGAATGTAACTAGTGTGACACCAAAATGGTGAATGAAACCCGTGTGACACCAGAATGGTGAATATAACCAGTGTGACACCAGAATGGTGGATTAAACCAGTGTGACACCAGAATGGTGAATGAAAACAGTGTGACACCAGAATGGTAAATGAACCCCGGTGTGACACTAGTATGGTGAATTGCACCGGTGTGAAACTAGTTTGATTTGTAAAACCAGTGTGACACCAGTATGGTAGATAAAACGAGTGTGACACCAGAATGGTGGATTAAACCAGTGTGAAACCAGAATGGTGAATAAAACCAGTGTGAAACTAGTATGAATATAAAACCAGTGTGACACCAGAATGGTGAATGAAACCAGTGTGACACTAGTATAGTGAATTGCACCGGTGTGAAACTAGTTTGATTTGTAAAACCAGTGTGACACCAGTATGGAGGAAAAAACTTGTGTGACACCAGTATGGTGGATTTAACCAGTTTCAAACCAGTATGATTAATAAAACCAGTGAGACACCATTAAGGTGAATAAAACTGGTGTGACACTAAAATGGTGAATAAAACCAGTGTGAAACCAGTATGAATACAAAACCAGTGTTTCACTAGTATGGTGAATAAAACTGGTGTAACACCAGTTTTGTGGATAAAACCAGCATGAAACCAGTATGAATATAAAACCAATGTTTCACCAGTATGATGGATTAAACCAGTATAACACAAGTATGATGGATTAAACCGGTTTGACACTCGTATGGTTAATGAAGACAGTGTGACACTATTATGATGGATTTAACCAATGTGACACTAGTATGGTGAATATAACCAGTGTGACACCAGAATGGTGGATTAAACCAGTGTGACACCAGAATGGTGAATGAAAACAGTGTGACACCAGAATGGTGAATGAACCGACCGTGTGACACTAGTATGGTGAATTCCACCGGTGTGAAACTAGTTTGATTTGTAAAACCAGTGTGACACCAGTATGGTAGATAAAACGAGTGTGACACCAGAATGGTGGATTAAACCAGTGTGAAACCAGAGTGGTGAATAAAACCAGTGTGAAACTAGTATGAATATAAAAACAGTGTGACACCAGAATGGTGAATGAAACCAGTGTGACACTAGTATGGTGAACTGCACCGGTGTGAAACTAGTTTGATTTGTAAAACCAGTGTGACACCAGTATGGAGGAAAAAACTCGTGTGACACCAGTATGGTGGATTTAACCAGTTTAAAACCAGTATGATTAATAATACCAGTGAGACACCATTAAGGTGAACAAAACTGGTGTGACACTAGCATGGTGAATAAAACCAGTGTGAAACCAGTATGAATATAAAACCAGTGTTTCACTAGTATGGTGAATAAAACTGGTGTAACACCAGTTTTGTGGATAAAACCAGCATGAAACCAGTATGAATATAAAACCAATGTTTCACCAGTATGATGGATTAAACCAGTATAACACAAGTATGATGGATTAAACCGGTTTGACACTCGTATGGTAAATGAAGACAGTGTGACACTATTATGATGGATTTAACCAATGTGACACCAGTATGGCAGATAAAACCAGTGCGACACCAGAATGGTGGATAAAACCAGTGTGAAACTAGTATGAATATGAAACCAGTGTGGCACCAAAATGGTGAATGAAACCCGTGTGACACCAGAATGGTGAATGAAACCAGTGCGACACCAGAATAGTGGATAAAACCAGTGTGAAACTAGTATGAATATGAAACCAGTGTGACACTAGAACGGTGAATGAAACCAGTGTGACACTAGAACGGTGAATGAATCCAGTGTGACACCAGAACGGTGAATGAAACCAGTGTGACACCAACATGGTGGATAAAACCAGTGTGACACTAGAACGGTGAATGAAACCAGTGTGACACCAGAACGGTGAATGAAACCAGTGTGACACCAACATGGTGGATAAAACCAGTGTGTCACTAGAACGGTGAATGAAACCAGTGTGACACCAGAACGGTGAATGAAACCAGTGTGACACCAGAACGGTGAATGAAACCAGTGTGACACCAACATGGTGGATAAAACCAGTGTGACGCTAGAACGGTGAATGAAACCAGTGTGTCACTAGAACGGTGAATGAAACCAGTGTGACACTAGAACGGTGAATGAAACCAGTGTGACACTAGAACGGTGAATGAAACCAGTGTGACACCAGAACGGTGAATGAAACCAGTGTGACACCAACATGGTGGATAAAACCAGTGTGTCACTAGAACGGTGAATGAAACCAGTGTGACACTAGAACGGTGAATGAAACCAGTGTGACACTAGAACGGTGAATGAAACCAGTGTGACACCAGAACGGTGAATGAAACCAGTGTGACACCAACATGGTGAATGAAACCAGTTTGACACCATAATAGTGGATTAAACCAGTATGATATCAGTAGAAAAAAAGTGACACCAGTATGGTGGAAGCCAACTGGGTGTGTCATATTAACTGTAGAAACACCAGTAAAACCAGCCTTGGTGGTACTGGTCGCGGCCTCCTGAGCTGGTCTGTGTGGGCCCCCTGCAGGCTCGCGCGCTGGTGCACATGGCGAGTGTAAAGAAGCCTGATCCTTCAGGTCCAGTATGACGTCATCAGGTAGATACCTCCTCTTCTTTTCTAATGATGAGGTAACCGGGCAGTTTGATGTAACTGACTGAACTGGGAGCTGTGGAGAGGCGCTCCTGCTCCGAGCTGCAGTCAGATACGGTCGGAGGGCAGAAAAGGAGGAGCAGGAGGAGAGGAGCTGTTGATCTGGAGCTGTCCTCAATCCAATTAGCGCCTCATCCCTTTATTGCGTCCTCGCGCAGCGGCAGCTCTGCGGGCAGCGGGTTCAGAGATGCCTCTGCTGCTGTAGGAGACATTCCTCTTCTGTCCTGCGCCATGCGGACCTCCAGCTGCCCGGGTCTTCTGCGATCAGCGGCCGGAGCCGAGCCGAGCCGCTGGGACAACTAGATTGCTGGGGTGGGATGATCCGGAGGGGCGGAAAAAGTTCGGCTTTTCACCTGTACAGGTAGGATCCTCTCCTAAACCCAGTTAAACCAGTGTGAAAGTTAGTGGGATGCGACTCGGACGTTTGTTCCGTTGTTTAATCGGCAGATTTTATTTGCTTTTTTCCTGACGTGGACCGGGTCAGAACCCGAGCGGAGAGCTCCGTCTCCATCAGGAGATTCCCGCTAATCTCCTGCTGGAATGAGGGATCTCCCGGTTCTGGTCCATTTCACCCGGTTCTGTTCTCATCTCTGCTAAATGAACCTGGGGGTGAAGCAGACTGTCCCGGGAACACCGAACATTTATCCCAGAGTTTATTTCCAGGATAGAGGTGTGAGTTCGGTTCCTGACGTAGCCAGGTGTCCTATGAATGTCCCAGGAGGAGATAGACGGGCTATAATTAACCAAGGCAGACCTGAGCCAGGAGAGACGAAGCCTAATGCCGCTGCCGGGATTTATGCAGCATTACACAATCAGATAAGGCCTGCAGTCAGAAGACTTTACAGCAGGGCTCTGCAACCTGCGGCTCTTTGGACCTTCCACAGTGGCTCTCAATCACATTCACTGTTTAAAAAAACAAACAAAAAAATCTGTATTATTTACGGTGAAAAACTGGCAGCTGTGGTTGCCAGTTTTTTAGAGTAATGTGGAGGACATAATGGTATGCTATTTTTGCAACTGTAAATTTAGCAGTACTCAACTGTTATATATTTACGGTATTTTCTTTTAATAATAACAGTTGAAACAGTAAAAAAAATATCGTTTTTACAAAAAATATTTGTAAATTTTACAGTGAAGAACTGACAACTTAATACACTATAAATTACTGTGGCAACGTATAATTTATTATGGTATGCAGTTTTGGTAACTGTAACCTTAGCAGTACACAACTGTTAATTATTCATGGTAGTTTACTGCAAAAATAACAGTTAAATACAGAAAACTTGCAGCTGTAGCCTTTTTACTGTAATTTTTACGGTGAAAAACTGCAGCTGCGGTTGCTAAAGTACCAAGTAATATTTTTTTTTAAATGTACACGATAAGAAATGTCGGTTTTAGCTGTTTTTCATGGGAATAATTGCACTAAACTTTTACAAGTAAAAGTACCAGTAATTCTTATTTTTCTACATCTGTTTCCCGTCTCATTAACTTGGAAATTATGGGCTTTTTTTTTTTTTTTTTTTTTTTTTTCAAAAGTTTTATGTTTTGTTCTCCAAAACCTGAAAGTCAAAATAAAACTGAGGTTCTTTAAAATAAGTTTCATAAAGTAAGTATTTATTTAAAAAATATAAGTAGTCTTTAAATGTTTGCAGCTCTGGATGACTTTTATTTAGCTGAGTTGAGGCAAACTGTCTCTTTGGACTGTAAAGTTGGCAGACCCCAGCTTTGCAGCAATAGAAAGGAGGTTCACGTCTAAGGTAGAGACCCAGAAACCGTCTCAGCCTCGAGTCTCCCAGACTTTAGGGGCTGCTGCCTGTCTGATGGGTTCAGGGTTGTTTCTCAAAGGAGACACCAGGTGGAGATGAAGGTTTATTCCAGCCAAGATTTATTAAATTCTGAAACAAACCTAGAGAATAAAGTACCTGACATGTAGAGAAATGTAACCTGTTGAATTCATGTGAACATGTCTGAAGAGGATTACACAACACAATCAAGGACATAAGTTCAGCTAAAGCTGGTTTTTCCTCCAATTTGTTCTTAATCTGCCTGATTACATAGCAGATTACATCACAGTGCAGTTCTTATTAAACAGGTGAAAAGCTCTCCTGGTCATCTACACATGATACACCCCAAAACAGATGGGCTGAATTTGACCAACGACCAATACTGGTCACTTTGACCCTATTCTGGTTACTCTAACCAGAATTAGGCGTCTGCAACCTTAACAGTCCAAAGAGCCATTTTTGGCTCAACCCAGTTAGATAAAAGTCATCCAGAGCTGCAAATATTTAAAAAGATTAAATATAATTTTTGATAAATACTCAATTTTTGATATTTGTTTTAAAGAGCCACAGTTTTATTTTGACTTTTAGGTTTTGGAAAAAAAAAAAAACACAAAACCTTTGCAAATAAAAGGATAGATCCATTTTCCTTTAAGGGATTTTGCTCGTTTGAGACCGTGAGTTGCAGAAGAAGCCCATAATTTCCAAGCTAATGAGATGAGAAAAATAAGAATTACTGGTACTTTTACTTGTGAACATTTAGTGCAATTATTCCCATGAAAAACAGCTACACGTCATCATGTACATTTTTAAAAAATATTACTCGGTTCTTTAAAAAGGTATCAACTACAGCTGCAAGTTTTCTGTATTTAACTGTTATTTTTGCAGTGAACTACCATGAAAAAATAACCGTTGCGTACTGTTAAGGTTACAGTTACCAAAACAGCATACCATAATAAATTATACATTGCCACAGTAATTCATAGTGTAATAAGCTGTCAGTTTTTTACTGTAAATTTTACCAATATTTTTTGTAAAAATGATATTTTTTGTACTGTTTCAACTGTAATTATTGAAAGAAAATACCGTAAATAAATTACAGTTGAGTATTTCTACATTAACAGTTGCAAAAATAGCATACCGTTATGTCCTCTACATTACTCTCAAAAACTGGCAACCACAGCTGCCAGTTTTTCACTGATTTCATACTGATTTTGTTTTACAGTGTAGTCAGTTGAGAGCCGTTGTGGAAGGTCCAACGAGCCTCTTGTGGCTCCGGAGCCGAAGGTTGCAGACCCCTGACCTAACCAATGTTCTTGGTTGGACACATAACTACCAACTAGATGGGTCACATTCAAGCATCTGTGTTCATGGTGTAGCTTCATGGTTGGCTTGTTCTCTTCTCGTCGGAGTTTCATGGCTGCTGTAGTTGGGTGTGGTGCAAAGGTAGCCGGTCACTGTTGCATCACATCAGTCCCTGTCCAGGTCCCTGACAGTTCCCCGGGAACTGGTTCCTGAACCAAGTTTGAGGTGGACAGTTCCTGGAACTACTCTGTCCGGATGGGGCTAAAACCATCACAGCGGGGGATTTGGGGGAAAAATCAGACTCTTTTAGCATCCTGGTCGGCGCTCTTGACTCTCAGAGAAAGTGTGGTGAAGTGGTGTGAGGAAAGCTCAGGGAAACCGCTAATCTGCACAGCTAATCTCTATCAGGGCGCCTTTCTCTGCAAACACAAGTTTTGTCATTAATCCAGCTCCATGCACGGAGTCCGGCACAGAGCTGGACAGATGGCGCAGCCGGAGGCGTTGTGTAAGGAAGCCACGTCTAACCCTGGAAGACTGCTCACCAGGAAAAACTCTCTATCTATCTATCTATCTATCTATCTATCTGATCTATCTATCTATCTATTGAGAACTAATGAAAAAGACTATACTATCTATCTATCTATCTATCTATCTATCTATCTATCTATCTATCTATCTATCTATCTATCTATCTATCTATCTATCTATCTATCTATCTATCTATCTATCTACAGAAACATCCTCAAAAATTATTCATCCAATTAAAGATAAAAAAAAAGATCATCTGTCAGTGAAATGAGTTGAAATTGACAAAAGAAATAAATAAAAAAAATTATGAAAATCATAAAATTATAGCCTGGACTAGAGCTTGAGCTAGAACTTGGACAGGAACCTTTTCCACAGCCTGAACCAGAGCCTGGAACCAGAAGCTGGACCAGGTCTATATATATAAAAACACAATTGTGCTCAAGATTACTGACACCCTCCAATTAAAGACGGAAAAAAATCAGTTGTCAGTGAAATGAGTTGAAATTGACAAAAGAAATAAATTTAAAAAAATTATGAAAATCATGACATTGATTTTAGTTCAGGAGCTCCTGAACTAGAACTGAACTAAAAGTTTTGTTTGTTTTTATTTTCATTTTTTTAAACCACAATTCAAAATCCATATTTTATTTTCCGAAATATAATTTCTTATATGTGTATGTGTGTATATATATATACATATACCATATATATATATATATATATATATATATATATATATATATATATATATATATATATATATATATGTATACATATACATACATACAGGCGTGCTGAAGATTATTGACACCATGCAATCAAAGAAAAGGCTGAATTTACTACAATAATTCAAATAACAAGAAACTAAAGAAACTAATAAAATATAGAAATTTAAAACATAAATTAGTGAAAGAAAATATTGCTTTTGAATCGTGGTAGAAAATAATAATGGAAAAGAAAACAAAGAAAAAACAAAACTGGCCCAGACACATTTGAGCATCATTTCTGTGAAATGTGGACCAGAACACCTGTCAGTCCTTTAGTCCAGGCTCCAGTCCAGCATCTAGTCCAGGTTGTAGTCCAACTTTAGTCTAGGCTCTAGTCCAGGTTGTAGTCCAGGTTGTAGTCCAGGCTCTAGTCCAGACTGTAGTCCAGGTTTTAGTCCAGGCTCTAGTCCAGACGTAGTCCAGGTTGTAGTCCAAGACTTTAGTCCAGGCTCCAGTCCAGCATCTAATCCAGACTGTAGTCCAGCATCTAGTCCAGGCTCTAGTCCAGACTGTAGTCCAGGCTGCAGTCCAAGATTTAGTCCAGACTGCAGTCCAGCATCTAATCCAGACTTAGTCACCGCCGGCCAGTCCATCAGTCCAGGCCCACCACCTCCACACACAACTAGTCCAGGCTGCAGTCCAAGATCTAGTCCAGGCTGTAGTCCAGGTTCCAGTCCAGGCTCCCGTCCAGGTTCTAGTCCAGACTGTAGTCAACATCCAGTCCAGGCTCCAGTCCATGTTCTAGTCCAGGTGAGTCCGGCGAGCGGCGAGTCCAACTCCAGTCCAGCATCTAGTCCAGACTGTATTTCGGTTCCAGTCCAGGCTTTAGTCCACACTCTAGTCCAGACTCCAGTCCAGCATCTAGTCCAGGCTGTAGTCCAGGCTCTAGTCCAGCATCTAGTCCAGGCTGTATTTCGGGTTCCAGTCCAGGCTCCAGTCCAGGTTCTAGTCCAGGCTCCAGTCCATGTTCCAGTCCAGGATTCCAGTCCAGGTTCTAGTCCCGGCTTCAGTCCAGGTTCTAGTCCAGCATCCAGTCCAGACTCCAGTCCAGGTTCTAGTCCAGGCTTCAGTCCAGGTTCTAGTCCAGCATCCAGTCCAGGTTCCAGTCCAGGCTCCCCTCTAGTTCTAGTCCAGACTTCAGTCCAGGTTCTAGTCCAGCATCCAGTCCAGGCTTCAGTCCAGGTTCTAGTCCAGGCTCCAGTCCAGGTTCTAGTCCAGGCTCCCATCAGGTTCTAGTCCAGGCTCCCCTCTAGGTTCTAGTCCAGATTCCAGTCCAGATTCCAGTCCAGGTTCTAGTCCAGCATCCAGTCCAGGTTCTAGTCCAGGCTCCAGTCCAGGTTCTAGTCCAGGCTCCAGTCCAGGTTCTAGTCCAGGCTCCAGTCCAGGTTCTAGTCCAGGCTCCCGTCCAGGTTCTAGTCCAGGCTCCAGTCCAGGTTCTAGTCCAGGCTTCAGTCCAGGTTCTAGTCCAGGCTCCCGTCCAGGTTCTAGTCCAGGCTCCTGTCCAGGTTCTAGTCCAGGCTTCAGTCCATGTTCTAGTCCAGGCTCCCGTCCAGGTTCTAGTCCAGGCTTCAGTCCAGGTTCTAGTCCAGGCTCCCGTCCAGGTTCTAGTCCAGGCTCCCGTCCAGGTTCTAGTCCAGGCTCCAGTCCAGGTTCTAGTCCAGGCTTCAGTCCAGGTTCTAGTCCAGGCTCCAGTCCAGGTTCTAGTCCAGGCTCTAGTCCAGGTTCTAGTCCAGGTTCTAGTCCAGGTTCTAGTCCAGCATCCAGTCCAGGCTCCAGTCCATGTTCTAGTCCAGGCTCCAGTCCAGATTCCAGTCCAGGTTCTAGTCCGGGCTTCAGTCCAGGTTCTAGTCCAGCATCCAGTCCAGATTCCCGTCCAGGTTCTAGTCCAGATTCCAGTCCAGGTTCTAGCCCAGATTCCAGTCCAGGTTCTAGTCCAGCATCCAGTCCAGATTCCAGTCCAGGTTCTAGTCCGGGCTTTAGTCCAGATTCCAGTCCAGGTTCTTGTCCCAGCTTCAGTCCAGGCTCTAGTCCAGCATCCAGTCCAGGCTCCAGTCCAGGTTCTAGTCCAGGCTTCTAGTCCAGGCTTCAGTCCAGGTTCTAGTCCAGGTTCTAGTCCAGGCTTCAGTCCAGGTTCTAGTCCAGGCTTCAGTCCAGGTTCTAGTCCAGGCTCCAGTCCAGGTTCTAGTCCAGGCTCCCGTCCAGGTTCTAGTCCAGGCTCCAGTCCAGGTTCTAGTCCAGGTTCTAGTCCAGGCTTCAGTCCAGGTTCTAGTCCAGGTTCTAGTCCAGGCTTCAGTCCAGGTTCTAGTCCAGGTTCTAGTCCAGGCTTCAAGTCCAGGTTCTAGTCCAGGTTCTAGTCCAGGCTCCAGTCCAGGTTCTAGTCCAGGTTCCAGTCCAGGCTTCAGTCCAGGTTCTAGTCCAGGTTCTAGTCCAGGCTTCAGTCCAGGTTCTAGTCCAGGTTCTAGTCCAGGCTCCAGTCCAGGTTCTAGTCCAGGTTCTAGTCCAGGCTCCAGTCCAGGTTCTAGTCCAGGCTTCTAGTCCAGGCTTCAGTCCAGGTTCTAGTCCAGGTTCTGGCTCAGTGAGACCAGATGGTGACTCTGATCAGGTCTGTCTTGTCTTCCAGCCATGGATCTCTCCAGGACCACAGCATCCTGACCAGGTCCAGGTGAGCTTGGTGGACCCGGGAGACCTTCCCTGAACCGACCCTCCACCCCACCCCACCCCACCCCCCACCATCGTCAGGTTCCACACACAGACACACAGACAGAGCCACAGGGAGGCGGCCCCCCCCCCCACGAACCAGACATGACGGACAGGGTCAACTTCAGCACCCCTAAAGTCGTCCCCCCGCCCCGCCGCCGCCCCCGCCCTCCCCCGAGCCCATCGACATCATCCGCACCAAAGCCCGGTCCCGGCGGGTCCAGCTCAACGTGGGGGGTCTTTCTCATGAGGTGCTGTGGAGAACGCTGGACCGGCTGCCCCGGACCCGCCTGGGCCGGCTGCGGGACTGCAACACCCACGAGTCCCTGCTGGAGATCTGCGACGACTACAGCCTCGCCGAGAACGAGTACTTCTTCGACCGGCACCCCGTGGCCTTCTCCTCCATCCTCAACTTCTACCGAACCGGGAAGCTGCACATGATGGAGGAGATGTGCGCCCTGTCCTTCGGCCAGGAGCTGGACTACTGGGGCATCGACGAGATCTACCTGGAGTCCTGCTGCCAGGCGCGCTACCACCAGAAGAAGGAGCAGATGAACGAGGAGCTGAGGAGGGAGGCGGAGACGCTGCGGGAGAAGGAGGGCGAGGAGGAGGACCAGGGATGCTGCCCGGACAAGCGCCAGCAGCTCTGGGACCTTCTGGAGAAACCCAGCTCCTCGGTGGCCGCCAAGGTAACACACACATCCTCGCTCCTGTACCTGCTACCTCGTGAGGACCGTTTTGTGCTTTTAACCAGCAAAGTGAGGACATTTCGGCCGGTCCTCACTACAAAAGCATCAGAAAACCCACTTTTGAGGGTCAAGATTTGGTTTTAGAGTTCAGGTGACAAGTACACAGCAAAACTAGAATCTTACCGAGTATTTTTTTCTCATTTCTAGTCAAAATATCTCATCACACTCAAAATAAGACAAAATGAGCTAAAGAGAAACATTTCAGTGAGATACAGGAACTTGTTTTAAGGTGATGCATCTTATTTCAAGCAATCTCATCAAGAAAACTTTGCTTGTTCTATTGGCAGAATTATTTTGCTTATTACAAGCAGAAACATCTTAGCCGCTCTTAAAACAAGTCAAAAAATTTTTTTCTGCCAATGGCATAAATCTTTTCCTTTTTCTTTTAGTTGCTTATTTGTGGTGATCCGTCCTTATTTACAGACATTTACTTGCTATGGTGTCGCATAATAGTGATGTCATCAAAGCGGCCGCAGTAAAAACGTCTGTAAATATGACGAATCATCACAAAAAAGCCGCTTGGAGCTCACAGGGGGGTCCGACTGATGTTTGGTGACCAAACGTTAGTGGAATGAAGGCGTTTGTAGCAGATAATGATTATTTAGAGGCTGCGTGAGGCTGCGTAGGCTGCGGGAGGCTGCTGCATCACTGCCATCATATCGCACATACGCTGGTCTGGATCTGAATGTCTGCTGAAGGAATTCACGTTACACCAAAACTGTCTGGATGAGGAAACGAACGGATTCATGCTGGAAAGCAGATCCAGGCTGAAAAGAAAACGAACTAAATAAAAAATAATGATGCATTTAGTTTGTATGGCACATGGTACAGTACAGCAGCGTCAACGTGCTGCAGCAGCAGATCAATAAAACAGCGAACGGGACAGTTTACCACTGAAACGTCTGTGAAACAGGAAGCTTTATGTCCCTCTGCAAAGACCTCCAGGGTCTGTGGAGACGAGGAGCAGCGGCACAGAAACGCCCCCCCTTCCCCCCTCGTAGTGCAAGTTTTAGTGGTGGGGGGAAGCAGAAGGTGGGTGTTTGAAGGGCGGAGGGAGCGTGCTGTGGTGTACGGAGCGAGCAGTTCTGACAGACACTGGGGGGGCAGCGCCATGTTGGAAGGTGTGGAGGCAGACCTTGAATTCATCCCGGGCAGAAACGGTGTAGAGCGGAGGATGGGGGGCACTTTAACAGAGCATGGTTGACAGAATAATCCAGATCAGACCCAGAACCAGGTCCAGGTTCCATGTCCCGGCTGTGATGAGGTCAGCCAGCAGGGTTGGGAGCCAGTGACCCGCCTGCTGGGGGGGGCTGGTCAGACTGGGATGGTGGATGTGTGAGAACCTCACAGCTCTGCTGTGGTCAGGACGCACTTCTGGTTGTTCTGAGCTACCGTGGACGTCGCAGACCTCTGGACAGGTCTGGGTTCTGCTTCCTCCAGGTTCCTCCAGGTTCCTCCGGGTTCTTCCAGGTTCCTCCAGGTTCCTCCAGGTTCCTCCAGGTTCCTCCAGATTCCTCCAGGTTCCTCCAGGTTCCTCCAGGTTCCTCTAGGTTCCTCTAGGTTCCTCCAGGTTCCTCCAGATTCTTCTAGGTTCCTCCAGGTTCCTCCAGGTTCCTCCAGGTTCCTCCAGGTTCCTCCAGGTTCCTCCAGGTTCCTCTAGGTTCCTCCAGGTTCCTCTAGGTTCCTCCAGGTTCCTCCAGGTTCTTCTAGGTTCCTCCAGGTTCCTCCAGGTTCCTCCAGGTTCTTCTAGGTTCCTCCAGGTTCCTCCAGTCCTCTAGCCTCTAGTCCTCCAGGTTTCTCCAGGTTCCTCTAGTCCTCCAGGTTCCTCCAGGTTCCTCCAGGTTCCTCCAGGTTCCTCTAGGTTCCTCCAGTTCCTCCAGTCTCCGTTCCTCTAGTTCCTCCAGTTCCTCCAGTTCCTCTAGTTCCCCAGTCCTCCAGTTCCTCTAGGTTCCTCTAGGTTCCTCCAGGTTCCTCCAGGTTCCTCTAGGTTCCTCCAGATTCCTCCAGGTTCCTCCAGATTCCTCCAGGTTCCTCCAGGTTCCTCCAGGTTCCTCCAGATTCCTCTAGGTTCCTCCAGGTTCCTCCAGATTCCTCCAGGTTCCTCCAGGTTCCTCCAGGTTCCTCCAGATTCCTCCAGGTTCCTCCAGGTTCCTCCAGGTTCCTCCAGGTTCCTCTAGGTTCCTCCAGGTTCCTCCAGGTTCCTCCAGATTCCTCTAGGTTCCTCCAGGTTCCTCCAGGTTCCTCCAGATTCCTCTAGGTTCCTCCAGGTTCCTCCAGATTCCTCCAGGTTCCTCCAGGTTCCTCCAGGTTCCTCCAGATTCCTCCAGGTTCCTCCAGGTTCCTCCAGGTTCCTCCAGGTTCCTCTAGGTTCCTCCAGGTTCCTCCAGGTTCCTCCAGATTCCTCTAGGTTCCTCCAGGTTCCTCCAGATTCCTCCAGGTTCCTCCAGGTTCCTCCAGGTTCCTCCAATTCCTCCAGGTTCCTCCAGGTTCCTCCAGGTTCCTCCAGGTTCCTCTAGGTTCCTCCAGATTCCTCCAGGTTCCTCCAGATTCCTCCAGGTTCCTCCAGGTTCCTCCAGATTCCTCCAGGTTCCTCCAGGTTCCTCCAGGTTCCTCCAGGTTCCTCCAGATTCCTCCAGGTTCCTCCAGGTTCCTCCAGGTTCCTCTAGGTTCCTCCAGATTCCTCCAGGTTCCTCCAGGTTCCTCCAGGTTTCTCCAGGTTCCTCTAGGTTCCTCTAGGTTCCTCCAGGTTCCTCCAGGTTACAGACATGCTTTTTATCTGCAATTACAGTCGTCCCCAAAATTATTCATACCCTCCAAATAATCAAGGAAAACTATCAGCTGCCATTGAAATAAGATTAAATTGACAACAGTAATAATAATTAAAAATTCTATGAAAATCATGACATTGATTTTGAATTGTGGTTTGCAATAAATATTAAAAACAAACAAAGAATAAAACAAATAAACAAGCATGATGGGGCTCCAAAGCTAACATTTTGTTGATCCTATAAAAATGATGAAAATATCAAATAAAATAGATAAAAAAAGTAATAATAAATAAAAATCCCATCAATGTTTTAAACACTATTTTTTGATTTACTTTTTTTACTTTATATATATATATATATATATATATATATATATATATATATATATATATATAACTGTATATATATATATCTATAAAATAAAATATAACATGTTATATTATATATAAAGTAAAACAGTAAACAAGCATGATGGGGCTCTGAAGCTAAAATGTTGTTGAGCAACACTTTGATCCAATCACTGCAATCAGGTGTTTCTGTAACGTCCAATCAGATGCCTGCACCTGTTCACAGGTATGATGGTCCACTGTTAGAGGGAAAGATGCTCTGATGTATCTGGGACAATTTTGTTTGTTTGTTTTTTATTATTATTATTTCCAACCACAATTCAAAAGCAACATTTTATTTCACTAAATTATAATTTTGTAAATTTTTATTTCTTATTGGTCTCTTTAGTTTCGTGTTATTTGAATTACTGTTGTGAATTTGTTTTTATTTAACTGGAGGGTAAAACTGTGACGAGGAGAATCCGTCTCCGCCGGCTGAGGCCAGAACCTGGTTCTGGTTCTGGTTCAGGACTGGAACAATGAGAGCAGAGAGGTTCTGGCTTTGCTCTCCGCCTCCATCGGCTGATGGAGCATGTGTCCGTCTCAGTTTTGTGTTTCTGGTCGCGTTTCCCCACGAACACATCAGCTGCTCCGGTTCAGTGTCTTTCCACGTTGTCTCGCGTGTTTTGGACTCGTTTCATTCGCTGATGTGATTCTGGTAACGATGATCTCGGTCTTCCACTCAGATCAGCTGTTTGTTTCAGCTGTGCGGAGAGTGAAACGTGCGTGACAGCAGCACAGCTGCCTGTGACTGAAGTCAACCCCCCAGTTTGACTGACAGCAGCTCAGACGCCTCCACGTTTGATCCAGCAGCGTCCACCAGGAAATCCCCAGAAGTTTAATAAGAATGGAGGACAAACGTGAAGGTGTGAAGGCAGCTGATGCTGTTACCCGGGCAACCAGTAACCGACAGAAATGTTTCAGCTTGCACATGACGCAGAGAGACGAGCGTCTGCAGCTGCTGGAGGAAGTCCCCACCCACCACAGAAGAAGAGACGGACTCTTAACGAGTCTGTCATTGACTAGAGACATTTAGCTATTTATTTATAGACATATTCATTTTATTTATTCTTAATTCAATTATAGACATTTATTTATCTATTTATTTATTCATTTATTTAAATAGAGAAATGAAATGAAATGAAAAATACTTTATTTATCCCAGAAGGGAAATTCAAGATTGTAAAAAAGCTCACTCTTTTTTTTTTCCTCTCTCTTTTTTTCATTTGTTTTTTGTTTTTAACGATCTTTAATTATAATTTCTTTTGTTTTTATAAATAAATAAATGAAAATATTTATTTAATTTATTCTTTATTTGATTATAGACATTTGTTTATTTGTTTTTGTGAGTTTATTTATTCATAGACGTATATTAACCTTTCAACTCCTCGCTTAATAAATTCATATTTATTAGAAACGGGTGAATGATCCGTCCCAGTGAGACACTGGTTCCAGTTAAGCTCGGTGACATCAGCAGACTGAATCATCAAATGAAACCTGATGAATCTGTCGCAGCAGCTGCGGGCAGTCTGATCTGAAACCAGTCTGGCTCACAAACCAGCATTAAACCAGTAAGAAACCAGTCTGGCTCACAAACCAGCATTAAACCAGTAAGAAACCAGTCTGGCTCACAAACCAGCATTAAACCAGTAAGAAACCAGTCTGGCTCACAAACCAGCATTAAACCAGTAAGAAACCAGCCTAAAGCCAGTAAGGCAGGCTGTGGGAGCCGGGGGGGGTTGCGTCTTCGCCGCAGACGCAGAGGTCCTGCGGCCCCTCCATCATGTGATTGTTTACTTGTTGTCCTCTGCAGGAGCAGCTGTGGGGACGTCCCCCAGCGTCTCCGTCTCCTCCGTCAGAGGACAGTTTCTGGCTGATGTGGTCAGCAGCGTCACCGCTGGAGTGGGGGGGGGGGGTTTAGGGCAGCGTGGGACTTACGTGAGCGAGCTGGAACTGAAGTGTCAGCAGAAGCGAAGCGGCTTAAACCGCTCACACTCTGACCAATCAGACGGCCACTTCCTGGTGACGTCAGCGGCTCAGCTGATTAGAGACGAAGTCTGGAAAATATAACCCCCACTTGTGCTGCAGCTGTGAGTGTGAAGCAGCTCAGTGGCGCGTGGAACGCTGAGATCCGCGTGGAGCCGTTTCTGCGGCAGATCTGTCAGAGCGCCACCAGGCTCTGATCCAGCAGGTGGAATAATCCTCAGTGGGACCAGTTTTCCTGGTTCCTGATGCTGGTTCATCACCAGCTTTCAGGCTCTGATCCAGCAGGTGGAATAATCCTCAGTGGGACCAGTTTCCTGGTTCCTGATGCTGGTTCATCACCAGCTTTCAGGCTCTGATCCAGCAGGTGGAATAATCCTCAGTGGGACCAGTTTTCCTGGTTCCTGATGCTGGTTCATCACCAGCTTTCAGGTTCTGATCCAGCAGGTGGAATAATCCTCAGTGGGACCAGTTTTCCTGGTTCCTGATGCTGGTTCATCACCAGCTTTCAGGTTCTGATCCAGCAGGTGGAATAATCCTCAGTGGGACCAGTTTTCCTGGTTCCTGATGCTGGTTCATCACCAGCTTTCAGGCTCTGATCCAGCAGGTGGAATAATCCTCAGTGGGACCAGTTTTCCTGGTTCCTGATGCTGGTTCATCACCAGCTTTCAGGTTCTGATCCAGCAGGTGGAATAATCCTCAGTGGGACCAGTTTTCCTGGTTCCTGATGCTGGTTCATCACCAGCTTTCAGGTTCTGATCCAGCAGGTGGAATAATCCTCAGTGGGACCAGTTTTCCTGGTTCCTGATGCTGGTTCATCACCAGCTTTCAGGCTCTGATCCAGCAGGTGGAATAATCCTCAGTGGGACCAGTTTTCCTGGTTCCTGTTGCTGGTTCATCACCAGCTTTCAGGCTCTGATCCAGCAGGTGGAATAATCCTCAGTGGGACCAGTTTTCCTGGTTCCTGATGCTGGTTCATCACCAGCTTTCAGGTTCTGATCCAGCAGGTGGAATAATCCTCAGTGGGACCAGTTTTCCTGGTTCCTGATGCTGGTTCATCACCAGCTTTCAGGCTCTGATCCAGCAGGTGGAATAATCCTCAGTGGGACCAGTTTTCCTGGTTCCTGATGCTGGTTCATCACCAGCTTTCAGGCTCTGATCCAGCAGGTGGAATAATCCTCAGTGGGACCAGTTTCCTGGTTCCTGATGCTGGTTCATCACCAGCTTTCAGGCTCTGATCCAGCAGGTGGAATAATCCTCAGTGGGACCAGTTTTCCTGGTTCCTGATGCTGGTTCATCACCAGCTTTCAGGTTCTGATCCAGCAGGTGGAATAATCCTCAGTGGGACCAGTTTTCCTGGTTCCTGATGCTGGTTCATCACCAGCTTTCAGGTTCTGATCCAGCAGGTGGAATAATCCTCAGTGGGACCAGTTTTCCTGGTTCCTGATGCTGGTTCATCACCAGCTTTCAGGCTCTGATCCAGCAGGTGGAATAATCCTCAGTGGGACCAGTTTTCCTGGTTCCTGATGCTGGTTCATCACCAGCTTTCAGGTTCTGATCCAGCAGGTGGAATAATCCTCAGTGGGACCAGTTTTCCTGGTTCCTGATGCTGGTTCATCACCAGCTTTCAGGTTCTGATCCAGCAGGTGGAATAATCCTCAGTGGGACCAGTTTTCCTGGTTCCTGATGCTGGTTCATCACCAGCTTTCAGGCTCTGATCCAGCAGGTGGAATAATCCTCAGTGGGACCAGTTTTCCTGGTTCCTGTTGCTGGTTCATCACCAGCTTTCAGGCTCTGATCCAGCAGGTGGAATAATCCTCAGTGGGACCAGTTTTCCTGGTTCCTGATGCTGGTTCATCACCAGCTTTCAGGTTCTGATCCAGCAGGTGGAATAATCCTCAGTGGGACCAGTTTCCTGGTTCCTGATGCTGGTTCATCACCAGCTTTCAGGCTCTGATCCAGCAGGTGGAATAATCCTCAGTGGGACCAGTTTTCCTGGTTCCTGATGCTGGTTCATCACCAGCTTTCAGGTTCTGATCCAGCAGGTGGAATAATCCTCAGTGGGACCAGTTTTCCTGGTTCCTGATGCTGGTTCATCACCAGCTTTCAGGTTCTGATCCAGCAGGTGGAATAATCCTCAGTGGGACCAGTTTTCCTGGTTCCTGATGCTGGTTCATCACCAGCTTTCAGGTTCTGATCCAGCAGGTGGAATAATCCTCAGTGGGACCAGTTTTCTGGTTCCTGATGCTGGTTCATCACCAGCTTTCAGGTTCTGATCCAGCAGGTGGAATAATCCTCAGTGGGACCAGTTTTCCTGGTTCCTGATGCTGGTTCATCACCAGCTTTCAGGCTCTGATCCAGCAGGTGGAATAATCCTCAGTGGGACCAGTTTTCCTGGTTCCTGATGCTGGTTCATCACCAGCTTTCAGGTTCTGATCCAGCAGGTGGAATAATCCTCAGTGGGACCAGTTTTCCTGGTTCCTGATGCTGGTTCATCACCAGCTTTCAGGTTCTGATCCAGCAGGTGGAATAATCCTCAGTGGGACCAGTTTTCCTGGTTCCTGATGCTGGTTCATCACCAGCTTTCAGGCTCTGATCCAGCAGGTGGAATAATCCTCAGTGGGACCAGTTTTCCTGGTTCCTGTTGCTGGTTCATCACCAGCTTTCAGGCTCTGATCCAGCAGGTGGAATAATCCTCAGTGGGACCAGTTTTCCTGGTTCCTGATGCTGGTTCATCACCAGCTTTCAGGTTCTGATCCAGCAGGTGGAATAATCCTCAGTGGGACCAGTTTTCCTGGTTCCTGATGCTGGTTCATCACCAGCTTTCAGGTTCTGATCCAGCAGGTGGAATAATCCTCAGTGGGACCAGTTTTCCTGGTTCCTGATGCTGGTTCATCACCAGCTTTCAGGCTCTGATCCAGCAGGTGGAATAATCCTCAGTGGGACCAGTTTTCCTGGTTCCTGATGCTGGTTCATCACCAGCTTTCAGGTTCTGATCCAGCAGGTGGAATAATCCTCAGTGGGACCAGTTTTCCTGGTTCCTGATGCTGGTTCATCACCAGCTTTCAGGTTCTGATCCAGCAGGTGGAATAATCCTCAGTGGGACCAGTTTTCCTGGTTCCTGATGCTGGTTCATCACCAGCTTTCAGGCTCTGATCCAGCAGGTGGAATAATCCTCAGTGGGACCAGTTTTCCTGGTTCCTGATGCTGGTTCATCACCAGCTTTCAGGCTCTGATCCAGCAGGTGGAATAATCCTCAGTGGGACCAGTTTTCCTGGTTCCTGATGCTGGTTCATCACCAGCTTTCAGGCTCTGATCCAGCAGGTGGAATAATCCTCAGTGGGACCAGTTTTCCTGGTTCCTGATGCTGGTTCATCACCAGCTTTCAGGTTCTGATCCAGCAGGTGGAATAATCCTCAGTGGGACCAGTTTTCCTGGTTCCTGATGCTGGTTCATCACCAGCTTTCAGGTTCTGATCCAGCAGGTGGAATAATCCTCAGTGGGACCAGTTTTCCTGGTTCCTGATGCTGGTTCATCACCAGCTTTCAGGTTCTGATCCAGCAGGTGGAATAATCCTCAGTGGGACCAGTTTTCCTGGTTCCTGATGCTGGTTCATCACCAGCTTTCAGGTTCTGATCCAGCAGGTGGAATAATCCTCAGTGGGACCAGTTTTCCTGGTTCCTGATGCTGGTTCATCACCAGCTTTCAGGCTCTGATCCAGCAGGTGGAATAATCCTCAGTGGGACCAGTTTTCCTGGTTCCTGATGCTGGTTCATCACCAGCTTTCAGGCTCTGATCCAGCAGGTGGAATAATCCTCAGTGGGACCAGTTTTCCTGGTTCCTGATGCTGGTTCATCACCAGCTTTCAGGCTCTGATCCAGCAGGTGGAATAATCCTCAGTGGGACCAGTTTTCCTGGTTCCTGATGCTGGTTCATCACCAGCTTTCAGGTTCTGATCCAGCAGGTGGAATAATCCTCAGTGGGACCAGTTTTCCTGGTTCCTGATGCTGGTTCATCACCAGCTTTCAGGTTCTGATCCAGCAGGGGGAATAATCCTCAGTGGGACCAGTTTTCCTGGTTCCTGATGCTGGTTCATCACCAGCTTTCAGGTTCTGATCCAGCAGGTGGAATAATCCTCAGTGGGACCAGTTTTCCTGGTTCCTGATGCTGGTTCATCACCAGCTTTCAGGTTCTGATCCAGCAGGTGGAATAATCCTCAGTGGGACCAGTTTTCCTGGTTCCTGATGCTGGTTCATCACCAGCTTTCAGGTTCTGATCCAGCAGGTGGAATAATCCTCAGTGGGACCAGTTTTCCTGGTTCCTGATGCTGGTTCATCACCAGCTTTCAGGTTCTGATCCAGCAGGTGGAATAATCCTCAGTGGGACCAGTTTTCCTGGTTCCTGATGCTGGTTCATCACCAGCTTTCAGGTTCTGATCCAGCAGGTGGAATAATCCTCAGTGGGACCAGTTTTCCTGGTTCCTGATGCTGGTTCATCACCAGCTTTCAGGTTCTGATCCAGCAGGTGGAATAATCCTCAGTGGGACCAGTTTTCCTGGTTCCTGATGCTGGTTCATCACCAGCTTTCAGGCTCTGATCCAGCAGGTGGAATAATCCTCAGTGGGACCAGTTTTCCTGGTTCCTGATGCTGGTTCATCACCAGCTTTCAGGTTCTGATCCAGCAGGTGGAATAATCCTCAGTGGGACCAGTTTTCCTGGTTCCTGATGCTGGTTCATCACCAGCTTTCAGGTTCTGATCCAGCAGGTGGAATAATCCTCAGTGGGACCAGTTTTCCTGGTTCCTGATGCTGGTTCATCACCAGCTTTCAGGCTCTGATCCAGCAGGTGGAATAATCCTCAGTGGGACCAGTTTTCTGGTTCCTGATGCTGGTTCATCACCAGCTTTCAGGTTCTGATCCAGCAGGTGGAATAATCCTCAGTGGGACCAGTTTTCCTGGTTCCTGATGCTGGTTCATCACCAGCTTTCAGGCTCTGATCCAGCAGGTGGAATAATCCTCAGTGGGACCAGTTTTCCTGGTTCCTGATGCTGGTTCATCACCAGCTTTCAGGTTCTGATCCAGCAGGTGGAATAATCCTCAGTGGGACCAGTTTTCCTGGTTCCTGATGCTGGTTCATCACCAGCTTTCAGGCTCTGATCCAGCAGGTGGAATAATCCTCAGTGGGACCAGTTTTCCTGGTTCCTGATGCTGGTTCATCACCAGCTTTCAGGTTCTGATCCAGCAGGTGGAATAATCCTCAGTGGGACCAGTTTTCCTGGTTCCTGTTGCTGGTTCATCACCAGCTTTCAGGCTCTGATCCAGCAGGTGGAATAATCCTCAGTGGGACCAGTTTTCCTGGTTCCTGATGCTGGTTCATCACCAGCTTTCAGGTTCTGATCCAGCAGGTGGAATAATCCTCAGTGGGACCAGTTTTCCTGGTTCCTGATGCTGGTTCATCACCAGCTTTCAGGTTCTGATCCAGCAGGTGGAATAATCCTCAGTGGGACCAGTTTTCCTGGTTCCTGTTGCTGGTTCGCGCTCGGAGCTGCAGCCGGTCTGTTTCTGAGGCACGAGTTAGGAGTACACCTTAATCTGCTCTGAGCTCCCAGCAGGACTGCTGCTGCTGCAAATAGCCTCAGGGATGGATAGTCTGTCCTGGCCACGGGCTGACCTGCAGGGAGGAAGTGCGAGCGGGCAGGAGGGGGTCAGGAAGAGGGGCGTTAGCTTTCACCTCAGTCATCTCTCGTTTTCATAGAACAAGCCTCAAATAAAGCTTTCAACATGGAGTGAATTCAATTTAGTTAAAATTAATTTTGTTTTGTTTTACTTTATTTTTTAATTTTTTTTTAATTTAAGTAATTTAATTTTTGTTATCTAATTTTATTACATTGAATTTTATTCAATGTAATAAAATTTTATTTGATTTTATGTTATTTATTTAAATTCTGCTTGATTTTATTTTTCATAGTACAAAATAATTTTATTTAATTTAAATTAGTTATCACAATTTCATTTAATTTACTTGTTTCATTTTATTTCATTTCATTTTGCTGTTTTATTTCATGTAATTTAATTTGATGTAATTTAATTTGATGTCATTTAATTAATTACATTTAGTTTTATTTAATGTAAAGTAATTTAATTTGATTTCATGTCATTTATTTTTATTCTGTTTAATTTAATTTTATATAACGCAACATAATTTTATTTAATTTAAATAAGTTTTTCAATTTAATTTGATTTAATTTAGTTTCATTTTTATTAAGTTAATTCAATCTAATTTAATTGAATTTATTCTAATCTTTTTTTAATTTAATTTTATTTATTTTAATCTTGTTTCATTTTACTTAATTTGTTCTAATTTTGTTTTATTTTATTTTATGTAATTTAATTTTATTTCATGTAATTATTTTACTTTAGTTTATGCAATTTATTTTAATTTTATTTAATTTTATTTTACGTAATATAAAGTAATGTAATTGAATTTAAATTAGTTTCTTTAATTTATTTTAATTTTATTTGATTCAATTTAATCTTGTTTCATGTCATTTTATTTTGCTTTATTTTGTCATTGAAATAATTTAAGTTGAATTTCATTTAATGTTATTTAATTTTATCTTATGTCATTTATTTTATTTCTATTTAATTGTATTTTATGTAATTTAATTTAATTTAGTTTATTCTGATTTAATCTAATCTAATTTATTTTATTAATTTTTTTCCAGTCTTCATTCAGATCATTTCCGATCATTAACTTATTAAGGTGACATCACAATGTTGGGAAACTCTGTGGATCCAGACAGGAATAGTTAGTAGAATAAATCCTTTTTATTGATTGTTTTTCTAATGCCGGTAAAGATGCTCGGCAGGTCCAGAGCATCTCTGATGGTCCATGGCTGCAGGCTCCAGACGACTGCTTGTGGTCAATCACAGCCTCAGACTTTCTGCTCGCTGTGACAGTTTACAGAGGTTTCCCATGATCCCCAGCAGCAGCGCTTCAAGCAGCTTTTTCTGCTGCCGTGCCGTGTAGATCTGCAGTCTTCAGCACGTTTCTGGGGGATATCAGCTGATCAGGAATCAGTGTGACGTCACTGATCAGAGGCCATCTCAGGATTCTGTCAGAAATAGGAGTGAAGGAGTAAACCAGGGAAATCTGAGCGCTTTAGGATGTGATGGAGCCTGGCCACAGAGAGCTTCAACTGGAGAAACGTGATCTCTGATCAGACCGTTCTGGAAGCTGCATGTCCATGCATACGGTCGTTTTCTTCTCTCTGTCTGTGTTTTAGTTACATAAAGAAATGCGAGTGTGAATGATGATGTGTTCTTTCTAATTCATTGCCATGAAAATAATCTGTGCATTGAAATGTTCCTCACATCCTTGTTTTAGTTTGCGGAAATTCGGCTGACGTCAGATGTCAGGCATGTTCCTGACACTGAGATTAAAACTCAGCATCAGCTTCAGATTTTAACATGATGCTGGTGTGATGTTGCCATGGCAACGTCTCTGACGGGGCTACTGAAACATGGACTCGGACCCAGACCAACGGCTGGTTGCTGTTAAATGTCTCCTTCCAAGCAAAACTTCCTAGAGTTCAGATATCTAAACGTCTGTATGGTGACGGGGTCTGGACTTGGACGGGGATTGTGGACCGGTTCTGGACCGGTTCTGGACCTGTTCTGGCTGGACTTCAGCTGTGGGAGGAATCACGTAGACCTGGATACTAACAGGTTTAATTTGTGGGTGTCTGTTTGTCTCATTTGTCTCTGACTGATGATGGACTGGATCTGGTCCTGGGTCCTCTTACTGTTGTTGCTGCCTGTCTGTGGTTGGTTCGTTTCCATGGAGACAGGATCAGGGTCTTTTCCTCACTTCTCTGCTTTGTCTTTGTATCCAGAGTCCTGCTGGATGTGGTCTCGGTGCTGCTCATGTTACAAGATGAATGATGATCGTGGAGAAATAAAAGTGTCACAAGCTCAGATTCTCTGAATGTTTAGCGGAAAGTGTCTGCAGACAGACAGATGGACATACAGACAGACAGACAAATGGACATGTCTGACAGGAACGTGTCTGCAGACAGACAGACAGACAGACATGTCTGACAGGAACGTGTCTGCAGACAGACAAATGGACAGACAGACGTGTCTGACAGGAACGTGTCTGCAGACAGACAGATGGACAGACAGACGTGTCTGACAGTAACGTGTCTGCAGACAGACAGATGGACAGACAGATCGTGTCTGACAGGAACATGTCTGCAGACAGACAGACGGACAGATGGACATGTCTGACAGGAACATGTCTGCAGACAGACAGACAGACAGATGGACATGTCTGACAGGAACATGACTGCAGACAGACAGACAGACAGATGGACATGTCTGACAGGAACATGTCTGCAGACAGACAGACGGACGGATGGACATGTCTGACAGGAACATGTCTGCAGACAGACAGACGGACGGATGGACATGTCTGACAGGAACATGTCTGCAGACAGACAGACAGACAGATGGACATGTCTGACAGGAACATGACTGCAGACAGACAGACAGACAGATGGACATGTCTGACAGGAACATGTCTGCAGACAGACAGACGGACGGATGGACATGTCTGACAGGAACATGTCTGCAGACAGACAGACGTACATACGGACATGTCTGACAGGAACATGTCTGCAGATGGACAGACGGATATACGGACATGTCTGACAGGAACATGTCTGCAGACAGACATAGGGACATGTCTGACAGGAGCGTGTCTGCAGACAGACAGACGGACATGTCTGACAGGAACGTGTCTGCAGACAGACAGACGGACATGTCTGACAGGAGCATGTCTGCAGACAGACAGACGGATATACGGATATGTCTCACTGGAACATGTCTGCAGACAGACAGACGGACATGTCTGACAGGAGCATGTCTGCAGACAGACAGACGGACATACGGACATGTCTGACAGGAACATGTCTGCAGACAGACAGATGGATATATGGACAGACAGACATGTCTGACAGGAACATGTTTGCAGATGGACAGATGGACATGTCTGACAGGAACATGTCTGCAGATGGACAGATGGATATATGGACAGACAGACATGTCTGACAGGAACATGTCTGCAGACAGACAGATGGACATGTCTGACAGGAACATGTCTGCAGATGGACAGATGGATATATGGACAGACAGACATGTCTGACAGGAACATGTCTGCAGATGGACAGATGGACATACGGACAGACAGACATGTCTGACAGGAACATGTCTGCAGATGGACAGATGGATATATGGACAGACAGACATGTCTGACAGGAACATGTCTGCAGATGGACAGATGGATATATAGACAGACAGACATATCTGACAGGAACATGTCTGCAGATGGACATACGGACAGACGGACAGACATTGGCGTGAGCAGGAAGATACTGGTTCTGCCTCCCTGTCTCGGTGTGATGCTCTGAGGACACTGATGGGGTCCTGTCCGGTTATGATGGAAATGAAGGTCATTAACAGGGTTTGATAGCGTTACCACGGTAACCCGTCATACGTTAGAGTACCAGAGGTACGAGCAGAAACAATGGAGGCAGCACAGAGTTGATGTTTGGGACCAGAACGATCAGATTTAGTAAGTCCCTGTGATCCAGCTCTAAACCTTCGTCCTCACGGCCACCATGACGAGCTGTGGACCAGCCGCTGAGTTTTCCCGTTAAATCCGGCTCCTTCGGGGCCTCGCTGTGGATCCCAGCTCATCCTGGAGCCGATCAGACCATCTTCAACTCGGTAGATCGTGCTTTCCTGCAGCGTTGTCGGTGAGAACGAAGGTCCAGCTTTCTGAGGAGATGAATGAATGTGACCTGACTGTAAAATAATGGACCTATAAATAAGCTGAGACTTCTGCTGAGACAGCAGCTGTCCACCACTGTGCCTGTAATTCCACAAATACCTTCCACTTATCGATCCAGCGTCATGTTTCTCTGCCAGGTCACTTTATCCCCTCCTTCAGCTCGTTTTCTGTCTCTATAATGGTTCTTCAGACGTCTTCAGCCCGTCAGAGGACGAGACAGCCCCCCTCCTCTGATGTCTCTTCTTCCTGCTCAGGACTTTAGTGCATGTTCAGTTATATATTTGACTCTCTGACCTTTAAATTTCAGTCAATGCAACGAAACGTTACTTTCACAAACATGGACGTCAGCGTAGATCCAGCGTAGATCCTGTCCTCCTGTCCACATCCAGCTCAGTGTTTGGGTAGATCAGGACTGGTCCAAAGTATACGCCAACATACCTGCCGACGGGGGCCCCCCATGCCACCAGGAAGCCCCAAATGAGTTTATACTTTCAAGATATCTTGATTTAGATAAATAAATAAATACACTAAAAACTTCTGTGTCAAGCTGCTGGGTTAAAAAGGGACCAACTAACTTCTGGGTTATTTCAACCCAGATATTTGGGTTGCTGACCCAACTTCTGGGTCAAATATTCAACCTGAAAGTTGGGTAAAAAAAATAAACCAATTTTCTGGGTGGAAGTAACCCAGAAATTAGTTGGTCCCTTTTTTAACCCAGCAGGAGTTTTTAGTGTGTACATATGAGAAAGAAACACAAACATGCACTACATTGCCAAAAGTATTCTGTCACATGCCTTGACTCACATTTGAGCTGAAGTGACATCCCATTCCTAATCCATAGGGTTCAAAGTAAGCGCTTTCGGACTGCAGGAACCTTTTGGAGTTCCTAGAACCTTTTCAGGAATCAGGCCATCTTTTGCCATTCAGACATTTAGGAACTCGGGACCTCGGCCCTCAGTTCCCAGAACCTTTTTAGCTCCTACTCCGAGGCAGGATCTTTTCAGGGTTCCATAGGAACTGAAATACGTAGGTGTTTGGTGATTGGTAGAACTGGTAACCCCCACCCTTTCGTGATTTTCGCTTCTTCCACCCCGCCATATTTAAAAAGTCCCACAGCTGGTACAACTGTTCACTGAGATCGAACAAGAACTATTCCAACAGGAGTGTTCATTATTAAATCCATCACAATGGTGCACGTCCCCAATCCAGAACTATTCTGAAATGTCCAAAAGCAATTATTTATACTCATTTAATGACCCAAACACAGCTGCAAAGTGTGGTGGTAGAATCTGTGGCTGCTGCCCGGATGTTCCAGGCGTACTTCAACAAAAGGTAAACAAGGGAAAGCTGGTAAGCTAGCTTTTATAATAGCTGTGAACAAAAGAGATGGAAAAGCCAAATACAGTTGCAAATTGTGGCAGTACAACCCGGTCCGTCCACTAAAGTGTCCGGGCGTACTTCAACAAAAGGTAAACGATATATGTAGGGCAGCTCTTCAACAGGGGGGGGGGGGGCTGCTCCGTTACATGATACAAAGAGCGTGATGAGAAGCTAGATTTTATAGCTTTGAATAAAACCTCAGTTTTGTATCAGATGATCTGGGGCATAAATGTCTCTCCGTCTCAGACGATTGTGTCAAATATGGTTTCTATCAAGGTCCTCCCTCATGTGCCAACGCAGCCTGATGGAGAAGGTGGTTCTGGTAACTAAACTACAAACGGGGAGTTAAAGGAACTGATCCTAGAACCTCTCTGATCCTAGAACTTCTCTGTCCGAATGTGCCTTATGACGTTGGTCCACCTTTGCAGCTAGAACAGCTTCATCTTCTGGGAAGGCTGTCCACAAGGTTTAGGAGTGTTTCTGGGAATCTTTGACCATCTTCCAGAAGCACATTTGTGAGGTCACACTGATGTTGGACCAGAAGGCCTGGCTCTCAGTCTCCGCTCTGATTCATCCCAAAGGTGTTCTATGGGGTTGAGGTCAGGACTCTGTGCAGGCCAGTCCAGTTCCTCCACACCAGACTCTGCATCCAGGTCTTCATGGACCTGCTTTGTGGTGCACAGTCATGGTGGAAGAGGAAGGGACCAGCTCCAAACTGGTCCCACAAAGTTGGGAGCATGGAATTGTCCAGAATGTCTTGGTATGCTGAAGCATTCAGAGTTCCTTTCACTGGAACTAAGGGGCCAAGCCCAGCTCCTGAAAAACACCCCCACACCATAATCCCCCCTCCACCAAACTTTACACTTGGCACAATGCAGTCAGACAAGTACCGTTGTCGTGGTAACCACCAAACCCAGACTCCTCCATCAGATTGCAGATGGAGAAGCGTGATTGGTCCTCCAGAGAACCCTCCACTGCTCTAGAGTCCAGTGGCGGCTGCTTTCCACCACTGCATCCACGCTTTGCATTGCACTTGGTGATGTATGGATGGATGCAGCTGGTTGCCATGGAAACCCATTCCATGAAGCTCCCTGTCACTGTTCTTGAGCTGATCTGAAGGCCACATGAAGTTTGGAGGTCTGTAGTGATTGACTGCAGAAAGTTGGACACCTCTTCTCACTATGAGCTTCAGCATCAGTTAACGTGGCCGAACACTTCGTGTCTGAGTTGCTGTGGTTACCAAACACTTCCATTTTCTTAGAATTATAATTTATTATAATTTTCTTACATTATCTTATTTGGATGGGTGAGCAAATACTTTTGGCAATATAGTGTATCATTGAATAACTAAAATAAACTAGTTTAAACTGGTCTGCTTGTTCTAGATGTGTCTGGTGATTCAGTTTTAGAACGGGCAGATTCATACTGAACCAGTTTTCTGAATTGTATCTCCCAGTAAGGCTGAAAACCAGAGTCACACCAGTATGATGAAGACAGCTACAACTGGAAATGACTGGGAGTGCTCTGTTTACAGGTCAAGCACCAGTCAGGTGGTGCTGAGGTGGTATTTGGGGGGTTTAAGCCAGCCCTGAATCAGATGTAGGAGGGAAGAGTGACTCATGGTCCACCGTGGAGGCGGGGCTCTCAGTCCCAGAATCTAAATGTCAAGGACGGTCTTCAGTCCTGGATCAGAGTCAGGATCAGAGGCCTGGCAGAGTTCTTATTTGGCCCAGATCATCTGATTAGACCGTTCAGACCTTTTCTTTGAGCTTTGAAAAGTGACAGAAGTGCTGGTGCTTGTGTGGATCTCAGATGTCAGGCTTGAATTAATTCTCCGTCAGCGCAGCTTCTAAAGCAGCTTGTGTGTTCCTGGTACTTCTTAAAATCTGTCCTGGGTGCCAAGGTCACAGCATTTGGCAGCCATTAAGCCATTAAGACGCTGCAGGGTGGCCGCACCGTGAACGCCCGCACCGTGAACGCCCGCACCGCTCGGCCATCCCTCGACCCCGTCTCTTTCTAACTTTCCCTTTGCTCATCTTCCTCTCCTTCCATCTCTCCGTCTCCTGGTTTTCATCTCTCCGTCTCTGCAGAATCATACTAACCCTCAGGCGTTGTGTAAGAGGTTAATGCCGGGTTTCCTGCCATGGCCTTGGCCGGCTCGACGCTGCCTCGCTACAGGTGGCTGAGACGATCTGTCACATGACCTGACCGGAAGTCTCTGCTGGCACCAGAGCTGCTCTGACGGCAAAGCCTGGCCACGTCAGCAGAGAGCCGACCGGCGTTTCCATCCAGCTGCCCCTGCAGCTCAGGAAGCACTCAGAGATTTGGAACACGGTGGTTGTTTCTACAGTGCTTCTCAAAATTATTCATACCCTCCAATTAAAGAAAGGGCTCAATTCACAATCGTAATTCAAATAAAAAGAAACTAATAAATAAAAATTTACAAAATTATAATTTAGTGAAATAAAATATTGCTTTTAAATGGGGAAGACTGTCCCAGACCCATTAGAGCACCTTTCCCATGAGCCGTGGACCAACATATCTGTCTGGCTTCAGCCCGCGGAGACGGATTCTCCTCGTCACAGTTTTACCCTCCAGTTAAAAAAAACAAATTCACAACAGTAATTCAAATAACACAAAACTAAAGAGACCAATAAGAAATAAAAATTTACAAAATTATAATTTAGTGAAATTAAATGTTGCTTTTGAATTGTGGTTGGAAATAATAATAATAAAAAACAAACAAACAAACAAAATTGTCCCAGATACATTAGAGCATCTTTCCTTCTAACAGTGGACCATCATACCTGTGAACAGGTGCAGACGTCTGATTGGACGTTACAGAAAACACCTGATTGCAGTGATTGTCTCAAAGTGTTGCTCAAAAACATTTTAGTTTAGGAGCCCCGTCATGATTGTTTACTTATTTTTTCGTTGTTTGTTCATTTTTAATATTTCTGTTGAACCAAAATTCAAAATCAATGTCATGATTTAACATTTTTTTATAGGATCTTTATTAATAATTACTTATATTTATTAATCATTTTCATAATTTTATAGGATTTTTATTTATTACTTTTTTAAAAAATTATTTAATTTTATTTTCATAAATTTTATAGGATTTTCATTTATTATTAATTATAAAATATATACTTTATAAATCCCAATTAGTGTGCCAAGTGGGGAGTGGGTAGCCTAGTGGTAGCGTCGTGGGCTTTGGCGCAGCGGACCCGTGAACCACTGTGGATCCTTGAGCAAGGTCCTTAACTCCCACCAACTGCTCTTATTTAGATGTATTTATTATTTTCATAAAATATTTTAGGATTTTATTCATTATTACTTATTTCAATTTATTTTATTGATTTTTTCATAATTTTTATATATTTATTTATTGTTAATTATTTTTATTTATTTAACTTATTATTTCAGACATTTTTATAGGATTTTTATTTATTATATTCATAATTTTTATAGGATATTTGGTTAGTATTAATTATTTTTTATCCATTTAGTTAATTATTTTCATAATTTTTGTATTAGATTTAATTGATTATTAATTAATTGATTTATTTATTATTCTCAAATTTTTTATAGGATTTTTATGTATTATTGATTTTGTCAATTTCATCTTATTTAACTGACAGCTGATTTCTTTCTTTCTTTATTTGGAGGGGATGAATCATTTTGAATCTTCAGACCGCCAAAGTGCCAATGAGCGTGACATCAAACCTGGTCTAGGTTTGTTAAGAACCTCACAATTAAATACGATTTTAATTCTTTGGGTCACAATTTGATTCAATATTGTTTTAAATCCTCCAATGTTGATACAGTATGAGAAATACACAAATAAGTAATGTTGTCAAGTGCTGAATATAGTACGAGCTGCAAGTTTAGACACACTCCCTTTAAAAAAAGGCTTAATTTATAAAAGTAATGCAAATAACAAGAAACTGAAAAAGTAATAATAGATAAAAATTTACTGAATCGTAATTTCGTAAAATTGCGTAAAAAAACATCTGTTTAAGACGGCATGTAATTGCCAACATTTTATCTCATTCCGATTGTTTTTAACTTGTTTTGTTTGTTTTTGGCATCTTTGTTGTAATTTTTGTTTTATTGTTTTATTGTTCTGAAGCTGGTCCAGGTCAATCCAACATCAAGATGATGATGATGATGGGAAGCAGTTCCTCAGCCCACAAAAAATTCTGGGTCAAAAATAAACCATAACCCACTGCTGGGTCAAAAAGTAACCAACTAATTTCTGGGTTACTTCGACCCAGAAAATTGGATTTTTTTTTTTTTTTTTACCCAACTTTCGGGTTAAAAGATTTGACCCAGAGATTGGTAATGTTGATTACAATGTTGGATTATTTTAACTCAGATTGGTTTTATTTTTTTTTTTAACTCAGAAGTTGGGTTATGTTGACTACAATATTGAAATGAAATTAAATGAAAATGAAAAATACTTTATTCATCCCAGAAGGGAAATTCAGGATTGTAAAATTAATAATTAAAAATTTATAAAAATTATAAATTATAATAATTTATAATCAAAAATAATATTGTGTTATTAATCCAGAAGTTAGGGCAAAAACCCAAATGTCTGAGCTGAAATTACCCAGAAACCAGTTCGTCCTTTCTTATCCCAGCAGTTTGACCCAGGAGTGTGTTAAGTGTGGTTATCTGCTGCTTCACAAACACCATCATAAATAATTTTGATCCATGATCTAGATGAGTGGTTTCCAAAGTCGGCCCGCGAGGGCTGATCTATGTTTGGATGGTTCCTGTGGGATCTATGTGATGGTCTGGATCTATGTGATGGTCTGGATCTATGTGATGGTCTTGATCTATGTGATGGTTTGGATCTATGTGATGGTCTGGATCTATGTGATGGTCTGGATCTATGTGACGGTCTGGATCTATGTGATGGTCTGGATCTATGTGATGGTCTGGATCTACGTGATGGTCTGGATCTATGTGATGGTCTGGATCTATGTGACGGTCTGGATCTATGTGATGGTCTGGATCTACGTGATGGTCTGGATCTATGTGATGGTCTGGATCCATGTGATGGTCTGGATCTATGTGATGGTCTGGATCTATGTGATGGTCTGGATCTATGTGATGGTCTGGATCTACGTGATGGTCTGGATCTATGTGATGGTCTGGATCTATGTGATGGTCTGGATCTATGTGATGGTCTGGATCTACGTGATGGTCTGGATCTATGTGATGGTTTGGATCTATGTGATGGTCTTGATCTATGTGATGGTCTGGATCTATGTGATGGTCTGGATCTATGTGATGGTCTGGATCTATGTGATGGTCTGGATCTATGTGATGGTCTGGATCTATGTGATGGTCTGGATCTATGTGATGGTCTGGATCTATGTGATGGTCTGGATCTGTGTGATGGTCTGGATCTACGTGATGGTCTTGATCTATATTATGGTTTGGATCTACATGATGGTCTTGATCCATGTGATGGTCTGGATCCATGTGATGGTCTGGATCCATGTGATGGTCTTGATCCATGTGATGGTCTGGATCTGTGTGATGGTCTGGATCTATGTGATGGTCTTGATCCATGTGATGGTCTGGATCCATGTGATGGTCTGGATCTATGTGATGGTCTGGATCTATGTGATGGTCTTGATCTATGTTGATGGTTTGGATCTATGTGACAGTCTGGATTCATGTGATGGTCTGGATCTATATTATGGCTTGGATCTACGTGATGGTCTGGATCCATGTGATGGTCTGGATCTATGTGATGGTTTGGATCTATGTGATGGTCTTGATCTATGTGATGGTCTGGATCTATGTGATGGTCTGGATCTATATTATGGCTTGGATCTATGTGACGGTCTGGATCCATGTGATGGTCTGGATCTATGTGATGGTTTGGATCTATGTGATGGTCTTGATCTATGTGATGGTCTGGATCTATGTGATGGTTTGGATCTATGTGATGGTTTGGATCTATGTGATGGTCTGGATCTATGTGATGGTCTTGATCTATGTGATGGTCTGGATCTACGTGATGGTCTGGATCTATGTGATGATCTTGATCTATGTGATGGTCTGGATCTATGTGATGATCTTGATCTATGTGATGGTCTTGATCTCTGTGATGGTCTTGATCTATGTGATGGTCTGGATCCATGTGATGGTTTGGATCTATGTGATGGTCTTGATCTATGTGATGGGTTTGGATCTATGTGATGGTCTGGATCTATGTGATGGTTTGGATCTATGTGATGGTCTTGATCTATGTGATGGTCTGGATCTATGTGATGGTTTGGATCTATGTGATGGTCTTGATCTATGTGATGGGTTTGGATCTATGTGATGGTCTGGATCTATGTGATGGTCTGGATCTATGTGATGGTTTGGATCTATGTGATGGTCTGGATCTATGTGATGGTCTGGATCTACGTGATGGTCTGGATCTTATGTGATGGTTTGGATCTATGTGATGGTCTTGATCTATGTGATGGTCTTGATCTATGTGATGGTCTGGATCTATGTGATGGTCTGGATCTACGTGATGGTCTGGATCTATGTGATGGTCTGGATCTACGTGATGGTCTGGATCTATGTGATGGTCTGGATCTATGTGATGGTCTGGATCTACTTGTGATGGTCTTGATCTATGTGATGGTCTGGATCTATGTGATGGTCTTGATCTATGTGATGGTCTGGATCTATGTGATGGTCTGGATCTACGTGATGGTCTGGATCTATGTGATGGTCTGGATCTATGTGATGGTCTGGATCTATGTGATAATAATAACAATAATAATACAAAAAAGCTGACCAGCCCTGTCAGTATCATGTTGTAATCACATTTTATGAGTATATACAGTTGTCTTCAAAATTATTCATACCCTCCAATTACAGAAAAGGCTAAATTCACAAAATAGTAATACAAATAGCAAGAAACTAATAATGAATAAAAATTTCCAATATTATAATTTCATGAAATGATATATTGCTTTTGTATTGTGGTTTGAAATAATAATAATAAAAAAAATAAACAAACAAAATTGACCCAGACACATTAGAGCATCTTTCCCATGAACATGGGCCAACATACCTGTCAAGAGGTGCAGACATCTGATTGGACGTTACAGAAAACACCTGATTGCAGTGATTGTTTTAAAATGTTGCTCAACAAAATTTTTACCTTTGGAGCTAAATTATGCTTGTTTACTTGTTTTATTTTCTGTGTGTTTGTTTTTAATATTTCTTGGAAACCACAAATCAAAATCAATGTTATCATTTTCATAGAATTCTTATTTATTAGTACTTTAGTCAATTTCAGCTTATTTCAATGGCAGCTGATAGTTTTCTTTGATTATTTGGAGGGTATGAATAATTTTGGGGACGACTGTAATTGCGGATAAAAAGCATGTCTGTACTTGTGTCCAGGATAAGTCTGCTGGGCATTCAGGAGGAGGAAGTGAGCAGTTTATGGAGTCAGGTTTATTCATTTAGATCCACAAACAGCTGCTGTGAGCTGGGACAGAGCAGCAAGCATTTCTTCATCTTTCTGTTGATATAAATGGTTGGTTTAAAGTTTCCTACATATTTTATATGGGTGTTCAGTGTGATTCTTTCTGTTCAGGGGAGGAAAGAATGAGTAACCACTTCTGACCTCTCTCTATCCTTTCCATAGATAGCTGCACAATCCTATTACAATTATCCCGAGGTGTCCTAGCAAGGGCTCCAGCAAGAAAACTCCAACCATCAGAGCCTCACTCTGCTAAGACACGGCCGCTCCTCGTCACAGCACTTTTACTCGTTGTTCTGGAGTTGTGTGGTTCTTTTAATCAGAAGCAGGAACGACGTGAGGCCACGGACACACTCAGTTAAAACTTGTTTATTTATCAGTAAACCAGGTCTGAGCCAACATGGCTGCACATTGCAGCAGTTCCCTGAAATTACCACAGAATGATGATGATGATAATGATGATGAATGTCATCAGTTTAAAGGAGAAGTTAGTTTTTTTCTACCTGGATCTATTTTCTAGCATGAAATCCGTTCATTTCCTCGCCCAGACAGTTTTGGTGCAACTTGAATTCCTTCAGGAGATATTTAGATTAGGGATGCACAATATTGGAATTTTGACCGATATCCAATGTGCTGATATTTTAAAGCAGAACTCAGTAACTCAGTTTTTCACCTTCATAAATGCTTTTCAAAATCCCTGTGGGGCTAGACAAAGTGTTTACGGAGCGATTCGATGTTTCCCAGTCTCCCCCCCGACCCGACACAGATCTTACAACAAAGAAACTGCTGTGCGGCACTCAGGTCCCCTATCTACCGAGCTGCTTCGCCAGGACTGAAAACCAGTTCTTTAGCTTCCCACCACCTAAACACCTGACTCTAAAACCAAGTCTTTGCGAGTGAAGATCGGTTCAGGTAGCTTGTGCTGTCTGGGCGCCGGGTGATGCAGCACCGAGCCTCATGGCCAAATAAGCTCAATAATTACTCGTCATGTCCACAAAAAGTAAATAAAAGTTCGTATTCTTACCTGCTATCCACCAACATCAGAGAAAAATATAATACACGGCATATTTACCCACAAAACACGAGTAAAACGTCCCGCTGCAGGAGACACAGGACTCTGTTTGAGCAGAGGGAGACGGTCATATAGCTCAACACCTTCACATGGATCCAGAAAAATACGGTGAATATTTCGTGAGTAAAATAGATCGATACCGTGTTTTTAAATATCAATATGATATCAGCATATGAAAATATTGTGATATTTCAGTGTACCGATATTTTTCCCACCCCTAGTTTTTACAGTTTTAAAGTCTGTAAAAAAGAAGTTTTTGAAGAAGAAGATTTTGGATTTATGTAGACTTTAGAAACAGAGGGCTGATTGGTTAAATATCAGTGGGGTGGCCGATGTCCAATACTCAGTTTTAAAGAGGAACTTCGTTTTTTTTTATAAATCTGGATCTATTTTCTTGCATGAAATATGTTCATTCCCTCACCCAGACAGTTTTGGTGCAACTTGAATTCCTTCAAGAAGATATTTAGATCCACTCCAGATCAGGGTATCTGCCACAAACTCCTTTATTTCACCAATGTTTTGTTACGAAACATGAGTCCCATAATGCCTTATTTAGAGACTGGACGCGGTTGCCCCATCAATGCCATTATATTGGACATACACTGATCTCAAGTGGATCTAAATATCTCCCGAAGGAATTCAAGTTACACCAAAACTGTCTGGGTGAGGAAATGAACAGATTTAATGCAAGAAAATAGGTCCAGATTGAAAAAAAACTAAGTTCCCCTTTAAGGCCGATATAGGCCGATACCGATAGGGGGCCGATTATATTGTGAATCCCTAGTTTTGATCCATTCCAGATCAGCGTATGTCCAATATAATGGAAGTGATGGGGCAACCACGTGCAGCCTCTAAATAAGACATTATCTGCCACACGAGGGTTCCTGTCCACTGAAGGATGGTTCATAGGCAACCATCCTCCTGAGGTTGCCTATGAGGTTGCCTGTCGCTGCTGGTTTGCTTTGTTGCCGCTTCGCTGCCGCCACTTCTTCATCATCGCTTCGTCTTGGCTTCGTCGTCTCTTCGTCATCTCTTCCTCGCCTTTTCGTCCCTTTTTCGTCACCTTTTCGTGGCCTTTCGTGGCCTTTTCGTGGCCTTTTGGTCACCTTTTGGTCCCTTTTTTTTCACCTTTTCGTCTCTGCTTCATCGTTGCTGCTTCATCGACGCTTCATCGTCTCTTCATCTCTGCTTCGTTGCTGTATAAAATATAAGCTACAATTGTAGAACACGTCTCCAAAAGCTTGGGGTGGAAGTTATTAGTCTATGTTGTGATAACTTGACTCGTACTGTAGCAGCTGAAAAGTCCTGAAAACGTCCTGGAAAAATTCCTGGAAAATAACTAAGAAAAGAGTGGGAACCCTGGTATTGTAACAGGAAAGATGTAAAACCTGCAGGATGGTGGCGCTCACTGATCTTTGGTACTGCCTTTGTCTTCCAGATCCTGGCCACGATATCGATCCTGTTCATCATCATCTCCACCATCTCTCTGTCCCTCAACACTCTGCCCGAGCTCCAGGTGGTGGACGAGTTTGGCCAGTATAACGACAACCCCAGCCTGGCCCACGTGGAGGCAGTCTGCATCGCCTGGTTCACCATGGAGTACATCCTGCGCCTGCTCTCCGCCCCCAACAAGTGGGAGTTCATCAAGGCTCCGCTCAACATCATCGACCTGCTGGCCATCCTGCCGTATTACGTCACCCTCTGCCTGACCGAGTCCAACAAGAGCGTCATGCAGTTCCAGAACGTGCGCCGTGTGGTCCAGATCTTCCGGATCATGCGTATCCTGAGGATCCTGAAGCTGGCCAGGCACTCCACGGGACTCCAGTCTCTGGGCTTCACGTTGCGGAGGAGCTACAACGAGCTGGGCCTGCTGATCCTCTTCTTAGCCATGGGCATCATGATCTTCTCCAGCTTGGTGTTCTTCGCCGAGAAGGACGAGGACTCCACCAAGTTCACCAGCATCCCTGCCTCCTTCTGGTGGGCCACCATCACCATGACGACCGTTGGCTATGGAGACATTTACCCACAAACCCTGCTGGGGAAGATCGTGGGAGGGCTCTGCTGCATCGCCGGCGTGCTGGTCATCGCTCTCCCCATCCCCATCATCGTCAACAACTTCTCGGAGTTCTACCGAGAGCAGAAGCGGCAGGAGAAGGCCATCAAACGGAGGGAAGCTCTGGAGAGAGCCAAGCGGAGCGGCAGCATCGTCTCCATCAACCTCAAGGATGCGTTCGCTCGCAGCATGGAGCTCACTGACGTCTTAGTGGAGAAACGCGAGGAGAACAAATGTCCCGCGGACAACCACCTGACCCCCAGTCGCTGGAGCTACCACAAGCAGTACTCCAACGCGGAGGTGAGCAGCTCCTCCAGGCCCCAGCACTATCTGGAGGTAGCTCAGCTGGGCTCGCCCGAGCGCTCCAAACCTTCCTCCAACAAGTCCACGCCTCAGCATCTGAGTGCCAAGCAGCTGGAGGAGGCTTACAACCGGGCACAGAGGAGAAACACGGCGGAGGAGCAGGTGGAGATGAACACGTTGACGTCCCTCCAGGCCCGAAAAACCTCCCCCGCCAAGTTTCCCACCTCCGCCATGGCCGACGACCCTGCGGAGCGAGGAGAGAGGAGCTCGCTGCTGCCCGGGGGTCCGCCCGGGGCCCGGCAGCAGCGCGTGCCCCCTCCCCTGGATCTGAGCCGCATCAGCAGCATGGACGGCAGCCAGGACGCCGGCCAGCCCATGACCGTCATCAAGGAGGGCTTGTACGAGTTCGTCTCCACCCCCAGAGACGGAGACAAAGCCGGGAGGAAGACCTCTGACAGCAGCAGCTCCCAGAAGATGAAGACCTACAAGATCGACCTGGTTGGATCTCAGGATGACGTCCTCATGGCGGTGATGACACCGGTGGCTGCCTCAGCCAAGGCTGATTCAGGACCTGCCTCTGTAACACCTGATCCTAAGTCTCTGCTCGCAATCCCACAGTCACCAGCCTCGACCCCGCAGCCCGGCGGCCCTGGCAACCCCCCAGGAGGAGGCGAGGGCTCAGCAGCCAGGAGCTTAGAAGGTGAAGGGCAGCTCACGGGCTTAAGTCACCCAGGGAGGAATCACATGGAGAGGTCTGCTGTTGGCCCGGGCGGCGTTTCCAGCCCGCTGTCGGCTAAAGCTAGCCCGCTCAACTGCACCCAGGAGCTGGTGGGCGTGGGGGGAGGAGCAGAGGCGGGGAAGGAGGGCGAGCAGGGAGGAGAAGCGCAGGAGAACCACATCGCCCTGGACGGAAGCTTGACGCCGCCCTGCGAGACCAGCATGTGAGTACGTGGACGGGACTCACGGCAGCATCTTCAGAGATGAAAACTCTGACCTGGTGGCGCGAACCAGAAAACACGACTGCGGACTCCTGACGAGACACCGCCGAGGTCCAGAAAGGACATGGCCGACGTGTCGGCCGGGTAACTTCACCAGCACTTTCCCACCTGTGAGGACGCTAGGATCTGGCCGGGCCTCGGACTCCCCAAAACAAGCCTTGACTGCAGGAGAACATTCGACCGTCAGGACCGGTTTTTGTGTCGCCCCCCAGCAGCCCTTCGTCATATTGACTCGGTGTGCAGAGAAAACAATGGAAGGAAATTTTATTTTTTATATTTGTCTGAGTAACTGTTAAAAATGTATGTTTTACAAGACTTGAAGAAAACCTGCATCAGTCCTGTAGATCCTGCAGAGTCCCGTAGTCCAGCATTAGCAGAGAGGACGTACCTGTCCGTGTGCTTGCACTACGCTTTATTATGCAGGTTTGAAATGTCGTTTACCCTTTATTTCATTTGCAATCTTTCCCTTTTCTATGCACCTCTGCTAAACTCAGTTTGCAGAGAGAAAGATTGAAAGATGGGAGGACAGATGGGCTGAGCAGAGATGAACTGTCTGACTTTTAGATGTGAATATGCTAAACTGTGGTTCAGAGCTGATGAAGAGCACCTAAACACACCTCTGGTTTGGTCTCTGTGAGACTCGCGTGCTACCAACTCGGTCTGGTTCTAGTTTTGACCGCAGTTAGCTTGTCAGAGACAACTGGTCCGAGATAGCCGGGTTAGAGACAGCTGGTCCAAACACCACTGCAGAGAGCAGGGGGGGAAACACCCTCACCTGGGATCATGCAGCAGGAGGGACTAATTTCTGTCCCGAAGGAGACGCTTGGTATGACAACTGATCAAGTCCTGGCCTGCTTTCACGTGATTGGCTGCGTACGAGATCAGGTGTATGAATGCAGAAGCAGGAGGAGCCCGTTCACCATCAGACTGGACAGATCAGGGTCCGGTCCCAGTACCAGCCTGGACAGATCAGGGTCCGGTCCCAGTACCAGCCTGGACAGATCAGGGTCCGGTCCCAGAACCAGACTGGACAGATCAGGGTCCGGTCCCAGCACCAGCCTGGACAGATCCAGGGTCCGGTCCCAGAACCAGACTGGACAGATCAGGGTCCGGTCCCAGTACCAGCCTGGACAGATCAGGGTCCGGTCCCAGAACCAGCCTGACAGATCAGGGTCCGGTCCCAGTACCAGACTGACAGATCAGGGTCCGGTCCCAGAACCAGACTGACAGATCAGGGTCCGGTCCCAGAACCAGACTGGACAGATCAGGGTCCGGTCCCAGCACCAGCCTGGACAGATCAGGGTCCGGTCCCAGAACCAGACTGGACAGATCAGGGTCCGGTCCCAGTACCAGCCTGGACAGATCAGGGTCCGGTCCCAGAACCAGCCTGGACAGATCAGGGTCCGGTCCCAGTACCAGACTGGACAGATCAGGGTCCGGTCCCAGAACCAGACTGGACAGATCAGGGTCCGGTCCCAGCACCAGCCTGGACAGATCAGGGTCCGGTCCCAGAACCAGACTGGACAGATCAGGGTCCGGTCCCAGTACCAGCCTGGACAGATCAGGGTCCGGTCCCAGTACCAGCCTGGACAGATCAGGGTCCGGTCCCAGTACCAGACTCGGTGCGTACCGTGTCCCCAAGGTTAAAAAAAAGACTGAGGTAAACGCTGAAATATTTCATCTTTTACTGCTGTAGGTGAAATAATTACTGAAGTTTGCCCTGCTACTACGAAATGTGCTTTGAATATTAAAATTCAAATATTAAAATTCAAAGCATCTGAATAACAAATGTGATCGGTTTACTGATAAAAGTGCTGTATTTGATTTTAATTTAAACTTTATTTACGTTGTCTTTAGCACGAGAGAACTGTTTCCCTCATAGATGGTTTACCTGACAGTCGTCCTCAAAATTATTTATCATAATTCATAATAATTATTATTTTAATTGACTTTTTAATACTTTTTTATTGCAAATTGTGACAATATTTACAGTGCATTGTGTATGTCGTGATGTGATAGACAATGTAAACAATACTGTAAACTACAGACAGGATGTAGAAAATAGGAGAAAAAAATTCAAAACAGAATCTGGTAACGTCCAACATTAGTTAGTTAACATAGTTGAAAATGTTTAACAAATAGTAACAATAGCTATAGTCATAGTAATAATAATAATAATAGAAACACCCTTACTATGAAATAATGGTAGTAATAGTTGTGGCAATAATAATCATAATGGTAGAGACAGTGCTAGTCATGATAATCATAATAATAATCTCTTGTTGGTGTTATGTGAGCTGGTGGATTAACCACTACTGGCCAGAAAGAGTGATGGAGCCCCCCGGCAGGCCATTCAGGACCCCCCAGCATACCAACCTTATCTGACACAGTAAAGCCTGAGATGATGCGGTGCGTTAAAATAAGACATGGCAAGCTTCAGGTGTGTGTCAGTCATGTTTCCACTCTCACCCTATGCTTTCGTTTTTTAACCCTCTCATTAAAGAAAAGGCTTAATTCACATCAGTAATTCAAATAACAAGAAAATAAAGAAACTAATAATAAATAAAAATTTACAAAATTATAATTTAGTGAAATAAAATGTTGCTTTTGAATTGTGGTTGAAAATAATAATAAAAAAAAACTAACAAAACTGTCCCAGACGTGATAGAGCATTTTCTCATGAACATGAACCAACATACCTGTCAGCAGGTGCAGACGTCTGATTGGACGTCACAGAAACACCTGATCACAGTGATTGTCTGAAAGTGTTGCTCAGCAACATTTAAGCTGTGTCCCGTGTTGCATCTGCACACTGTGAAGTGCGGATTCGTCTGCTGCATACGTCACAGCAGCGCGTGAAGTACTGTCCCATTTCAAAAAGGTCCGAAGAACCCTCCGAATCCAGCCTCCAAACCTGCACTCTGTTTGGCCCGAAACCGAGGATACATGCCATGTATCCTTCGTGGCCCCTCCTATCCCAGAATTCATTGCGCAAAGGATGGGAGGGAATAAGCAGCAGAGCGACGACTGTCATATTTTGACATATTCGTGGATTTTTAAGCGTTAAATGAAGTGTTTGTCCGTTAGGAACAACAGAGTCTCTGTGGAAACGTATCTGGAGGAATAAGTGGAAAGAATGCTGTAACCAGACAGCTGTTGAGTCTGCAGTTGCTATGCAACAGGACTGGAGCATTATGGGGAATTTTTGTTGGCTAGGATGTCCCATTTCAGCAGGGACTTCGTAGCTACGTAGTCTGCGCACTTCGCAGTGTGCAGACCGCAACATGAGACACAGCAAATACCTGCGGAGCCCCATCACGCTTGTTTACTTGTTTTATTTTCTGTGTTTGTTTTTAATATTTCTGTTGAACCACAATTTTAAATCAATGTCATGATTTTCATAGAATTTTTATTTATTATTACTTTTGTCAATTTCAGCTTATTTCACTGACAGATGATTTTTTCTGTCTCTAATTGGAGGGAATGAATAATTTTGAGGACTGTCACATGTCTTTATGGACATTTATGGACATTCTGTGCAACAATAACAGCCACAGAGCAGCATTATCAAACATTTAGTTCCCAGTGTAAAATAAACATTTATCCCTGTCCAGTTGAAATGATACAGCCACCTGCATATATTGTTCAGTAATATATTTATTAATGAATTAAACGTGTGGATTTTATAACATATATTTTATAAGGACAGTTTAAATGAACTTTATTCTGTCCCATTTTCCTGCACGACCCTGCACACTCATACATGACCGCAGGGTTTAGTCCGGGTACTGGGACCGGGCCCAGGTCATCTGAAAATGTGACCTTCTGTGCGAGCTTCTGCCTGCATGTGGGAGGAGGGCCCCCCCTGCAGGCGATCACGGGTGAGAGGAATGACAGCCTCATCTCTCCCCGCCGTAGCTGCGTGGACTCGAGGAGGAGGAGGGGACTCTTCATCAGGTCAAATGTAAATTATAACTGTGCTTTTAGAGGTTTTAAGCCACCTGACTTAGACTGAGGTGTTATATTTTTGTCGTCAGTTAAACTAATTTATTCCATTTTGATAAGAGGGACTTTGACTGTTGTGTGTCTGGAAAAATTGTGCCTTTTCATAAATGAATTTATGAGAAGGTGAAAAAATTCCTGTAAAATAAGTTTTTTGTTTCTTTGTCTTTTCTCGTTCTCGTGTAGTAGATATATGAAGATTCTCAGGTTTGACCAGCGTTTCCAGCTTTTGTTTCTGATGTGCGCATGTCTGCCCTCCGTAGCTCAGGTCTGACCTCACCTCGGTGAGAGTTTCTGTACACATGCCGTTCCTGACAGACTTTTACGGCTGTCGGGAGCCGACTGCTGCAGGTGCAGGTGAGTCCAGGTGCTCCTCAGTCCGGTCTGGATGGTCTCCACCTCACCTCCACACTGTCTCATGATAAATATCCTGGCATGGTGTATTTGTTTCTGTTTTGTACAGAGATAAACGAGCGCCTGCTTCATCAACTATGCTGGTTCCTCTGCTGTTCCACTCACATCTACTTTTTATGTGTAACCGTAGCCTGTGTAGTAGCAAGAGTACATGTAAGTCAACATAATACTAGAAATGCTATGAAGAGTTTTGGTTCATTTATCCAGATGCAAGTCAAATAAATGTGTTCATGTGATCTGCGTTGGTTGGGTGTGTTTTTACGCTTGTCAAAGATGACAGGATGAACGAGACGAAGCATGCCTCCCTTTACCAAAAAGTAATAGCTATGTGCAAGTATGCTTTAAGCATAGGCTACTCATTTTACACTTTAAATAAAACAGGATACTTTCAGTTTATTATCTACAGTTGAGTGAAAAAGTGTTTGCTTCCTTCCCAATTTCTGATTTTTTTGCATGTTAGTCACATTTAAATGTTTCAAATCAAATCAAGTTTATTTCTATAGCCCGTTACAGTACCCATAGTATATTCTATAGTACAGTACCCATTGGAAACGCAAAGTGTTTTACAGCAGGGGCAACAGAAAAGAGACAACAAAGCAAAACATCATAAAAATGCAAAGTTAAATAGCCTACTGGGAAAAATTAAGAACAAAGTAGGTAAGAGCTATGAAAACAACTAAAAAACCAAGAATCAGAACAGGCTACTGGGGGGAGCGCAGAGTGCACATAAAAGAGCATAAAATCTTAAAGAAATAAACTAGATAGAATTAAAAGCCAGATAAAAAAAATAGGTCTGTAGCTTCGATTTAAAAGAGCCCAGTTCAGTCGTGAGACGAACATCAGGAGGCAGCGAGCTCCACAATCTACCAGCAGCTGAGAACGAGCGGTCGCTCCACTGTTCCAGCTTCGTCCTGGGACCTAGAAAAGAAGGGCCCTGCTGGGGTCCCGGTGGACTAGCAGGTCAGCCAGATGAGGGGGGCAGACCGTTAAGGGCTTTGAAAGCAAACAAAAGTAATTTAAAACCGATTCGGAAGCGGACGGGCAGCCAGTGCAGGGAGGACAGCACGGGGGTTTTATGTTCCCGCCTGTACACGCCCACCAGAAATCAAACAGCAGCGTTCTGGACGAGCTGCAGGCGATGGAAGCTGGTTCAGGCCAACAAAGAGGGTGTTACAGTCGTCCAGCCGGGCACTGATGAAAGCGTGAACAGCCGTCTCCAGGACGCCACAGTGAAGAAAAGGTTTTACCTTAGAGAGGAGACGGAGGTGAAAAAAGCTGGTTCTGGCAAAGGCGCTAATCTGTTTTTCAAAGTTGAGGCCGCTGTTTAATAAAACTCAGAGATTTTTCAAACAGGACTTGGGGGAGGGAATAAAAGTGCCACAGCCTGGGAAGGAGCTAAGCTGGGTGGAGTGCCAAACAAAATAAAATCAGTCTTGGCGTCATTAAGATGCAGGAAATTCCACGTGAGCCACGACTTCACGCCATTGAGACAGCCTAAAAGTTTTGTGTATGAACAACTGTGATTTCCGGTCAGGTGCAGCGGAAGATAGATTTGGATGTGATCGGCGTAGAAATGGAAAGACAGGTTGTGCTTATCAATGATGGACCCAAGGGGCAGCAGATACAGCAGAAAAGGGAGAGGACAGAGAACTGAGCCGTGTGGCACCCCGTGGGTGAGTGGAACATTTGAGGAGGAGGAATCACCGGTAACAACGAAGAAGCTCCTGTCAGACAGAAAACTCCTGAACCATCTGAGGACGGTTCCACAGATACAACTAAGTGCTCCAGACGGGAAAACAGCGTGGTCAAAGCAGCAGAGAGGTCTGAGAGCAGTCGCAGATAGAGTGATGTCATTATGAATGTCGAGCAGAGCAGTCTCAGTACTGTGGCGAGCCCTAAAACCAGACTGGAACTTGTTCAGAAGGGCATTTTGCTCTAGAAAAGGCTGTAATTGACCTATTGCTAAGCCACGCCCCCTCCACTCACTCGGACAAACAATCAACATTGGATGATTGGTAAATGTCATGACATCACACAGGAGGCAATCGATGATTTTGGGGGGACAGAAAGACAAAATTTCATCTCGAAGTTACCAAAAAGGCTCAACTATGCTTTGGAGGGTTACATCGATAATTTGGTTGTTGAGAAGATCGAGGAAAAACTTAAGTTACAGACAAAAATATACAGGTCCCAGTGCAAACGTGATAAACCACATCTTGTTGCCATGACTATTTCGGACAAGAAGATAGAGGATCAGCATTGTTCATGCACTGCAGGGTAAGAAGTATGATTTACCTTCAATTAAGTAACTTAACTTGACGTGACTTGTAAAAACTGCTACTCGCTTATTTTTAAATATACATAAACCTAGCTTAAATCTCCGTTTTACCATAGACAGATTTTCCTCTGCTAAAGCAGAGTTTTGTAATATACTAGCTAGGCTTTCCTAAATATCTGTTAATATACATAAGTTTTATGTCGTTAATCTGACGCGTCGTTGCGATTGAATCCATAGGGAACCAGGTTTCTGCTCCCATATTATCGGTGTACTCCACTATGTGGACCTGCTGCGGGGGAGAGATCAGCTGTCCTGTACGAGTCAGGGTCAGCAGTGGCACCCCCCAGAGGCAAGAGGATCACAGGGGGCCAACAAAAGCAAAGGCTAAACGGAAAAAGAGACCGGTCATCTGCTCCTACAACCCAAACAGGTAACCATAAATTGATGATGGGGGGTTTACACAGTGGTGGACAAAGGATTGAGATCGTCATGAATCTACAGCCAGGCAGTTAAAGGTTGAATATGGAACATTTTTATTAAAAGCTGTATTTTTAAGAAAATAATACCTCCACAGGTTGTTGGGGGGGGGGGGGGTACAGAATGAAAGTACAACATTTCCTAGAAAAAATTATATTTAGCCTAAAAATAATTTTAAAATAAATTTTAACGGGTTCGATAATGGCATTTTATTTACGTCTATAAGCCGATACACGCCGCCATTGCAGGTTGCCAAATACGATCTCTGTGTGGAAACAATATTTCGGTCATAGTCAGGCTGCTACAGGGGAAAACCGTAGAGACGACGAGTGAAGCAGCTGCTTCAGAGCCCTGGAGATATTGTTATCTGTTTCTGAGGAGGAGTGACCTGAGAAGAGCAAAACCTGGAGTAAATTTAGGTGAAGACTTCACTAAATGGACCCACATAAACGTTTTCCACGGAGTAAAACACGGAAATGGCGACTTTTCTCCTGGATCGGTAAGCTAGCTTGTTTGCTAACATGGCTAACGTTAGCTGTCAGTTATAAACTCCTCTGTGTTACTTGTTGGACATGCTGCAGACTGTTGGACATGCTGCAGACTGTTGGACATGCTGCAGACTGTTGGACATGCTGCAGACTGTTGGACATGCTGCAGACTGTTGGACATGCTGCAGACTGCTGGACATGCTGCAGACTGTTGGACATGCTGCAGACTGTTGGACATGCTGCAGACTGCTGGACATGCTGCAGACTGTTTGACATGCTGCAGACTGCTGGACATGCTGCAGACTGGTGGACATGCCGCAGACTGTTGGACATGCTGCAGACTGTGGGACATGCTGCAGACTGGTGGACATGCCGCAGACTGTTGGACATGCTGCAGACTGTGGGACATGCTGCAGACTGTTGGACATGCTGCAGACTGTGGGACATGCTGCAGACTGTTGGACATGCTGCAGACTGTTGGACATGCTGCAGACTGTGGGACATGCTGCAGACTGTTGGACATGCTGCAGACTGCTGGACATGCTGCAGACTGTTGGACATGCTGCAGACTGTTGGACATGCTGCAGACTGTTGGACATGCTGCAGACCGTTGGACATGCTGCAGACTGTTGGACGTGCTGCAGACTGTTGGACATGCTGAAGACTGTTGGATGTGCTGCAGACTGTTTGACATGCTGCAGACTGCTGGACATGCTGCAGACTGTTGGACATGCTGCAGACTGGTGGACATGCTGCAGACTGGTGGACATGCCGCAGACTGTTGGACATGCTGCAGACTGTGGGACATGCTGCAGACTGTTGGACATGCTGCAGACTGCTGGACATGCTGCAGACTGTTGGACATGCTGCAGACTGGTGGACATGCTGCAGATTCTGGCATCCCAGCAGCTGGAGTTGTTTTTCTGCTGTTGCAACTACAACCTAGACACACGTGATATCGCTGTTCTGTCCGTGTTCTTATAGCTTATAGTCAAAGTATAAGTATCGTACTTGTTGTGCAGTTCATCTGTCTCTGTGCGTTTATATGGACATTTTTAATCGTGTTTCTTTTCATGAACTAAAAAGCATGTTTTCAGCTTTGTGATGCATGTACTGTACAGTATCTAAGTATGATTATCATGTGACTATGAAGCTCATGTTTTACAATACATTACCTCAAACAGCATTGCTGCTTTTTTAGGAAAGAGTCAGGTGTGTGAGCAGATGTATATGATGTCATAAAAAACATGACCGGGACCCCAATAAGTTACCTGGTTAATCAGACAGCAGCAGGGAAATGAACTTCCAATCGGATGCGGTTTGCGTTACCAGGTAATTAATACACTTGCAGCCTGCACACTGCAGTGAAGAGATGTTTCAAATATCCACACAAACATCAGCAGAGTAAGACAGCTAACAGTTGACCAATTTATTTTTATTTCCATTTGAAAACATTCAAGTATGGGGGACATCCAGAGGTCAAACTGCGGAGCACTTGCATAGTAGATTTTGACAGTAGATTATCAATCATTGCAACTATTCCAGTCACCAAAAATCTGAACACACTTATACATACTGTATACATGAAATTATTTCAGATCAGCCATCTTTGACATGTTTAATCCCCGGCTCGATGCATGGAGGAATGCAGGAGAACTACAGTATGTGAGGCAAAGAAAGATGCTTACAATATACCAAATTTGATTTATGTTGCCCAACCTGATGTTGGGTTTTCTTCCCGATACAATTTTGAATTTCTTAATTTTGGCACTAGCTCTCTCCACGTGAACTCTGTGAGCAGCTATCTTTTTTGTTTTGTGTACATCAGCGGCAGACATGTTTGTTTGACTGAGCAAACGGGGGGATATTTACTTTCAGTCCAGTTTCTTCCAAGTCTTTCTCGATGAGAAATCCTTTGTCAGCCATGATGCCATCACCCTTGTTCAGGTAGCTATGAGCTGTGAGTGTTTTCATCAACTCTAGAAAGTTGCTTTTCTGAACATTTTCCCTGTCAGACAATGATCCAGTAAAAAGAGTTGATGTAAACATGACAGCGCCACGTGGATCACATGCAATCAGTCATTTCAGAGTGTTGGTTGACTTGCAGTTTGAAAAACTTTGACTTTGCAGAACTAATGAACTTGGTCTCTCAATCTTAAGTTCTGTGCAATCAAGTATTGCCAGACTTGTTCCAAAGTTGTTCTCATATTTATCTGGCATTTGAGAGATTATGATGTCTCTATGTTCCCCAAGTACACAAAACATGTCATCAACCCATGAGTTGAAAAGAGTGCCTGCACTTCTTTCAGGTATCTGAAATCTGTCAGCCAGGTTCCTTTAAGTCAAAATTTTGGTGCAACTTCATGAGAACAAGCAAAAGTTGGTGACGTATTGGCATTTAATTCATTTCTCGATCAACCCTCTTGTATGTTAATGGGACATATTTTAATGGGTTTGTGGAGCTGTATCAGTATTTGGCACTGCAAACACAGAGCACAAGTTGTTAAACTGATCATAACTACAGCCAGTGCAATACTGGAAATAGTTTGCAATATTGCGATGATGCAGGAGTTCTGGTGTCAATCTTGTTAGAATCTGTTTTCTTTTTAATTCTTCAATTTCAGCATCCTTTTGAGCCAGCATAGTCCGTAATGTCAGCAGCTCCTGCTCCACATCATTTGTGGGCAGTTCCAGTCGTGGATGCTGGTCCAGATGATCTGGCACTTCCTCTGGCTGCTGTTGCATGGGGGGCTGCTCATCCTCTAGCGACACCGCAAATATAAGTTTATGGTTTAAGATGAATGGAAGAAAACATAAAGATGTTCATGTACAAGCCAAATGCCACAAACCAACCAACATATCAGTAAAATTATTCACACTAAAGTGTAAACTTGATAAAGCACACATTTGAAACAAGTAAATCAATGAAAACTGTGTAGCCATGGAACATGAATGCTTTTAAAATGTGGAATAAAAAAGGAGTGTTACACAGCTTTTAAGTTTTTCATTATTTTGGAAGAAATGAAAAAAGAAAAAAAAATATACACACATACACTACTCACAAAAACTTATGTATATTTGACTTTTTGTATGATGTCAGAATGAATCTAAAATCCACTCCAACCTTTCCAGGTGAACTGAATTAAACTTTCTCTAAACTTTTCAATGCACATGAACATTGTTCAATGGTTAAATATTTATTCTGCATCATTCTGTTCTCCAAAAACCGAAAGTTGAATATCCCTAACTTTTTGTGAGTAGTGTATATAAATGGACTAAAAAGCATACATTAAGACCACAGCACAACAGTGCCAATAACAACTATAGAGCACTCCCTCTTATAAGTTATTAGTTATATTTTAATTTCCGCTGTTTCTGTACGTGTGATAACTTCAATGTCCTTTTCTTCGTAGCTTCCACTGTTAAACAAGCCGACATCATCCCTGCCCGTACCCTGTTCCTGTACCAACAACATCCCCAGGTGCCTCTCCCCAGACATTATTGCACCAACACCTACTGAAATTAATCAGAGGTTCAATCTTGAAGAATCCAGGGAAATTCAAGTGTCGACCAAGGCACAGGCTGCCTGTGAGACATGGCACAAAGATGGTGAGGGAAGGCTGACAGCCTCTAACTTTGGAAAAATATTGAAAAGAAAGAAAGTTACAGAGGAATTTGTCCAGTCGATGTACTACCCCAAACCCTTCACCCCAAAGGCAACAAGCTACGGCACTGCCACTGAGTCAAAGGCAAAACAGCTTTACCAAGAGAAATATCCATCTCGACATGTACACGATGCCGGCCTCATGCTGCAGCCAGACCTGCCGTTTATTGGTGCAACCCCAGATGCTATTATCTGCGAGGATGGGGAAATGGGAGTGCTCGAAATTAAATGTCCCTTTGGATCAACAGACATGACCATTGCAGAAGCTGCCTCAACTATCAAAGACTTCTATGTCATCATTAATGGACAAGACGTCACTGTATCAAAAAGCCACAACTGCTACTATCAAATCCAAGGGCAGCTGCTCTTAAGTGGACCCGACTTCTGTGATTTTGTGCTTTACACAAGAGCAGATCTGTACAGAGAGAGTTCACAACGATGTCCTGTTCATCAATTCAATGATTGCAAAACTTTATGAATTCCATGTAAATAACTTTTGTCCAAAGAAATAGATGTCACCTCCTCTGATTTTATGGTTCTTCTTGATCCTTCTGTGCTTCTGAGCTGATTCACACCTGTACATAAAAGAAAAATAACATCATTAGGGCTGCAAGACACAGTTTCATCATCAATGATGTTTTGATATTTTATTGGTTAATTGATATTAAAGTGAATTCATAAAATGTTTCTTCAAAACAATGTTGTTTGCTATTAAAGCTGCTGGGATTTTTTTTTTAAACTGTGTACTTTTTTTTCCAGATTTTTGCCTTCAGCTTGATATTTGTCAATTCACAAAAAAAGAAAAGAATGTGTATTTCAGTTGTTGGAGTGGATCTGTGGAATAGGTTGGGTGGTGGGTTAAAAAATTATATTGGTGCTTTGCTTTATTAAGAAAAAATAAATAAGATTTCTTTTACATATAAGGAAGCAATAATGAGCACAAGTCCTCTATAGAAATGAAGGAGGACTGGCTTTATTCCTAGCATGAACTAAATAACAGTATTCTTGTTAACTAGCTTAACATGATGTATTGGTGCGTGTTAACTAGTCATTATTTAGCTAACTTTATCTGCATGAAACAGTTTCTACCTACACGGTTTATTTGGGGAAAAACTGTGTGAAGTTTTTTGCTGCTCTGACGGGTTTGCTGAACTTTCCTGTTACTCTGTTCAGCAGCTCTCTCCCGTCTGTGATCCACACCTGCCGGCGCTAGCATGCGTGCAATCACGATGCGTTTAAAGACGGCTCGGAAAAAATCGTTTCGGACAGTAAAAAAGTGCAGTGGACCAAAATGGGCCTTTGAAAAAGTGCAGGAGAAATGTCCCCTGTGCGCCCCACCCCAAAATACGTCCATAAGCAGAGACGAAGCAACACGAAGCAGAGACGAAACTGAAACAAAGCAGAGACGAAGCAGAGATGAAGTAGAGATGAAGTAGAGATGAAGTAGAGACGAAGCAGAGATGAAGTAGAGATGAAGTAGAGACGAAGCAGAGATGAAGTAGAGATGAAGTAGAGACGAAGCAGAGGTGAAGTAGAGATTAAGTAGAGACGAAGCAGAGATGAAGCGTAGGGAGGGAAAATGTCCAGGAGGCGTGGGAACCCTGTCTACTTTGTCTGGGTTCTTTTCAACCACAATTCAAGAGTAAATATGAGTTTATTCAATTATTGCTGCTTTTCTAGTTTCTTTTTTATTAGAATAACTATTGTGAATTTCACCTTTTTCTTCAATAGGAGAACATGAATAATTTTGAGGATGACTCTCTCTCTGTCTTTCCCTCTTCTCTCTTTCCCTCTCTCTCAATTTAATTTTTTTTTAAATTTTTGAGTAGGCTTTATTGGCATTAATGTAGATTTACAAAATTGCCAAAGCTATTACAATTTCAGAAATACAATCACAAAAATCAAGTATAATGAGAAAAATCACAATAAAAAAGTCACATTACAACTTTGCTAATACAATAGAAAAAAATAGATCAATGTGGTGAAAAATGGTCAAAATAGATCAATCTCTCTCCCTATATATATATATATATGTATATACAAATACATACGCACATACATATAAATATATATGTATGTATAATCTGAATTTTAAAATAAGAGACAGACTACCCCCTATGTGGACCCAACGTTTACAGTGAAACCGTCCGTTTCCACTTCCTGTGATGACGTCATCATCAGCGCCGCGTCCATGTTCTGCAGCAGATGTCGGGAATGTCGGGATGCTGCAGGACTTCAGCAGGAATATTCTGAACGGACCCACCTGAACTCTGGTCCGCTCTCGTGCTGCTGCTCGCAGATCCGCTGCTGCGCGTGAACAGTCCCAGCCTCCCGAAGAACGAGCTTAGAACAGGTACATCATCATCATCGTCATAATCATCATCACCTGATCGCATGAAGGAGCTCACGCGATCATCAGGAAACATCTGACACAACAGGTCTGCTGCATGCATGGATGGATGGATGGATGGATGGATGGATGGATGGATGGATGGATGGATGGATGGATGGATGGATAGATAGATAGATAGATAGATAGATAGATAGATAGATAGATAGATAGATAGATAGATAGATAGATAGATAGATAGATAGATAGGGTGGTATAATGTTGTGATATAGGCTACTATAAAAGTAATAAACATGAAAACTGGAAAGAAATACTTCTGAAATTTGAATAAATATACGGAATGAATTTAATGGAAAAATGCGTTTTAGAAAATGAGATTACAAATGAAGATAGTCTTTTTTTCTTTCCTTAAGTTGAACATTATTGAATACAAAAGCAGCAGACCTCCGGCAAACAGCTCATGCCCCCTCATGCCGGGATTCACACCTAAACCGCGTGTCTTTTATTAAACGTAGTGGTCATGTGCCGTCATCAGACATCCCACCATTGGGAGAGGAAACGTCACTGAGGCGCTGTCCGGTGCTGAACTGCAGCGGTGATGAGGAGACCCTGATCAGCCGTTCCGCTTCTGCAAATGCAGAAACGCAATAGGCTCCAGTTTTCCCTCCAAACGGAGCCCCAAGCACGCGGGCCGGGCTGCGGCCAGTGACCATATCACCACCTCGGGCTCCCCCTTAGAAAAAAAAAAAAAAAACAAAAAAACGCTAACTAGCGTGCGGTGTTTGTGTTTAACCATAAATGGCAACACCTGAACGCAGCAGCCCGTTTCCCCTCCTCACTGAGACTGAGACAAACACAGAATCATAAATAGGTTGCTTGCACCATACGTCACGTGCATAAGACGCTTGCGCGCGAAATGCAGACGGAGGGCCAGAAGGAAAGTCGCCTGTAATATCTGTGTGGAAAACGCCTCTGTGTCTGCAGTTTATGGCTCCAATCACGCTATCAGAGAAAAGGACACGTTTTTTTTTGGGAGTACCTAAAACTGTCGTTAACAAAGTTGAAAAATGTCGAAAACTGACAAAATAACGCTGCAAAATGTGGATTTTAAACCTCCGCCTTCGGTTGGGAGGAGCAGAGTCTACCAATGCCAGAGTTTACAGCGACCACTATCTAAAACAGGTAAGATAATTTATTATTTTATTATTATTGTTGAGGCTATTTCCCCACTGTCTCTGGCAGCAAACCATTTTTTAGGGGGGTTTCTGTGGATCTCTGTGAATAATGGACCTGGTTTGGAGAAATGCGGTTTGACTTATGCACAGCCTCAAATCCGATTAGGAATTTGGGAAAAATGAGGTAAAATAAATTATTATACAAGATCCAAGCACATAAAAACACTCAGCGTTAGCAATATTATGAGCTAGGTTATTTATTTAAAATATCATAAGTCACTATTACCCGCAGAAACAAGGCGACAGCCATTCAAAGCTGATCTGGATCCTGGTTGGACATGAAACAGAATAATGTCGGCTTCTGGATGCTGAAGGATTCATTCATCAGACAGACAGAAAGTCATGAGCCTTGCTTTCTTTTTCTTTTTTTGCGGACCTCGGATGGATCTCTGCCCCGCTTGCAGCCTCATTCTGGGCTTTGCAGCACATGATGAAGCAAATTATGCTATATTTAAGTACAGTCCATTTTATGGTTTAAAAAAACCAAACAGCAGATGGTCCTCGTGTGTGATGGTGGCAGAGCCTCACACATCCTCCACTGCTCACACACAGGTTATACTGTAACAGTGAGGAAAATCCCTCTTAGGGAGAGAAAGCCATATTGGAAAGCAGCTCATAAATATATATTTTTGGCAGAATGGTGTCTGGACCAGCCCATTCAAAGCCCCAGCTACCCGCTGTCATTCATTTCGCTGTGTTTGGAACCGGAGGAAAACACTTCTTGCCCTCCGTCTGCATTTCGCGCGGCGTCCGGGTCACGTGACTGAAAGCCATTAAACACCAGGCAAAATGACTCATACATGTACGGACTAATTGCAATATTGGGGAGTGGGTGGCCAAGTGGTAGCGTCGTGAGCTTTGGCGCGGAGGACCTAGACTCGAGTCCCCAACACCATCCTAGGTGAACCACTGTGGACCCCTGAGCAAGGTCCTCAACCCCCCACCTACTGCTCCCCGTGCGCTTTAAGTAGCCCCCCTGCTCTCTGATACTCACAGTACAGAGATGGGTGACATGCAGAGCCCTAATTTCCCCTCAGGGATCATACAAGTATAACAAAAAAAAGTTCTCAGATAAGATTGGAGAGTAACTGCACCAATTCTCATTAAAGGGACCAGAGGCAGGAATTTAAAAAAACATGCATGTCCATGTTTTAATCCTAATGGATGATGAAGCACCAAAAATAACATTTCCACCATGTTTCTCTCCGTTGCCTTGAACAGGCTGTGTGCTGCATAAAGCTGCAATTCAGTGTCTGAATTTCCCGCGCTGCCCTGCAGACGTGACGTCGATTAACGCTACATCCGCAGTTTTGATGCAGGAAAAAGACGGTCGTGTTAAATAAAAACACTATAAGCGATAGTTATGGATTCTTCTGCCGTCAGCAAACGAACCAGATCATCTGAAAGACACTAAAACGTGGAACTACGAAGACAAAAGCGTAGAAAACAACATTATAGCTTCAGTTTGTGCTCTGTGACGGCTTGGCTCGTGGCTGCAGTTACCTGAAGCGCCAGTCGCGAGTTTTGTTTCTTAATCTTGCCTCAAGTCCCTCTAAATAAAATAATGCAGTTAATAAGTTAAATCAATGCATTAACTTTATTTAGTTAAAAAATATAATGAATATAGTGCAATATCACGCCAAGATGCCAAACTCACTGTCATTGGAAACTGCAGTGTGCTTGCATTCAAACAGACACGAGGATACCAGACGGATAACACCAGCTGGTTTCCATGACACTTTTTCAAAAAATAAAAGCGATATTTCTTCAATTTAAAAAAAGTACAATTTTGATATGCAGGTGTTTCCATTGAATGGTGTAAGACCTGATTCTGGTAAAACCCCGCGAGATATAAACATGTTGGCCCTCATTTATCAAACGATCGTAGAAATGATCGCACATCTGATCGTAAAAATGGTCGTACGATTGGACCCACGTGTGATTTATTAAAACGTTCGTATCGGTCCAATCTCGTCGTACGAACAAAAGAGTCTTGATAAATTTCACAGCTTTAATCCATCGTCATTTAAATGTCACGCCCACGGTTACGCCCTTAAACATGCATAATGATGAGGCTTCACCCAGCGAGGTTGAACCGTGGAGAGGAGAGATTCTGCCAGAAAAGAAACTTTTGGGGGGATCAAGACAGAATTCCTCATTTGTGAGGTGGGAAAGATTAAAGAGGTGTTTGGCAGCTTAAAAACCGGAGTCAGAGACGTGCACAAAAACGCTGCACGGAAGAGGATCAGTCAGCCTCACCGGTGTGAACGACTCCGGCTGAGATATTAATAAAAGTCTCAATCAAGGCCTGGCTGATATGGTTTATTCGTTTTATTAGTTATGAAATTTAATAATAGCCCACATCCGATGGCAACGTCACAATTCTTTAGTCAATGGGTCAAGAAAAAGTGGTCCAATATGAAACTTACCACCAAAAGATGTTTTAAATATTTTCATGTTCTGCTGCGCTGCTGCAAACCCTCACTGACCAAACTTGCGTACACGAACTCAGAGCTGTCGTGAGATTTGATCGTATCCTACGATCACGTTCAAATTGATAAATGCCGAGTCTCGCGTGGAAATGGTCGTACGCACAGATTTTCGTCGTACGGTCGTTTGATAAATGAGGGCCACTGTTTTTCAGAGCTGCTGCTCATCAGGAGATGAAAGCAGCGGATGATGATTCAGAGGTAAAGTCCGTATGTACGGAGCCTCTGGTCTTATCAGCAGGTAAAACACTCGTGGAGACTTCCAGACGCCCGAAACGTAACAATAGCTGTGTTCAAAATCGCACCCAATCATGGATGTAGCGCACTATATAGCGAGCACGCCATTTTGTAGTATTGTTCGAATTCTGTTCACTACTTTTCGTCCACTACATCCTCCACTGTAAAATACCCACAATGCACCGCGAATGTAAGTGTACAAGCGATGTATCCTACATTGTACTCCCGTATACCACAATGCAATGCGGCCGTGTTTTGTGATCGCAGAAGAAGAAAAATGGTGAAGCAGCTTAAGGGTTAAATATGTAACATTTTTATTAAAAGCCATATTTAAAAAAAAAAAAAAACTCCACATGTCGTTTGGGGGTGGGGGGGGTACAGAATGAAAGTACAACATTTCCTAGAAAAATTATATTTAGCCTAAAAATAATTTAAAAATTTTTTAACGGTTCGATAATGGCATTTTATTTACGTCTATAAGCCAATACACGCCGCCATTGCAGGTTGCCAAATACGATCTCTTGTGGACAATATTTCGTCATAGTCAGGCTGCTACAGGAAAACCGTGGAACGACAATGAAGCAGCTGCTTCATAACCTGGAGATATTGTTATCTGTTTCTGAGGAGGAGTGACCTGAGAAGAGCAAAACCTGGAGTAAATTTAGGTGAAGACTTCACTAAATGGACCCACATAAACGTTTTCCACGGAGTAAAACACGGAAATGGCGACTTTCCTCCTGGATCGGTAAGCTAGCTTGTTTGCTAACATGGCTAACGTTAGCTGTCAGTTATAAACTCCCCTGCGTTACTTGTAGGACATGCTGCAGACTGTTGGACATGCTGCAGACTGTTAGACATGCTGCAGACTGTAGGACATGCTGCAGACTGTAGGACATGCTGCAGACTGTAGGACATGCTGTAGACTGTTGGACATGCTGCAGACTGCTGGACATGCTGCAGACTGTAGGACATGCTGTAGACTGTTGGACATGCTGCAGACTGTTGGACATGCTGCAGACTGTAGGACATGCTGCAGACTGTAGGACATGCTGCAGACTGTTGGACATGCTGTAGACTGTTGGACATGCTGCAGACTGTTGGACATGCTGCAGACTGTTAGACATGCTGCAGACTGTAGGACATGCTGCAGACTGTAGGACATGCTGCAGACTGTAGGACATGCTGTAGACTGTTGGACATGCTGCAGACTGCTGGACATGCTGCAGACTGTAGGACATGCTGTAGACTGTTGGACATGCTGCAGACTGTTGGACATGCTGCAGACTGTAGGACATGCTGCAGACTGCTGGACATGCTGCAGACTGTAGGACATGCTGCAGACTGTTGGACATGCTGCAGACTGTTGGACCTGCTGCAGACTGTTGGACATGCTGCAGACTGTTGGACATGCTGCAGACTGGTGGACATGCTGCAGACTGGTGGACATGCTGCAGACTGTTGGACATGCTGCAGACTGGTGGACATGCTGCAGACTGTTGGACATGCTGCAGACTGCTGGACATGCTGCAGACTGTTGGACATGCTGCAGACTGTTGGACATGCTGCAGACTGTTGGACATGCTGCAGACTGTTGGACATGCTGCAGACTGTTGGACATGCTGCAGACTGTTGGACATGCTGCAGACTGTTGGACATGCTGCAGACTGTTGGACATGCTGCAGACTGTTGGACCTGCTGCAGACTGTTGGACCTGCTGCAGACTGGTGGACCTGCTGCAGACTGTTGGACATGCTGCAGACTGGTGGACATGCTGCAGACTGGTGGACATGCTGCAGACTGTTGGACATGCTGCAGACTGGTGGACATGCTGCAGACTGTTGGACATGCTGCAGACTGCTGGACATGCTGCAGACTGTTGGACATGCTGCAGACTGGTGGACATGCTGCAGACTGTTGGACATGCTGCAGACTGTTGGACATGCTGCAGACTGTGGGACATGCTGCAGACTGTTGGACATGCTGCAGACTGTGGGACATGCTGCAGACTGTTGGACATGCTGCAGACTGTTGGACATGCTGCAGACTGTTGGACATGCTGCAGACTGTTGGACATGCTGCAGACTGTGGGACGTGCTACAGACTGGTGGACACTTGCGTATCGGCAGATTCTGGCATCCCAGCAGCTGGAGTTGTTTTTCTGCCGTTGCAACTACAACCTACACACACGTGATGTCGCTGTTCTGTCCGTATTCCATATTCAACCTTTAAATGTGAGTAAATGTAAGTAACATTAAAGTACCAACATTTGCTTTAGTGGCGTTGTTTTGTGGCTTTTAACAATAATGGTGTTTCTTCGTAGCAGGAAAGGTGTCTGTTGTTCTTAACTGTTAGCTACCGCTACTGCACGTCTTAAAAAAAAATTTAAAAAACTTTATTGATGTTTCTCCACTGCACTTCTCAGCACATCTACTGACGTCACCCCATGTAGTGTCTGAAATGTCCTTCCGTTGTTCCCCACATAGTGGACAGTCCCCGACAAAAGTCTTGTCACTTATCTAAGTTTAGGAACAACTTACAATAACTTGACTTGTAGTTGCTGAATTGGAATCAGAAATGGCTTATATGAAAGGTAAAGCCCTCTAGATTATCCTTATTTTACCTAAATAAAGTTTTGTATCATTCATTGAGTTTTATCATTTAATAAGGACACAAAGTTCATATTTTACCTGGATAAAAGTTTTGTCACATACAAAAATAATAGAGAAATAATAGCCTACTTATAATTTATTAGGAATACACAAGGATGCTACAATATCATCAGAACATAATGTCATGGTGCTGTCGTTGAATATCTCGTTACCCCTAAGTTAATCTGTCTCCATGTATCATGAGGTGAGCATCTGGTTTAGCTTATAACTCAAGGCACAAGTACACATGTATAATATATTCACTGGTGCGTCTCACTCACCGAGTATGGGGCTGACGCCCACCCGTCGCGGGGATCCCGCAGGCAGCAATGAGTGACAGAGGCCCAGAGGTGGATTACGGCGCGTTTATTGAACGACTAAAGGCTTATACAGAAGTTAGATGATCTGATATTCACGGACCCAGTTCAGCTGCTACCACGTCGTGAAGTTTCGGTCGGTCGGCTCTCTCTCTCTGCTTTCAGGTTCTGATCCCTCACAATAACTTGGGCGTTGTTTATACCTCACCGACTCACAATGCATCTATGAACTTGCAGTCTCTGAACTTCGGTCCGGCCGTAAAGTTCAAGACCACTCCTAGTTCCCTGAAAACTACAACTGAGCTGACCAATCAGTGTGTCCCTTTAGTAACTGCGTCAAACCAACATCTGGTTTCTATCATCCTGTTGTTTACCCCAAAAATACTGGCATTGTTTAATCCCTGGAGACTGTTTAACTTTGCCTGACACAGCACACAGTGCTGCACAAACATCCTGGTTTCCCAGAACTCAACTTTGCCTGTTACAAAGGTTCACCCTGAGGACAGAGTCCTGATCTTACCTCTTATGGCCTCACTGATTCCACCACAGTGCCTTGGAAAAAATGGCTCCCATGGGCTTGAAGGACTGCATCCATACGTCTGGGTAATGACTCAAATAACTTATTGATAAAGTAATCTGGAATGGCCAAGAAAGCGGTCTTGCAAGATTCCCAGAGTACATGAAGAGTCTTCGGTTTCATCTTCCAGGCCTCCTCCTTCATCTTACCCCAGACATGTTCAATGATGTTCATGTCTGGTGACCCGGCTGGCCAATCCTGGAGCACCTTCACCTTCCTGGCTTTCAGGAACTTTGATGTGGAGGCTGAAGTATGAGAAGGAGCCCCATCCTGCTGCAGAATTTGCCCTCTCTTGTGTTTTGGAATATAATGGGCAGCAAGAACTTCTTGATACTTAAGGCTGTTGATGTTGCCATCCACTCTCCAAATCTCTCGCACACCACCATACTGGATGTAACCCCAAACCATGATTTTTCCTCCACCAAATTTGACTGTTTTCTGGGTGAATCTTGGGTCCATGCGGGTACCAACAGGTCTTCTGCAGTATTTGCGGCGATTGGGATGCAGTTCAATTGATTGATTAGAAATAACGTTATATGCCATTTTAAGTTACTGTGTCCTTATGTGACAAGATTTCTGTCAGTGACTGTACATGATATGGTGGACTACATCATATACACTATGTAGGGAACAGGAAGTGAGTGGATGAGTGGATGATTTCAAACACAGCGAATGAAAACCCCCCAGGATGAACTTCTGGAGTGTGGATGTCATTTCTGGATCTTTATTCCACTTTTATCGGCACCATTTCCTGACTGAAGTGGTGATGCAGCTGCTGATACGAAGGCGCAGTCATACCATGTTGTCTGTGGTCACATTTTATTAAATCCTGGTGACGTATAATTAACGTGGGAACCAGATAACCGAGTCGTGGTGTTACAAATGTGTGGAAACGACATAAACAGCTGGTGGCCAGTCGTTAATACATGAAGGCCTTAAAAGTGTCATTACCCAGAAATCCCACTATTTCACATTAAAACATGTGTACTGGAACAGGACCTCAGTTATAACGCGCCAGAAAGTCCGGAGAGAGAAAGTAACTTCGTCTTTGAGTGCGGCGCTCTCGCTTCTCACCAGAATCGGCCACAAGCACGCGCTTTCTGGTTTGGATTTCTTTCTCCCAATGACGTGAACGAGAGAGGCTGCTAGCTGCTAAGCTAGCCTCTTTAGCGCCACCTAACAGCAGCTGATTACCTGCCACGGAGTAGACCAGCTTTGTTAGAAAGGACGCCGGCGACAAGGAGGAGGGGGGAGATAGCTGTGCTGAGCTGCTTCAGCAGAAATTCATCAGTTTTCAGTGTAACAGGAGGGACAGCTTTACCAGGGAGCAGTGGATTATATTTATCAGTGAGGATGTGCAGTCGGTAAGTGTTGCTGCTGTGTAACTTATCTTTTGTGTCAGAGACCAGTAAACGGTGGTAGACGAGCGGACAAGCTGCTAATGTAGCTACAGAAGCTAACACTGTTTGGTTAACTTCACGTCAGACGTCCGCTCCTTATATTCATCAGAGTCCAGCCCTTTTACTCCGGATCCTCTCCATCAACCGCACCGTTATGTTTTTATCAGATTTTTCTCTGTTGGGACATCATTTCCTTCACCTGCTCTGTCCTGATAAAACTTTGTTTTGGCTTTGACGTCTTCCTCGTGAACGCGCTTACAGACAGCTCTAACTCTCGTGCGCATTCTCGCGACAAACAAAAGTTGGGGATTAAAAGAGGTTAAAATGAGCTCATTAAATTTTCCTCCCACCCAACTAGAATTAAAAATTAATTTGAAGATAATGTAAGAAGGATTGTGGATGTAAAACAGCAGGTTATGACACCTTTAAAGCATCTGTATAATGTCCTAAATGAACTCAGCTTGCCGAGTTACGACGATTTGGGGATTTTTCATATATGTGACTGATAAAAATTCCCCCATCACTCCGATTTCACAGTTAATGCTTGTAAATGATCATATTCATCATAATTAAGGCCTGATGGCAAGTGATTGCAAAAAAAATGTTTCCATTACACTTATGCTAAAAAGTGTTTGCTTTATCGAAACGTCTGGATTTACGCCTCATGAAAGCGTAAAAACTTATTTGCGACATTTGAGAGGTTTTTCTTAAATGTAGGTGTTTCCATTAATGGTTTTTAATTGCGATATTTAGGTTTGGCGCAATTCCAGGTTTAATGGAAACCCAGCTAGTGGCGGCAAATACTGTAGTTAGATTACTGATCTAAAATGTAAATAAATTTTAAAAATCAATAAAAACGCTACAAGATTTAGATATAGGCTAGGCCTAATTAACAGTACTGTGGGCTTCAATCGTCTCCTGTTGCTTCTTTATTTATGTAGAGTGAGTGCGCTGGTGATTTCTGGAGAGGGACCCAACTGCTGTCATGATACATCACCATATGTCCAATCCACGCCAGAAGTCCCAATCGGAAGTTTCTTCTCTATGTAACTTACTAAAATCTAACCCTGACCCTTGCAACAGAGGCCAGAGGACAAGCCAATTCGAAATAGGAGTCCATAATTCCGATAGTGGGACTGGATCCATTGCTACGAGGGACTTGTGAGCCCAAAACTGGGACAATGAGGCTTATCGTGCGCGTGCATCGTTCCTGCCGACTTCGGATGATGGGAGCTTTTTTTCCCCAAACCTAACCCCAACCACCCGACTACACCACATGCATCTGTTTGCAAGTCGCAGATAGAGACTCTTAGCGGTGTTTAACTAACTTCCGCTTGAGACTTCCTGTATGGATTGGATGTATGGCAGCGCCTTGTCAGTCAATGTAACTGCAGTTAGGTCCTCTTGGATTTCTTTAATTGTGTGTTCAAGAAAGTTTTAGCTTCTGAAATCAGATTTTAAAACAGTTTTGATGGAGCTCAGTGTTTATCTGGATGATGCAGCTTCATTCTGAACCATTTCAATCCAAGATGGCAGCCAAGTCAGTCCTGTGTGTGAGTCTCTGTGCCGGAGATTTCAGTTTTTGCAGATTTTTATCTGATTTGTATGTCTTTTTGGCCCTGAGTGAATGAGGGATATGTTTTTGGATATCAGTGGATTTTACTGGCTTGCACAGAACTTTACTTCTGGTCTGCCTGAGGGCTAGGCCTACCTGGACTCCATCTGCCAGAGCAGAGCACCAAGGCGACAGAACTACCATAGGCTAGCCTCCAGGTACTCTGTCCACTACTAGCCTTCAACCTACAGCTAAGTACAATAGCTTCATCCCTTCTGCTGCCAGCTATCTCAAGCTGTTAGAGCTTCTTGCTAGCCTTCAGTCTCCAGCTTTGTCTACTAGCTTTCTGCTACCAGCAATTAGCTCTGTCTGCTGACCTCTAGCTTCCGACCCTGCCTGCTAGCCTCCAGTATTTGGCCCTGCCTGCTAGCTTCCATCTTTTGGCCCTGCTTGCTGGCTTCAATCTTCCAGCCCAGCCTGCTGGCCTCCAGTATTTGGCCCTGCCTGCTGGCCTCCATCTTTCTGCTCTGCCTGCTGGCCTCCAGTATCCTGCCCTGCCTGCTGGCCTCCAGTATCTGGCCCTGCCTGCTGGTCTCCAGCTTCTGGCCCTGCCTGCTAGTCTCAATCTTTTCGCCCTGCCTGCTAGCCTCCAGTGTCCGGCCCTGACTGCTAGCCTCCATCTTCCTGCCCTGCCTGGTAGCCCCCAGCTTCCAGTCCTGCCTGCTAACCTTCTGCTACATGCCACTAGCTCTGTCTGCTAGCTTATAGCTTTGCCTACTAACCTCCAGCTTCCAGCCCTGCTTATAGCCTTCTGTTGCTAGTCACTAGCTTTGCCTGCCAGTCCTCTGCCACCAACCATTGGCTCTGCCTGCTAGCTTCCAGGTTGTTTTCCTCCTTGCTAACCCTCTGCTACGAGCCACTAGCCCTGCTTGTTCATCTCCAGCTCTAGCCATAAGCCCTGATTTGCTATTTTTGCACAGATATGCACTTGTAGGATTCTTTCTCTACCCACCCATCTGCTATACAACTTTTAAGTCAAGTATTTTTTCATATCCCTGCTACTTATTCAGTGCAGTCCTGGACTGGATGAACTGTTGAGGCCTGATGGGGAGAATGACTTTATCAGGTTGTACTTCAGTCACTTCTCATCTTCTCCACCAAGATTACATGGGGCAGGCCATCAATCAGTCTGTGTTATCAACAAAAGATCTACTTCTCTCAAATGCAAATCATCAAAATCTCTTGTATTCAGAGTTTACTGTTGCTGAAAAATCACTTTACTGTCTCTGAGGACTCCTTTTCACAATTCATTGGTGACGGTGGCAATGATAACTCTATATGCTCTGCCAAACTGAAATCACGTTGCATGATTTTGCTCCTATTGATGCCGTCTGGTAATGTTCAGCCTAATCCCGGACCGACTACCACTATACAATGTTTACCTACCCCCTCAAATTTCAAGGATAGAGCTGGCCTTGGTTTTATACATTTGAATGTCAGAAGTCTAGTCCCCAAAATTGATTTGATCAGGATTTGGGCTAATATGACCAACTTTGATGTAATGGTTCTGTCTGAAACTTGGCTTAAGAAATCAGTATCTGATGACTTGATCTCTATTGAAGGTTATAAAGTTTATAGAACTGATCGGGTTGGCAAAGGAGGTGGAGTTGCCGTTTATGTTAAATCAAAGTTCAAAAGCTCTGTAACATTGTCAATAACTAAAGCTAAGCAGTTTGAAGTGTTGGCAATTAAAGTGGGTATTTCAAAGAATACTTATATCACCGTTGTTGGTTGCTATAGACCCCCATGTGCTTTGAGGGATGCTTTTCAATCCATTTCCAATATTTTACATGAAATAAATGACACTGAATTTATCCTTATGGGCGACCTAAACTGGGATTGGCTTTCAGGAACTTGGGATTGCTTAAAAGATCTGTGTGATGCCTTAAACTTGGTACAACTAATAAATTAACCAACAAGACTAAACGTTAAGGCACAAAATAAATCTACTGCACTTGATTTAATTATAGCAAATGCTGCTCATAAATATGTCTCAACGGGTATATTCTGCAATGATATCAGTGATCATTGTGTAATTGCTTGTGTTCGAGACACAAAAATCCCCAAAGTAAAACCTCGTATAATTTTTAGAAGACACTTTAAAAGTTTTGATAAGCAGGCTTTCCTGCATGACCTGTTTTACAGTGATCTTGGCAGACTTTCTTTGATTCCAGATGTGGATCAAGCATGGGAATATTTTCACACAGTTTTCCTGTCTATCACTAACAAACATGTACCAATCAAGAAGTTTAGAATCAGTGGTAGGGATAATCCCTGGTTCTCAGACAGTCTTTCAGAGCAAATTTGTTTAAGAAATAAGTTATGGGCACAAGCTAGATTCTCAAACTGTGACTGAAACCATTAAAAAGGGTTCCGGCTTACAAGTACTTGGGTATATGGATAGATGACAGGCTTTCATTTAATGTAAATATTACAACTTTAGTCAGGAAGCTTAAAGTGAAGATTGGTTTTTATTTTAGAAACTAATCTTGCTTTTCTTTCTATGCCAAGAAAAAACTTGTGGAAGCTACTTTTCTGTCTGTGATTGATTACGGTGACATACTGTATATGCATGCAGCTTCTTCTATCTTGCAAAAACTGGACTCTGTGTATCATGCATCTTTACGGTTTATTACAAATGCAAAATCCCGTACTCACCACTGCATTCTCTATGATCTGGTGGGCTGGACGTCACTAACTATACGTAGACAACAGCATTAGTATCTGTTTATTTATAAAGTGTTACTGGGCAAACTTCCAGCATATTTATGTAACCTTGTCTTTGTCAGTTCTGGTAGCTCCCAGCTACGCTCATCTAAATGGTTACTTCTTAATGTCCCCCGGGTTCTGACAGACCAGGGAAAACTGCATTTTCTTACCATGCCCCATGGGCTTGGAATAATTTGCAGAAATACCTCAGATTAGAAACACTGATATCGCTGAATGAATATAAGAGCATCATAAAGAATGTGGTGAAGGAGACACGTGCTTGTCTTTCCTGAGTGGTTTTATGTCTTATTGGTTGTTCTTGTTTTTATTATGGGATGTATTTTGTTTTAAGAGTTGTCTTATTAGTGTGTAAACTTTTGTAGTTTTGTTTTGTTTTTTAGTTGTTTGTATTGTTGAACTGTGTATTTTTATTCTGATTGGCTGCTACCTTGGCCAGGTCTCTCTTGTAAAAGAGATTTATAATCTCAGTGGGACCTCTTGGTTGAATAAAGGTGAAATTTGAAAAAAAAAAAAAAATTCACTGAACCTGGAGGACCTGCGGTGTGTCTGAAGATAAAAGCAAATAATATTCATTCATTGTAACGCCGGTTTTGTGCTGCATGCTAAATGTGCACGAGAATACACACTTTCCCCTGCTGTCCAACATGGAGGGGACTGGACATCAGTCAGTGACTTCAGGAATCAGTCAGTGACTTTAGGAATTAGTCAGTGACTTCAGAAATGAGTCAGTGACTTAAGGGATCAGTCAGTGACTTCAGGAACGAATTAGTGACTTCAGGAATCAGTCAGTGACTTCGGGAGTTAGTCAGTGACTTCAAGGAATCAGTCGGTTACTTCAGGAATCAGTCAGTCACTTCCAGGAATCAGTCAGTGACTTCAGGAGTTAGTCAGTGACCTTAAGGAATCAGTCAGGTGACTTTAAGAATCAGTCAGTGACTTCAGGACTCAGTCAGTGACTTTCAGGAATCAGTCAGTGACTTCAGAAATAAGTCAGTGACTTTAGGAATTAGTCAGTGACTTCAAGAATCAGTCAGTGACTTAAGGGGTCAATGACTTCAGGAATGAATCAGTGACTTTAGGAATTAGTCAGTGACTTCGGGAGTAGTCAGTGACTACAGGAATAATCAGAACTCAGGAATTAGTCAGTGACTTCAGAATTTGTCAGTGCTCAGGAGCAGAACTTTAGGGGCAGTGACTTCAGGAGCAGTCAGTGACTTCAGGATTAGTCAGTGACCTTAAGGAATTAGCAGGACCTAAGGAATAGTCATTGACTTAAGAATCAGTCACTCACTCAGGAATCAGTCAGGACTTCAGTAATCGGCCAGTGACCTCAGGAACAGTCAGTGACTTTAGCTATTAGTCAGTGACTTCAGGAACTATCAGTGCTCAGGAACAGTCAGTGCTTTAGGGAAGTCGGTGACTTTAGGAATCAGTCAGGACCCAGAAAGAGCAGTGACTTTAAGGGCTAGCAGTGACTTCAGGAATTAGTCAGTGACAAGGGGCAATGACTTCAGGAATGAATCAGTGACTCAGAATTAGTCAGTGACCGGGTTAGTCAGTGACTAAAGAACAGTCAGGACTAAAATTAGTCAGTGACCAGGAATCAGTCAGTGACTTCAGTAATTTTCAGTGACTCAGGAATAGTCAGTAACTTTAGGGGCAGTGACTTCAGGAGCAGCAGTGACTTCAGGGTAGCAGGACTTCAGGATAGTCGGTGACCTTAAGGAATTAGTCAGTGACTTTAGGAATCAGCAGCACTCAGAATCAGTCAGTGACTCAGAACACCAGGACTTCAGGAAATGCCAGTGACCTCAGGATCAGTCAGTGACTCAGGAATCAGTCATTGACTTCAGTAGCATGCCTGGAACAGTGGGACTTTAGCAATTAGTCAGTGACTCAGGAACTAGTCAGTGACTTGGGGCAGGACTTCAGGACAGTCAGTGCTTAAGGAGTTAGTCGGGACTTTAGGAATCAGTCAGTGACTTTAGCAATTAGTCAGTGACTTCAGGACTAGTCAGTGCTTTTGGGGTCAGTGCTTCAGGAATCAGTCAGTGACTTAGGAGTTAGTCAGTGACTTCAGAATTAGTCAGTGACTTAAGGGGTCAATGACTTCAGGAATGAATCAGTGACTTCAGGAATAAGTCAGTGACTTCGGAGTTAGTCAGTGACTACAGGAATAATCAGTAACTTCAGGAATTAGTCAGTGACCTTAGTAATCAGTCAGTGACTTCAGAATTTTCAGTGACTTCAGGAATTAGTCAGAACTTTAGGGGCAGTGACTTCAGGAATTAGTCAGTGACCTGAGGAACAGTCAGTGACTTCAGTAGTTAGTCAGTGACTTCAGGAGTAGTCAGTGACTCAGGCGTAGTCAGTGCTTCAGGACAGTCAGTGACACAGGAATAGTCAGTGGCAAAGGAGTCATTAGTGACCAGGAATTAGTCGCTGACAGGAACAGTCAGTGACTCAGGAAAGTCAGTGCTTCAGAATAGCAGTGACTCAGTGCAGTACTCAGGAGTAGTCAGTGCTCAGGAGTCGGTGCTCAGTTGCAGTGACCAGAGTAGTCAGTGACTTCAGGGGAAGTCCTCGACTCAGGAATTAGTCAGTGACTCAGGAGTTAGTCGGTGACTTTAGGACAGTCAGTGACTCAGGGTTAGTCAGTGCTTCAGGCCTAGTCAGCGCCAAGCACCACGCTTCAAAATCAGTCAGTGCTTAGGCAGCATGACTTCAGAGTAGTCAGTGTCTTTAGGGTAGCTGTGACACAGGATGCGACCTCAGGAACTAGTCAGTGAACTCAGGAAATGTCAGTGCTTCAGGAATTAGCAATGCTTCAAATTAACAGTGCTCAGGGGTGCTTCAGGAATTAGTCAGTGACCCAGAATTAGTCAATGCTTCAGACAGTCAGTGCCGGACAGCAGTGGTTTCAGGAATTAGCAGTGCTTCAGAGCAGCAGCTAATCAGGAGTTAGTGCTCAGGAAACATGCTTTCGAACAGTCAGTGCTTCAAATCAGCGTGCTCAAGGGTAGCAGTGACTTCAGGAAGTCGTCAAAGGAGTTCATCAGTGACTTCAGGAATTAGTCAGAATCAGGGTTGGAAGTGACTTCAGGCAGTCAGTGCTTCAGGAACTAGTTGGTGCTTCAGAAAGTCAGGACCTCAGGAATTAGTGGTGCTTCAGGTTGGTCGAAATTTCAGGAACGTCAGTGCTTTAGAAGTTAGTCAGTGACTCAGGGGAAGTCGTGCTTCAGGTAGTCAGTGCTCCAGGAGTAGTGCTCAGGAATAACAGTGCTTCAGGAAGTCAGTGACACACCAGGTTACCCCATTAGACTTGTTCTACCATTTTATATAGGAATCGCCAAGCTGTTGACATGACACCAGCGACGTGAACTCCTTTTGTGTTCCAGAGGAAAGCAGGGCAGAATTTCATGGCAGCCACGATGGCCATGAAGTGTGGAGTCCTGCACGACAGTGCTATAGACGCCAAGTATCACCGGGCCAAACGGCAACAAGCACAGTTCAAATGAAGGTGGTAGCTTGTGTCCAAAAGAAGAGGCCACAGGGTCACCCCCGTCATGCTGGAGCTTCCTCTATAATGCTTTCTTTGATGAAGCAAATGATTTTAACCCCTCTTTGGGCGTGGATGATGAAGATTTGATGTGACCGAGAATATGAAAAATCTGAATTTGGGCATATCTTCAAGAGAAAATGCTAAATTTGAAAAGAAGATTCTGCTTCACAGGTGTGGAGATGCACACAAACGCTCTTTGTGGGATGTTAGCCTCACAGTTGGAATTGAAAAAATCAGAGGGAAAGTTATGGCTGCTGATTTTTCAGCAGACCTGAAGTGGACCTCAGCTCTCCTGATGAAGAAAATTCATCATCCTTCTCATTTATGATGGATGAGAATTTTTCTCCGCCCCAACTTCAAAACAAAAACGCATGCGAAAGTGAAAACCTCCCAAATATGAGTCATGACAGCACAAAACAGCAGGTGTAGTGCAGTGAAAAATGTATGGAAACAAAATAAAGATTTTGCACAAAGATACCATCATCACTACAGATTAGAAATGAGAGATTGCAGGTGTGTGTTCTTGGTCCTACTTGTGAAGATGGTCTTCTCATATTCTCATATTAGGAGTAATGGATTCATGAACGCCTCCTCTGTGAACAGTCATAACTAATAACTAAGCCTTCGCTACTGTATGTTCAGGTTGGTCACCATGCTGGTACTTGGAGAGCTTGAAGTTTTCTCAGGTGGTACACACTGTAAAAAGTTTGAGAACCTCTGATATGTGTGTGTACGTGTGTTTATATATGTATTTATATATTATACAGTATATACATTAAGGGTGCAACAATACATGCATTCGTATCAAACCATTGTGTGTATTGAACCGTGGTGAAAGCCAGAAATGGTCATGATGCATGTTTTGGTGCGCATCGGCCATCCCTGCTGCAGGAACGTGGTCTGTGCAGACTCCACGGCTTCAGGCTGCTGCTCCCTGTGTGTGTGCAGGATGTCGTCGCTGTCGGAGCAGCTGCAGGACGTTCGCACTCAGGCGGAAGTCTATCTGTTTTCTGGGGGCAGAGTGGTGGAGGTTCGGGCCGGGGTGACGGCCATGGCCAACCTCCCCTTGCCACCCTGCTCCAAGTACCGGCACATCGCCGGGGAGACCATGGTGATGGAGAACAGCTTTGGCAGCAACAGGAAGGAGGTGAGTGCTGACTGATGTGTCCCTCACATCCATAACGCTGACGTTTGTCCAGACAGCTGATGATCTGATCTGATCTGATCTGATCTGATCTAATCTAATCTAATCTGTTCTAATCTAATCATCTGATCTGATCTGATCTGATCTAATCTAATCTAATCTAATCTATCTAACAACTACACATCACACACATTCACCTCCCTCTCATCCAACAATCACACACACACACCCGATCTGATCTGATCTGATCTTCACTGTACATTTTTCATTCTTATCAAATTTTTTTATTAGAATTTATAAGGAAAACAATCTTATAAAAAAGAATTTAAATCAAATTTAATTTAAAATTTTGATTTAAAATTATTTCAATTTTTAAAAATTATTTTTTATTTACTTTAATTAATTTAATTAATTACATTTCATTATTATTTTTTTAATTAAATAAAAATTTAAATTCAGTTGATTAATTTAATTAATTTAGTCAAATCTAGTTAACTAAAAATACATGAATTAATTTTTAATCAATTTAAAATTTAAATTTAAATCCAAAATTGAAATAAAATTTAAAATAATAAAATTTTGGTTTATTCCAAATTTATCTTATCTTCACTGTAAATTTTCCATTCTTATGAAATGTTTTATAGGACTTTATAAAAAAAAAATTCTCATTAAAAAAAGAATTTAAATAAAATGTGAATTAAAATTTAAATTTATTAATTAAATTTATTTTTAAATTAAATTGAAAAGTTAATTTAATTAATTAATTTAATTCAATTTAGATTTAATTAATTGAAAATTAATTAATTATTTTTAATATATTTAACATTTAAATTCAAATTTTAAATTTAAATAAAATTTTGTTTTATTCCATAAGAATAATATTCTTTATTCATTTGCTTACAGTAAGAACTGGCTGAAACTAGCAATGCAAGATAACCTCCTTTAAAAACCAATAACTGATCAATTTCAGCTCCCAAAGGCCGATAACTGATAACGCACATACATACCTAATCAGGAGATCAAAACTATTAACAAAACCAAAACGACTTTTCACTCTTCAAATGAAGAAATATTTATTGTTTCCAGTGAAAAACTATCAGCGAGCCTCTAAAACATGAAAAGATATCAAAGAAAACTGTTCAAAGTGTGAAATGCACATCGATTTAAATGAGACGGATGGTTACTGATAGAAAATACAGGCTCCTGGAACTGATGCAAACATGCATCGGGATTACAAACCCAAAGCTAAAAGCAGAAAATGATTCTGACGAGTTATATTCAAACATTTATTGTACCTCAGCTCGGAGTGGGAAAAATATTGAAACACTGAAATATCATATTCCAATATCAGATCGCGTTTTAAAACGTGGTATCGATCTATTTTGCTAATGAAATTTAGTAATAAAAAGATGAAATCTTGTCAGTAAAATAGATCGATACCGCCTTTTTAGATATACATTAGATATGATATCGGCAAATGAAAATATCGCAGTATTTCAGTGTATCAGTATTTTTTACCACCCCTAATGTGACGGGTCAGACTTGTTAATGTAAACACCTACAATAATGTCTAACGATGTGAGCGGAGCAAACGATATCTATCGCGGCATCGGGTCATCGGGGCGGTCGTCATGATATCGGCTCTATCGGAATGACGTGATAATTTCCCGACGATTACGTGCATCCCAGACTGATGTCTGGACGAGAACAGAGCGGCTCATGGGTCCGTGTCTCTGTCATGCTCTTGTTTCTGGGACATATCCAGGGACATCTGCCTGAGACAGGGACATTACTGTATCCAGGGACATCTGCCTGAGACAGGGACATTACTGCAGCAGCGTGCGCTCATCTCAGCGTTACACCGACCCTCTCTGCTTCCTCTGCAGACTCTTGCTTCCTTACAGCGGCTGTCCACGGCGCTGAACATCCTGGAGAAGTACGGCTGCAACCTGACCAATCCCAGCAGGCCCAAGTTCTGGAGGACGGTGAAGCACAACAACCCCGTTTTCAAGGCCACGGTCGATGCCATCCAGGTAAGGTCAGAAATGCACGTTTGCTGGTCAGGATGTGAGAGAACGTGAGCAAAGATGAAGCCTGGAGGATGTGGTGGCTGATCTGTGACGTGCGGGGACATGAGGCTTACCGGGTCCACAGGTGTATCACACACCGTTCATGACCCGGTCCTCTCCGCTTATGTGGTGCAGCTGGTTTCAGGATCAGGACTCGTCTGTTTCAGTGAACAGAAATCGGGTTTGGACTCTCATGTGCTCTGGAACCAGGTTTTACAGTCACAGAGCGAGTTCCCGAGCCTCCCTACACGCCTCAGAACCCTGAAGAAGTCACATTTCCATCCAGGATCGGATCCGCTGATGCAGAACCTGGTTCTGCTACAGCTGAGGAACTGCAACTTTGGGGCAGCTGGAGCTCAGGTGGAAGAGCAGTCGTCTTTCAGCTGGAGGGTTGTGGGATCGATTCCAGACTACATGCCCAAGTGTCCTTGAGCAAGACACTGAACCCCAAGTTGCCTCCCGATGTGCCCGTCGGGGCGGGATTGAATGTGTGTGTGATTGTGTGTGTGACTGTGTGTGTGATTGTGTGTGTGACTGTGTGTGTGATTGTGTGTGTGACTGTGTGTGTGATTGTGTGTGTGACTGTGTGTGTGATTGTGTGTGTGACTGGGTGTGTGACTGGGTGTGTGATTGTGTGTGTGATTGGGTGTGTGATTGGGTGTGTGATTGGGTGTGTGATTGGGTGAATGTGATATGTAGTGTAAAGCGCTTTGAGCGGTTAGAATGGCTGGAAAAGCGCTATATAAGTACAGTCCATTTACAATTCATTTCCCAGCATGCTTTTCAGAGTCATGTCACTACGGTGCAGCTGCTGCTGCTACAGACTGACTTACTGATATATGAGAAGCTGCTGATAATATGTCTGCTAGTATCTGATATATGGTAGTATCTAATACCTGCTAGTATCTGATATATGGTAGTATCTAATACCTGCTCGTATCTGATATATGGTAGTATCTAATACCTGCTAGTATCTGATATATGGTAGTATCTAATACCTGCTCGTATCTGATATATGGTAGTATCTAATACCTGCTAGTATCTGATATATGGTAGTATCTAATACCTGCTAGTATCTGATATATGGTAGTATCTAATACCTGCTAGTATCTGATATATGGTAGTATCTAATACCTGCTCGTATCTGATATATGGTAGTATCTAATACCTGCTAGTATCTGATATATGGTAGTATCTAATACCTGCTAGTATCTGATATATGGTAGTATCTAATACCTGCTAGTATCTGATATATGGTAGTATGTAATACCTGCTAGTATCTGATATCTAGTAGTATCTAATACCTGCTAGTATCTGATATATGGTAGTATCTAATACCTGCTAGTATCTGATATATGGTAGTATGTAATACCTGCTAGTATCTGATATATGGTAGTATCTAATACCTGCTAGTATCTGATATCTGGTAGTATCTAATACCTGCTAGTATCTGATATATGGTAGTATCTAATACCTGCTAGTATCTGATATATGGTAGTATCTAATACCTGCTAGTATCTGATATATGGTAGTATCTAATACCTGCTCGTATTTGATATATGGTAGTATCTAATACCTGCTAGTATCTGATATATGGTAGTATCTAATACCTGCTAGTATCTGATATATGGTAGTATCTAATACCTGCTCGTATCTGATATATGGTAGTATCTAATACCTGCTAGTATCTGATATATGGTAGTATCTAATACCTGCTAGTATCTGATATATGGTAGTATCTAATACCTGTTAGTATTTGATATATGGTAGTATCTAATACCTGCTAGTATCTGATATATGGTAGTATCTAATACCTGCTAGTATCTGATATATGGTAGTATCTAATACCTGCTCGTATCTGATATATGGTAGTATCTAATACCTGCTAGTATCTGATATATGGTAGTATCTAATACCTGCTAGTATCTGATATATGGTAGTATCTAATACCTGCTAGTATCTGATATATGGTAGTATCTAATACCTGCTCGTATCTGATATATGGTAGTATCTAATACATGCTAGTATCTGATTTATGGTAGTATCTAATACCTGCTAGTATCTGATATATGGTAGTATCTAATACCTGCTAGTATCTGATTTATGGTAGTATCTAATACCTGCTAGTATCTGATATCTGGTAGTATCTAATACCTGCTAGTATCTGATATCTGGTAGTATCTAATACCTGCTAGTATCTGATATATGGTAGTATCTAATACCTGCTAGTATCTGATATATGGTAGTATCTAATACCTGCTAGTATCTGATATATGGTAGTATCTAATACCTGCTAGTATCTGATATATGGTAGTATCTAATACCTGCTAGTATCTGATATATGGTAGTATCTAATACCTGTTAGTATCTGATATATGGTAGTATCTGATACCTGCTAGTATCTGATATATGGTAGTATCTAATACATGCTAGTATCTGATTTATGGTAGTATCTAATACCTGCTAGTATCTGATACATGGTAGTATCTAACACCTGCTAGTGTCTGATATATGGTAGTATCTAATACCTGCTAGTATCTGATATATGGTAGTATCTAATACCTGCTAGTATCTGATATATGGTAGTATCTAATACCTGCTAGTATCTGATATATGGTAGTATGTAATACCTGCTAGTATCTGATATATGGTAGTATCTAATACCTGCTAGTATCTGATATATGGTAGTATCTAATACCTGCTAGTATCTGATATATGGTAGTATCTAATACCTGCTAGTATCTGATATATGGTAGTATCTAATACCTGCTAGTATCTGATATATGGTAGTATGTAATACCTGCTAGTATCTGATATATGGTAGTATCTAATACCTGCTAGTATCTGATATATGGTAGTATCCAATACCTGCTAGTATCTGATATATGGTAGTATCTAATACCTGCTAGTATCTGATATATGGTAGTATGTAATACCTGCTAGTATCTGATATATGGTAGTATCTAATACCTGCTAGTATCTGATATATGGTAGTATCTAATACCTGCTAGTATCTGATATATGGTAGTATCTAATACCTGCTAGTATCTGATATATGGTAGTATCTAATACCTGCTAGTATCTGATATATGGTAGTATCTAATACCTGCTAGTATCTGATATATGGTAGTATCTAATACCTGCTGGTATCTGATATATGGTAGTATCTAGATACCTGCTAGTGTCTGATATATGGTAGTATCTAATACCTGCCTAGGTATCTGAGTTTATGGTAGTATCTAATACCTGCTAGTATCTGATATATGGTAGTATCTAATACATGCTAGTATACGATTTTATGGTAGTATCCTAATACCTGCTAGTATCTGATATATTGGTAGTATCTAATACCTGCTAGTATCTGATATATTGGTAGTATAATAGACCTGCTAGTATCTGATTTATAGGTAGTATCTAATAACAGCATAGTATCTGA
>JALJCO010010716.1:0-20056 GCA_023101725.1 Atherinomorus stipes | reverse complement strand
ATAAATATAGAGTTTCTTACATTTTTGCATGTTAGTACACATCCCTCTTGTAACCACAAATTTCTGTGGTTGCTAGTACAATCATGAACAGCACAACGTATTCCTGAATCGTGCAAGGACATTTCCTGGGGAAAATCAGTTAGCAATGTTATGAATACTCTTGTTGAAATGTTAGAATAAACCGCTAGCTAGAAATGACAATTTACACTATGAGTCAATGGCTAAGAGCTTTTTCTGGTATTTTATAAGAAGCTGATTGCATAATCGTTTCTACATTCGTTAGCTCAGGAATAAGGTGGATAGAACACACACGTTATACATGTAAGATCTTACACACGTTTTACAAGTATCCTGATTTCCTGAATCCTGATTCCTGGATGACACTAATTGATTAGGTTCATTTTTATGTTCATAGGTTCAAAGGTTAATTTTTATGTCGTTTTAACTTTTTAACTTTACGGTTTTTCCTCACAGGGGGTCCTCCACACCGGGGGTTATGCCCACTCACTCTGTGGGGTCGTCGCTGTTGGGGTTGTTCCGGTCGGAGTGACTCTGGCCATGGTGCAGACCCTGGCCTGCTCTGATCTGGGTGTTTCCGTAGTGGCGCGCTCTGCAGCCGTGGGTGGGCTGGCTCCTGGTGTGGAGGATCCCCATGATATTGTTTGCTCACCTCAGTGCCAGGCAAGATGTTTATCTTAAGTTATATTTTATATTAATGTTTCAATAGAAAAGACAGAAAATAGAAAAAGAATTATAGTGCAAAAGGAATCCACCAGGGGGGGTAGAAGACAAGTATCAAATTGCAAGGAGTGAGTGGTATTAAGGGTTTGTTTTTGCATACAATGATACAAAAGGTCTCAGAAATAGTATGTATATCAAATATGATTAACTGGCATTGAAGGGTAAGTCTCAGGTATCAACAATACTTGATGTTGTACGACTTGCACAGTTCCCCCTCTTTGAAATTGGAAAGCTGTGATAACCTTGTGTGATAACAGGTCATACAAGTGTTGGTGTATTTTTAAAACTAGCTTTGATACATCTGAAGTTGCAATGAAAATCATATAAAATCATGATTTTCTGCTGCAGGTTTGTTACTGCCAGTCAGCACGAATCAGTCATGGCAATAAAGGTGTCACTGAAACTGATAGAAGTCCTTTTTTCAGGGACTGCTCATGTGGGGAAAAAAAACCCCAGATATTCGATCAGGTGATGTCATTACCTGAATGCAACACAGACACCTTGAATGTGTGCAGTATAATCAGTGCATAATTAATCAACAACACCATGCAGTGAGAATCACTGTTAAGGTTTGCACCAAAATGCAAATCTTTTATTTTGATGGTGCCATTCACAACAATGCATGAACATATTTATTTTATTTTATTTTTTTTATGTGACTTAATAACTTAATATTGTCTGTTACCTATTTGGATGCACCGCAAAACAGTGAGGCACTTGCTGGCAGTCTTTGCTTGCAGTGCTCCCTGGTGGTGCTTAACACACAAAACAACAAGCCATTTGAAATGTGGGAGTAAAGCATCATTAGAAAATGACATCATCACATGCAGTCGATGATACAATATTTTATAGCATTAAAACATTAGAAACCCTTTTACAGGGTTTCCTATGCAAACATTCTGCTATAATACATTTCAGCTACCTTTTCCATTTTGTCCACTTTCATTGATTTTATTTCACTCAAATCTGCATCTTTAACAATCTCTGGAATTTCAGAGATGCGCTTGGATGCACATGGAAGACATCTGACATTTCTTTCAAATGTCAAGCTATGAAGCAGTTTACTGTCAAAAGCCAGAACATGAACTTCTGCTTCATCGACTGACAGACTCCAGAGGATGGATTCAGCCAATTCTCCCCGTCCAGCACCCTCATTTGCAGCTGATATTGTATACATGATGTGTACCTGGCCCCAATTAGCAGCGTCAGCTATAGCCACTTTGGTGCCCTAGGCGAGATTATGGTCTGGTGCCCCCCTGTCCTGGAACTTACTGTATGATGCTAGATAAGGGGTGTCCAGCTCCGGTCTTCGGGGTGGCCACAATCTTGCAGGTTTGTTATGTGTCCTGGTTCCAACACACCTAGAACCTCAAAGGCTGTTGGGTCCATGTAGTATCAGTCAGGTGTGTTGAAGCAGAGAAAGAGTGAAGACCTGCAGGACAGCGGTACTCAAGGACCAATTCTGGACACCCCTGTTCTAGATGAACAGACCAGGGTGAGCTGCCTGTGTCTGATGTGAATATTCTAAGTTGCGATAGGATTATATCTAAATGTGTCTGGATTTGGTCATGGTGACATCAGAAACATAACTGCTGCTGTGACAGAAGTCTGTTATAAGTAACCAAGATTAACTGAAACATTCAGTAATAATTCAATGATAAAATTAACTAATAATAGTAATGACTCCATACACAGCAGTGATGATGAAGTGATATGAATACGCCTCTGTAGCAGCTTCTAGAGCAGGGGTCTGCAACTTGTGGCTCCACAGCTGCAAGCAACTCTTTGGGCCTTCCCTCAGTGGCTCCCAATAACTCCTACTAAAAAAAAAAAAAAAAACATCATCGTTTTTAAATACCAATATACATAATATATTTGAAAAGGTTTTAGCAGTTTTTTCCTGAAATAATTGCATTGAATTTTTCACAACGTAATGACACTAAAAGTACCAGAAATATATGTTTTAAATCTATTTCTCTAGTCATTAGCTTGGTGCGGAAGAGGATTAGGACCACTGAAGAAAAAAAAAATTCTGAGAAAAAGTCAGACTTCTGACTTTTACGGAAATTAAAAAAATATATTTCCTGTCGAAAAAAAATGTATTTAAATGTTCTGTAAAAAGTCAGAATTCTGACTCTCATCTCAGAATTCAGATTTTTTTTTTCTCAGAATTTTATTTTTTCTCCAGTGGCCCTAATCCTCTACCGAAGCTTGGAAACTAGGGGGAGTCCTCCTTACTTCACTACCTGAAAGCTGTTTCTTAGTGTTTTGATAAGTCATTGAGGTCTGTCATTATTAACTGCTACATGAGATGTGCCCCCACCAGTAACTCCCTCTTCCCTCTCCCTCTCTCCCCCACACAGGGCAACCAGCTCAGTCAACAATGAGAAAAAAATATGGGGTTCATATATATATACTTTTCCAGGATTGGGTCGCATGGTAACTGCCTAAGCAGGGAAGCCCAGACTTCCCTCTCCCCGGAGACTGCCGCCAGCTCATCTGGGGGGATCCTGAGGCGTTCCTAGGCCAGTCGGGAGACGTGGACCCATTCTTATTTCTCTTTTTTACCCCCACCCCTCATCCCTACTCCTTGGCCCTTGCCACTTTTAAGGAAGCCACAAGATGTCAGGCTGAAAGTCAACCCCTGCAAATTGGGACACCCCTTCCACAAACGCATACATCATCAGTTTTCCCTGCCGGCTTGTATGAGGGCAGATGCCAGATGAACTGTTGGTGCAATTCTCGAGAAATCAAGCCGTCTACAGCTGTGGATTAACGTTAACAAGAAAGTTTGATTTGTGCATGACATTCCTGCTCGTGTTATAGCCCACGCAAGACCTCCTGTAAATGAAGACCAGCAGCAATGTTGCCAAAGTTTTTTATTAATCATCTATTACTGTAGATTATCAGGGCTGCCTACAGAGCACTGCTGGTTTCCAACCTGGTAGTGTTTATGCTACTGTAGCATCAATTTAGTACTAGTGATTTTTTTTCATGTGCAATTTACAAAGAAAATGACCGTTATATGTTTAAACAGCGTTAAACTAGCCAATACAATGGTTTTCATACTTTATCCATGGAGACAATATTTACATTTCTGGATTTTTTTCAACTTAGTGGCAGCCATCTTGGTGGTGATTGTCATACCCCTTCGTTGTAAGTGTGCATTGTTTGAAAGGGGTATATATCTCTACCATACCTCCTACCCCTACTCATGAACGTGCAAAATGGAGAGGAAAGGCTAAGGAAAGGGCTAAGGGGGAGACTTGAGATTGGACCGTAGCCCCTCCAGCGTGTCCTGAATCTACCCCGGAATATTCACTTGAATTGCGGGTCAGGTGGGTTATTATATAAGTGTCTGTGAGTAACCTGCGACCTTACGTCAGGAAAGCAAACAGCGACTGCCAACTCAGTAAAGGTGGATGATGGGAGAGCAGAATATTTCATTCTCAAGCAGATTTTTCAGGCCAAACAAAAGCCTCCAACTTAGGCGGCGCCAGGGTGCTCCAGCTACGCCTGGCATTGTAATTTAACTATGTTTGTAGGCTAGTTATACACATTAAAACTCTGAAATATTGACCTTATTATGTACGTGACCTCTGACTAGACTCTTTTCTTTAGTGAGCAAAGTCATTTTCTAGTTTGCTTAAGTGAGGCAGTGCAGGGACGGATCGTTTTGTTCATTGCAAAATGTGTACGGATCTATAAAAGTGCTTCTGACGGTGTCAGGTAAGAGTGCGTTTTATGTGGCAGCAGTGTGTTGATTGGAGATTAGGTGCGTATTGATTGCTTGTTTTTATCTATTTATGCTCATGTGCTTATTTATATACTGGGCGTGATATTTAGAAATGCTTTTGTTGATTTCAAAGCTGCAGTGTTACTTGGCAGCAGAATCGGGTAGATTTTTGTCATTAAGGCTGTGGTGTGTGCATGTATAAAACACAGCGCTGTGACGTCAGCTGTTGCTTTTTCTTCAACAGTGCTGCGCTTAGATTCTACATAGACTTTTGGGGAAATTAAACATGGACCTGAATGGGTATCTATGAATGCTGAATGGGTATTAAATAAAAGTGTGTGTGTTCGCATAGACTATGTTTGTGCATCATGGGTGTTGGTGTGGCATTAAATCAAAAGTTTAACAGCTCCATCAATGATGTGGTCAGCACCCTGTAGCACCTGCAGAAAAATGGTCTGGCACCGCCACGGAGTGTATTTAATAGCGGTGGATCGGGTCAGCGCGGGTTGGGTTGGGTTTTGAAAATCGGTTTGGTTGTGCAAGGCAGGTTGGGGCGGGCAAGATTATTGAAATATGCGGGACCTGCGGGTTGGAAAAAAACCCAACCTACGCATCACTAATCCTGACCAGATGCCAGAGCCACCTCATCTGGCTCCTCTCGATGTGGAGGAGTAGCGGCTCTACTTTGAGCCCCTCGCGGATGACCGAGCTTCTCACTCTATCTCTAAGAGAAAGCCCAGCCACCCTGTGCAGAAAACTAATTTTTGCCGTTTGTACATGCGATCTGGTTCTTTCGGTCATGACCCACAGCTCATGACCATACTGTAGGTGAGGGTAGGAATGTAGATCGACCAGTAAATCGAGAGCTTCGCCTTCTTGTTCAGCTCTTTCTTCACAACAATACTGTTTTCTGCTGATGCTATTATTTTCATGTGTGACAAGCTTGATGTCAGTGAAAGCAGCTGCTTTGTCTATGGCATGCTAAGAGTTAAAATTCTAATTAAAGTAGTATAAGGCAGTGCTGATAAAGTCTGAGAATTACAAAGCAGCAAAACTTTCACCATTGCCATTTCAAGTCCATGTCTTGGATGTTTAATTAAAAAGCAGTTGTGAAATCATCACACTAATGTTAGATTTTTTTTTAAGTTGAAGTGAAGACATGCAGAAATGATAAGACAAGACTCCCCTGCATCCTTCTTCCTGTTTTGTACAGAAACAATCAAGCGAGCAATCAAAGGAACGTGTAATCTATGGGGATGTCTGTTTCATTTTTTACATCACAGCAGTGAGTGTTTAAGGGGGTGATTTCATTGCTTGAACTGACTTGCTTAATCTCATTTTACTGAGAGCTGCTGGTGAAGCTAATCATATTCATTAAAAGGTGTTTTTTTTTTTATCCCTTCTGATTTTGTTACATCAGATTCACACAACTTTACCACCTTTCCAAACATGTACTGTTAAAAAATTGTTACATATGCATTAGGTGTTAAAGTCAGAGGAAATGAGCAGTGTTCACAGCTCTGAAAGGCAAGCGGATTGTACGCTGAAGATGCTGACTAGCAATTCTCAAGTCAGCTCAAATGATCTACTCTTAACTACTAGAGGCAAACGTAGGTAAATTTATTCAAATGAACCAAACATATGTATGGTTTGTTCTAATGTGGTCAAAGGCAATGTCCAAATGTGGTATTTGGACACGGTATTATTAGACTGGTAAGTACGTTTGGCTGTTGTGTAAACATATGAAAATGTAATGCTTTAAATTTTTTTTCAGTCAGCGTTTATTCAAAACGTCAATAAGAGCCGTATAAGCTGCTGATAGTTTCCTGTTAGCGAAACGTGGCTAGAAGATAATTGCTATAGACCAAACTAACGGGACTCCCTAAACATTTGCACAATTTTGGCTGGTTTGCAGCAATAAATGCGTTCTCTGTAATTCATATAAATATCAAAAAAGTAACAGAACAATTAGCAATTTGCTTGGTTTAATTGTATGGTTTTCATACGCTGTTCAGAAAGAAGCAGTACCACTGTAATGTCCCATAAGCTGAGCTAATTTTTGCCAAAGTTACGACTTCATTTTGTGCACAAAACTGCAACTTGGTTTGATGGCCAGTTTTGATTGTGCATTTATATTTGCATTGTGCGTTTGTGTGTGTGGTGTTTCCTATTCAGCTACGTAGTTGCAATTCAATAACAGTCCACAAGCGGGGGAAAATGTAAAAATATATAATCAGAAACAGTTAGAGGCACATACCTTCGCCATATCCTCCACTGGTAAAAAATCCTTTAGGAAATTCTTGAATCTTGATGGACTCGCTTATTTCAATATCCAAACACGGGAGAGGAGATTTAAATTTGCCTCATTGCAGTGAGGCTTGTGAGACATTTGCGCCGTTACAGGTTTTGCGCTCCTAGTGGCCAAAAGTTACACGGTATAACTTTAAGGAAGAGGCAGGGTACACCCTGGACAGGTCGCCAGTCTGTCGCAGAGCCAACACTGAGAGACAGACAACCATGCTGTTGAGGGGAAGCCAGATTGCCTAGAGAGAACCCACGCATACACAGGAGGGACATGCAAACTTCTGTGTTACGCCACTGGTCGAACCCCTCCCCAGCCAAGAGTCAGACTACCAATCTTCAGGATACCTTCTGGATGCCTCCCTGGTGAGGTGCTCTGGGCACGTCCCACCAGAAAAGACCCTGGTGAGGACCCAGAAAGAAACTGACAGAAACTAACTGATTTAAACTTGCTAAAGAAAGCCTTGAGAATAGACAGGAAGCAAGTCCATTGCCTAACTAGCCTTTAGTAGGAGGCACCAAAGTGTGAAAGTTCAGTATTGCTGCTTAAAGTTGAAGATTAAATTACAATACACTAATCTGTTTAGATTTTTTAAAACCAAAGCCTATGACTGCCTCAACAGATTTAATTAAGCCCCGTTTCTACCAGTAAGTGTGGCTCCGGTTGGGACGGTTAGGTGCCGGACGGTAAGGTACGGGATCTCTGTAGCGTTTTCACAGCCAACCGTACCTTTACCCAGTAGGCAGTGTGTTGGATGGATAGGGACAGCTACGTAATACTGTGAGGTCAAAGTGGTGCGAATGATAATGAAGAACATGACACAGAAACAAAGGATGACATGCAGTTTATATTTTTTCTTCTTGGAATGTGGCTTTAAATAACAAAAAATCAACCGTATATTTAGTCATTTAATCATATTCTTGGTGCCGAGTTGCACAGGAAGTGATGCCTCTTTCAACCCATCAGTGGACTGTAGCGTGTCAAGCTCTGCCGTTTTGGGTCAGATTGGTAAGATTGTTACCCTAAAGGTACGGTCCCAAAAGATTAGGGTGGGCCAGGTTGTATATAAGGGTACCAGTCCAAGTTCTTACCCAGGCATGGCGCCAGGATTTTTTCTCTCATGGTGTTAATGGGGGGCTTGATCAATACATGGGGATGCTAAGAAAATAAATGATTTTCATGACTTCAGTTACTCTATATAGTGGTTATCATTTTTTGAATAAAAGCAGCTAAGATACACAGCGCCTTAACTGGATTTGGCCAAAGAATATTAAACAAAATAACTAAGCCGAACACAAATTACCACAGCAATGGCAAAAATGTTTCATGTGGAAAGGTGAGAGATTCAGCACTGGACAGCGACCATGCAATGTAAGGGCCCAATGAGGTGTCTATCAGTAAGGTAATTATTGGATAACCTCAAAGGGGATTATCCCGCTTATGCCATGGTCACCAACAAAACAAATAAATATTTAGCCAATTATTAATACATGAATATTGTTTTCTGCTGTAAAAATCATATATTTTTTACAAGAAGTTGCTGGGCAGATTATGCTGTGGCATGATTTTGCTCCTATTGATGTTGTCTGGTAATGTTCAGCCCAATCCCGGACCGACTACCACTATACAATGTTTACCTACCCCCTCAAATTTCAAGGATAGAGCTGGCCTTGGTTTTATACATTTGAATGTCAGAAGTCTAGTCCCCAAAATTGATTTGATCAGGATTTGGGCTAATATTACCAACTCTGATGTAATGGTTCTGTCTGAAACTTGGCTTAAGAAATCAGTATCTGATGACTTGATCTCTATTGAAGGTTATAAAGTTTATAGAACTGATCGGGTTGGCAAAGGAGGTGGAGTTGCCATTTATGTTAAATCAAAGTTCAAAAGCTCTGTAACATTGTCAATAACTAAAGCTAAGCAGTTTGAAGTGTTGTCAATTAAAGTGGGTATTTCAAAGAATACTTATATCACCGTTGTTGGTTGCTATAGACCTCCATGTGCTTCGAGGGATGCTTTTCAATCCATTTCTAATATTTTACATGAAATAAATGACGTTGAATTTATCCTTATGGGCGACCTAAACTGGGACTGGCTTTCAGGAACTTCGGATTGCTTAAAAGATCTGTGTGATGCCTTAAACTTGGTACAACTGATAAATGAACCAACAAGACTAAACGTTAAGGCACAAAATAAATCTACTGCACTTGATTTAATTATAACAAATGCTGCTCATAAATATGTCTCAACGGGTATATTCTGCAATGATATCAGTAATCATTGTGTAATTGCTTGTGTTAGAGACACAAAAATCCCCAAAGTAAAACCTCGTATAATTTTTAGAAGACACTTTAAAAGTTTTGATAAGCAGGCTTTCCTGCATGACCTGTTTTACAGTGATCTTGGCAGACTTTCTTTGATTCCAGATGTGGATCTGGCATGGGAATCTTTTCACACAATCTTCCTGGCTATCACTAACAAACATGTACCAATCAAAAAGTTTAGAATCAGTGGTAGGGATAATCCCTGGTTCTCAGACAGTCTTTCAGAGCAAATTTGTTTAAGAAATAAGTTAGATTCTCTAGATTCTCAAACTCTGTGGCTGACTGGACAGCATTTAGAACCCTAAGGAACAAGTGTACTTCATTGATCAAAAAGTCAAAGTCAGAGTACTACCTCAAGTTGGTTACAGAGAACTTAAATAATCCATCAAAATTTTGGAAAGCAATTAAATCAGTATCAAGTACACCTATGGCCTCTTCCCTTCCAGAACAAATTCTCATTGGTTCAGACGAAATAAAAGATAAAGCGTCCATGGTCAGTCAGTTCAACAAACATTTTATTCAGGCTGGGTCTACATTTGACAACCACAGTGTAAACGCAAGTGTTCCCTATCTCACTTTGCCAGCAGCCGATGGAGTTCTGAATCAGTTTGAGTTCAAACCTATCTCAGTTACACAAGTGTTGAAGGCTTTGAGAGATATTAATCAGAAAAAAATCAGCCGGTCCAGATAATCTAGATCCTTATCTTTTAAAGGTAGCAGCTGATATTATTGCTGAGCCTATTGCTCATATTTTTTAATTTGAGTCTTCTCTCAAATTCCATCCCCAAAATTTGGAAAGCTGCCTATGTTCTCCCTCTACTGAAAGGTGGAGATCCTTCAGATTTGAATAACTATCGTCCAATTTCCAAACTGTCAGTTCTGGCTAAGATTTATGAATCTCTTACAAATTTGCAGATAAAACAGTTTTTAGCTGATGAAAATATCTTAAATGATTTCCAGTCAGGTTTTCGAACTGGCCATAGTACCATTACTGCTGCCACAGTTGTGCTTAATGATATCATTGGTGCTTTGGACAGAAAGCAGCATTGTGCTGCCTTATTTGTTGATCTGTCCAAGGCATTTGATTCTGTTGACCATGCATTGTTATTAAACAAACTAAGATCTATTGGTTTTAGTCTCAAGGCTGTACAATGGTTTCAAAATTATTTTACAGATTGCTCCCAGTGTGTCCTTGCAGAGGGGCATAAATCTGAATTCCTTCAAATATCCAAAGGAGTCCCTCAGGGATCCATTTTAGGGCCTATTTTGTTTTCAATTTTTATAAATGATTTGGGTAAGAACATGCAAGCAAAAATACATTTATATGCTGATGACACAGTTATTTATACCCATGCTCCCTCTGTAGCAGGGGCGATGCAAGACCTTCAAGCTGCATTTCAGTCTTTACAAATGTCTCTGTCAAATTTAAAATTGGTCTTAAACACTCAGAAAACAAAGTTCATGGTTCTCTCAAAATCTAAGCTGTACTCCCCTGATGATCTTACAATTTTTACATCAGAGGGAAAAACCATTGAAAGGGTTCTGGCTTACAAGTACTTGGGTATATGGATAGATGACAGGCTTTCATTTAATGTACATATTACAGCTTTAGTCAGGAAGCTTAAAGTGAAGATTGGTTTTTATTTTAGAAACAAATCTTGCTTTTCTTTCTATGCCAAGAAAAAACTTGTGGAAGCTACTTTTCTGTCTGTGATTGATTACGGTGACATACTGTATATGCATGCAGCTTCTTCTATCTTGCAAAAACTGGACTCTGTGTATCATGCATCTTTACGGTTTATTACAAATGCAAAATCCCGTACTCACCACTGCATTCTCTATGATCTGGTGGGCTGGACGTCACTAACTATACGTAGACAACAGCATTGGTATCTGTTTATTTATAGAGTGTTACTGGGCAAACTTCCAGCATATTTGTGTAACCTTGTCTGTGTCAGTTCTGGTAGCTACCAGCTACGCTCATCTAAATGGTTACTTCTTAAAGTCCCCAGGGTTCTGACAGACCTAGGGAAAACTGCATTTTCTTACCATGCCCCATGGGCTTGGAATAATTTGCAGAAATACCTCAGATTAGAAACACTGATATCGCTGAATGAATTTAAGGGCATCATAAAGAATGTGGTGAAGGAGACATGTGCTTGTCTTTCCTGAGTGGTTTTATGTCTTTGGGTTGTTCTTGTTTCTATTATGGGTTGTATTTTGTTTTAAGAGTTGTCTTATTTGTGTGTAAACTTCTGTAGTTTTGTTTTGTTTTTTTAGTTGTTTGTATTGTTGAACTGTGTATTTTTTATTCTGATTGGCTGCTACCTTGGCCAGGTCTCTCTTGTAAAAGAGATTTATAATCTCAATGGGACCTCCTGGTTAAATAAAGGTGAATAAATAAATAAAGGTGAATAATAAAAATTATTTAATGTGTCGTGACGCTGCCAGCCGGCTCTGCCACTGTTAATCAGCTTGATCAGAGGAGGGAAGTCAGATGTTGCGTAACATCATCTTATATGATATAAAGTTTTCTTTCAGAAGATGGAGCCCAGACACCTGCAACAGGTACCCGGGGTATTACCCGACAGGTACAGGATTAAATTTCGGGTGTACGGAGGCGGACAGATATTTATTTAGTGCAGGCACGTCACGGATGAACGTGATGGGGTTTTTTTTTGTTGTTTTTTTTTTGTCACTCAGAACAACATTTGTTTTTCTTTCTGTCTTATTTTTGTCTACATAACAAGCGTTGTACTCTCAGGCTCCGGGGTCATCTTTATTGTGTTATTGTGAGTCACATTAATAAAGGTGAGGCCATGCAAGAGATTTTTGCGAGAGATATTCTCACAATCCCTGATCATCCAGCGCAGGGTTTGAGTCTTTCTCCACAGCTGGTTCAGGAACGGAGAACACAGCTGGAAGCAGAGATGGTGGATGAGATCTTGTTTATTCAGAAATCTCTGAATAACGCGAATGAAGCCTCAAAGAGGAAAAATAAAACCATAGGAACCCAGTCACGTGGTTCAGCGTGACATTATGCAAGTTTAAAAAAAATTTTAAGAGCAAGTGCTCCTTGAAATAAACTTTATATAACCTATTTAGCCTGCTGTGTTCTTCTCTTTTTCTTATTGTAAATTAAAACGTGACAAAGCAACAGTCAATTATCACATTAAATGGTCGACAGGAATGAATAAAGAACAGAAACGCAGTAGCTTAAAGGGAGGGATGCGATGTAGACTTGCTTTAAACACTCGTGCTGCAACAGTTAGCAGCAGTTTAAGTTAACAGGAAATATGCCGTGACCACCGAATCAAGTGCATGTCAAAGTGCTGCGTCCTCCTATCGGAGACCTCCAGTATCGAGCGTTTCGGCCGCCCCATGCTCCTCACGTTAACAACAATGTACACAAATGTTCTGAACACTGACATGTCGCCAACAGCAAGTATAAACCGATGATGTAATATGCTGCTCGGGCAGCGAATTAAACATCGGCGGGTCGGGTAAATTCTTGAGAGGCTATAGCACCCCCTAGCCTCGGTGCAGTGCAGTGCATCTGGAAATGCAAAAAAAAAATGAGGACCAACCAGTCCCAGTTGAAACCGTAGTTTGCGAGTGAATTACTAAAAGTAAAGGGGCAAATGACTGCGGGCGCAAATTTTGGTCTTGCATGTTTCGAGGTTTGCAGCGTGGCAAATTTCGAGAGATGACAGCGCAAAGGGAAATATGACCCTTTGGAGATGGAGATATCAGTGGAAGAGTGAAAGATAAGACACTGTAATTTAAAATAAGTAAAGGTAAAAACTGATACAATACAACAGGTATCCTTGCAGAGCCTCAGAAGTGACCAATTTATGAGGACATGGATCAGGAGTTGCTGAACAAATGAAACGGTCTGTAGTCTTGAAGATGGTTTCTGGAATCGATTACGCATGAGGCTCCTGCAGCTCACACAGCCAAGAGCACACTGTTACTGTCCAGCTGCTACATAAAGAATATTAAAAAGACACAATTAATGCCAGTTGTCACTATAGTGGCTGCAAATGTTATGTTGGTTTATCCAGTGTTTAACGCCCGTGTTAAATAGTGATGTTTGCTGTGTTGATTGTAACTGAATTCAAGATTGAAAATTAAACTTACTCCTCAGGAAAAATTATTTTAAATCAGTTATGTGTGGCTGCAATCCAGCATCGTCCCCTCAGAAACTGAAGCCTTTTGAGTGCAGAGCTGCCACTTTGCACCTTTCGCTGCCGTGCAGAAGGTTTCAGGGTTGATTAATCATTTTGCGAGTACCAAATAAATATATTTACAATTTCTCCTCACAACACGCACAGTTGCATGTAAACGCCCCATACTGCTTATTCATCGCAGCCAACGTTCTATCTGGATAGGATGTGCTATTTTGCAGCTTTGAAAGATGCACCCCTTTTTGCACACTGTTAGTAGATCAGTTCGAACCTTTTTTTTGCATGTGCAATGAGATAGCTCACATTTTTATACATGCAAGCCTTTGATAGATCCGTCCCTCAGTGTACACATTCTTTTAAAAAATGTTTTTAAGAGCAGGTTGCATGATGTTCCTATGAGAACATCAAATTTACTTTGTATGAACCAGCTTTTTGTTTTTGTTTTTAAATGTTGGAGGTTTATTATCTAGGTGTTTCTCAAGTGTCCATGGCCTTTTTTATTGTCTAATTTCTGATCCCAACTTGGACAACATTAACCCCCTGGCATTCCTGTAGTCTTGCAGGAACAGCCAAAGTACCCTTCCTGAGGCTCTCTGGAATACAAAAGGGTTAAATGCGTACAGAAAATGTGGAAAAAGTCATTTTGAAGTCTTTACAACACATGTAATGTGAAAACTGTAGGAGTATCTACAAAAAAAATCAGTAAACATAATCTAAGCAAGCTGGACAAACCCTGGTCCATATGATGAATAGCAAAGATACTCCTCATGATCACGTACATACAGTATATGGAAATGATAATGAGTCATCTTTGACTAATGCCACTGTATGCTGTGTAGCCTGATCATTATACACACATGAAGGTTATTGCAGCTGAAAAACTAGAAGAGAGCCAAGATTTAAATAAACGTGGAGCTGAGAGACCCTTGATGCAAGGTCAGACTCAGGGACAAAGTGACTGTTATGTAAATTATTTTATGGAAACAGAGCTACCACAGAATTCCAGCATGTCAAGGGCTACTTAAAATACTTTCTGTTTAGACAAACAGGTCACATCATTTCTGGCTTTAAATAAAACAGACTATACAGTAAAGCTGTCACTTATTCTAAAGATCAAATCTGAGCAAATTCGAAATGAACACACAATTCTTTAAATGTATTTAAGCAAATATAATATTCAGTTTTAACTTTGCATCTTCTCTGATTATATTACTTTCTGTTGAGTTTGTTTCTTTATGTCAGTGGTACTCTTGCCTGTCGCCTACTGTATACAACAAATCAGGATCAAGGTATCTTTTGATTATCTGGTTTAACTAAGCCTCACAATGGAGGATTTGCCAAGGACTACTACATTGCTTGTTATCAACTCGTTCAGTCAACAATAGGGGATTATCACGCTTACCGGAAGTTCCCGGATTTTGGACACTTCCTCTTCCGGGCCATGTTAACGACAGCCGTTCCTGCTCTGTTATACTGTTTAAATCGTATAAACTCCAAACATACTTAAGTTTTCATTCCAGACCGAAGTGATACTGGATCAAAAGCTGGATCAAAGCGATCGAATCGCCGCGGTGAAGGGCCGAACTTTATAATAAAACACACGTTTGTTTGTCGCCGATGGGGCACAACACCGGTACTTCACAGCATGCTAGCATTAGCCAGCTAGCGTTTACTGACGTGCTTAACATTGTGCGTCTTAAAACACCCAAACATCTGAAAATCGGGTCTGTACCCCCCTGTTTCCAGTGGAACAACTGGGGACTGCCAAGAAAGGAGACGCTTTCAGACGCTTGTGTGTTTTCAGCCACACAAAGTTAGGCACGTTATCAAGCTGGCTAATGCTTACAGGCTAACACGACTGTATAGTCTGCCGGCCACAAACAAACGTGTGTCGTTTTATTATAAAGTTCGGTCCTCCACTGCGGCGAATCGGTCTTTTTGACCCACTTCTTCCTTAGCATCACTCAGTCTGGAATGAAAACTTGACATTGGCGTTTATCCGATTTACAAAGTTTAACAGAGTAGTAGCTGGCGGACTACTGTTAGCAGGTTAGCATTAGCCAGCTTGATGACGTGCCTAACTTTGTGCGGCTGAAAACACACAAGCATCTGAAAGCGTCTCCTTTCTTGGCAGTCCCCAGTTGTTCCACTGGAAACGGGGGGGGTACAGACCCGATTTTCAGATGTATGTGTGTTTTAAGACGCACAAAGTTAAGCACGTCGGTAAACGCTAGCTGGCTAATGCTAGCATGCCGGTGTTGTGCCCCACCGGCTGCAAACAAACATGCTACGTTGTTTTATTATAAAGTTCGGCCCTTCACTCTGGAGAATCGCTTTGATCCACTTCCCCCTTAGTATCACTTCAGTCTGGAATCCGTGAAAATTTCAGTAGGGTTGGCGTTTATTCACGTTATCTACAAAGTAAAGCAGGGACATTGAACTGGGCCGGAAGTGGGCCGTCTAACTGTTTAAAACCGGAAGTTCGGAACACCGAAGCGTGATAATCCCCTATATGCAGCAGGTTCATGTAAAACAGCATTGGCATCAGCTGACAGCAAACTAATGACCACTATATTAATGAACTGTTTTTTTAATGAATTTGCTACAGGAGAGAAAATTTTTGTCTTCATAAATTAGATGGAATATCAACTGTTTTGAATGTTTGATTGAAAATATGTTGGTGGGATTAGTCTACATGTCCAGGTTCATTTTTGTTCTCCAGACTGTGAAAATACATAATACACCTGGACCCATCAACTATCATCATGGACCCAGCCTGAAAGATTAATAAATTATTAGACTTCAGATTAATCTATTCTCTTCTGTTGCCTCAAAAACATCTGACCAAATAGTTTACTTAAAGAAGAAATTTGGAGAACAATGTAAAAAAGGATGTTCTGCTGAGATAACGGATAAACAGCGATTTCGTGTCACTGTGATAGAGATGTGACGTTCATGAACAAATCGATTCTTTTGAACGGCTCTTTTAAATGAACGATGAGAATCAGATCTCAGTTTGGAGCCATTCATTTAAGAGCCACTCTTTTATCCAAATTGTCAAAGCTGCCTGATGTCTGACATGCTTCATTCATGTGACATCAATGGGCAGAAAGTGTTGTTCAGATGAGTTCCAAAACATTTACTAAAATTTACAATCTATACAATATCTATATTTTTTTTTACTGTATTTCTGTATTTTGCATGCATTTTTTAAAAAAATCTCATGTAGTTGAATTTATATAGCTACAACTTTTTTCCATTAGCCTTTATTTTTATACAGTGCAAGTTTTTTTTGCACCACTAAAATTTCCTTGTGAGGAAAATTTTGTAAAGTTGAGTAAAATTGTTTTGCATGGAAGATAATTGTTGCCAGTGTTTTGGCGAGTAAAAAAATCCCAAATTGTGAGCTCAGGGATGTGGAGCCAACTTATAAAACGTTTATAGTGTAAACAAAAGTTATATGAAAATTATGACCAATAATTCAAAATATTTCCTGCCAACCGAGTATATTGATGGTGTGTGTAAGTTTAAATTATTGTAACAGGAATTTCTATCACTGGTTATTTTCTTAATAAAGATTAGTTAGTGTTGATTGAATCCTAAAGGGAAAAATATTGATTTAAATATAAGAATGAGCCAGACTTTTGAATGGTTCCTTAGATGTAACGGCTCCTCGAGATCCCACTTCCCTCAAAGAGCCATCAATGGCGTGAACAGGTAGACACTAGGTGGTGCTAGAGCACCTGCCCTTTGCCCTCTGAACCTAGCAAGTGCCCTTTTGAAAGTTTTTTTTTTTTTTTTAAAGGCGGGGTGGATTCTTTTTTCCAGGAGCATTTTTTACCATATTGCTTAAATTCTTCTTCACACCCCAATTGCAGCCAATAAATTAAATGTTCTGACACAAAAATTAAAAAATCAATCACGTGTGAAACGTACAGCACTGGAAAAACGGTTTCGAACGGCCTGTGCTGATTGACTGAATGATTCTTATGTCCATCAAACTCGACTGCCATTTGTCGTGCACCCACCGTCCTCGCGCATGCTTGTGACTCGCCTTGAGCGTCTCAGTGCAGACAAACTGAGAGAATGGCTCACTGCTCTTAGCTTTGTCGCTGTTTGCTCTTAAAAAGAAAAAAACGGATGTGGATAAGTCATGGAGGTGTTGGTGTTTGCAGTGAGGATGTTATTACGCTGCAGAAGAAGTTGGAGGTGAAATAATTATCACTTTTTCGTGGTTCCTCTGCTGTTTACTAGGAAGCTAATAAGCTAGCCACTTGGCTGTTCTCGGTTATGTTCGCTGACAATCATCCACGCGCTCGTTCCTGTGCCCTGGAGGCGTGGTTTCAAGGGGGTGTATGTTTTTTCAAATGTTGCTTGTTTGAACTGTTTTTCCAAGATCCCCTACCCTGCCTTTAAAACAATGTAGGTGTTCATGCTGACATGGAGTACCTGGAGAGAACCCACACATACACAGGGAGAACATGCAAACTCCACACAGGAAGGTAACTGTTGGAATTGTTTGAACCCCCTCCCTAGCCAGGAATTGAACTACCAACCTTTGCACTGTGAGGCTGCAGTGCTAACCACCACGCCACCGTGCAACCCAGAATGCAAAGGATGCGATAATAATGCTAACGGGCAGCAGACATGCGCAGTCAATCCACGACCCGCTCCTCCTCTCCTTTTGTTTTTTTTTTCTCAGAATGACGTAATTTACAGAGGCTCCTAGCTGCTAAGCTAGCCTCTTTAGCGCCACCTGAAATCAGCTGGTTACCTGCCAGGGAGTAGTGTTTAATGACCAGCTTTGTCAGAGAGCAGGACAACGAGGAGGGAAAAAAAATCTGCAGTGCTGAGTTGCTTCGGCAGAAATTCAGCAGTTTTCAGTGCTGTAACAGGAGGGACAGCACTACCAGGGACCAGTGGATTATATTTATCAGTGAGGATGTGCAGTCGGTAAGTGTTGCTGCTTGTGTAACTTATTATCTTTTGTGTAAGACACCAGTAAACGGTGGTTGACGAACGGACAAGCTGCTAATGTACCTACAGAAGCTAACACTGTTTGGTTAACTTCACGTCAGACGTCCGCTCCTTATATTCATCAGAGCCCAGCCCTTTTACTCCGCGGATCCTCTCTATCAACCGTACCGTTACGTTTTTATCACGTTTTTCTCTGTTGGGACATCATTTTCCTTCACCTGCTCTGTCCTGATAAAACTTTGTTTTGGCTTTGACGCTTGCCTCGAACGCGCTTACAGACAGGTCTTACTCTCTTACGTATTTTTGCGACAAAAGTTGGGGATAAAAAAAGAGGTTAAAATGAGCTCATTTAATTTTCCTCCCACCCAACTAGAATTAAAAATTCATTTGAAGATAATTTAAGAAGGATTGTGTATGTTAAACACTAGGTTATGACAGCTTTAAACTTAAGGGTAACTTTAGGGTTTTTAATTAAAGCGCTGAATATGAGCACATTCATATTCATATTCATATTCATATTCACTGGCTGAAGCTGCGCAGGTTTGCAGCCGATGGTAATTTGTGTGAACCTACTAATACATCTGACGTAATTTTTAACTCAAACTTGTGTCCACACAGATGTAATTACAAGTATGCTAGAAATACTTAATATGAAAAAAAAAACACACAAGTATGAGTGTAATACGTAATGTGAGTAAAAGTAAGGGGAAATTATATTACATCATTATTATTGAAGCATCAGTACAGGAAAGCATGTTACTGTGGGAGACACTACTTTAAAAAATAAGTAAATGTTCTAAACACAGCATATAAAAAAATAAACAAAACCACACCACTATTAATATAAATTAAACTGATTTTATTTCAGACATTTTTCCCTTTTTTCTCCCTCCGCCTCAAAACCCCAGGACGTACTGCCAGATAAATGCCCCAGTGCCCCTCCAGGCAGAGTCCCCGGGTATCCTCGTCTGATCCTAGAAAAGAGCAAAACAAATGTTACAGAAATCATATAATAAGGTAAACAAATAATAATGCTACAGATAAAACCTCCATAACTAATGCTGGTAGTATTGACAAACTATCTACCCATCTGAGGCTGGCTCTGATACCAGCCTCCCCAGCAGTTTTCGCAAAAACTCATCTCATTTACTACAATATTAATATTTAACAGGGAAATTCAAGCTTTTGTTGATATGAGTGCAGCTGACTGAGCTGACAGTGAAAGCGGCACTAATGGTGCGCTACCAAAGTTAAAATACTTCCAGTAATTTGGACGGAACAATACTATTATAACAGTGTATTATTGGCTGTAATACTCTCTGGCCCATGCGATCGTGGTACCGACATCGGTTATTTTCATTCGCCTGGTTATTGTGGGTAATGCTTCGAATTCGCAGCTATTAGTACAATTGAATGAGCGTTAGCGACACCGTTCGCATTTAAAATAAACATCGGTACACTACAAATAAGCTGAAAATGACCACAGCTTGTACTTCGTTCAGTTACGTATTGCTGAGAAAAACAACACAAACTTACATTTGTAAAGAGCCGCCGTGTTCACTGTGGACTCGTACGAAGAACCGCTCTCCGCTGCCATCTTTCCACTGGTGAGTGTCCCACAGTAAACGTACTCAAATCTTGACGGGTTTGAGTACGTCATCCGGGCTACTTTTGCATACTTAATTTTCACATACTATGCATACTGTTTTCATTTAGATGTAGTATACTCAAAATTTTGAAGCAATACTATGCAAGTATGCGATTTGGGACGCAGCGACAGTGTCCA